>OY821519.1:169542878-170142878 GCA_963682025.1 Cordilura impudica | reverse complement strand
TTCAACGGGTTTCACTGAAATTTGGAACACACGAGCTCTGTACCCTAGGAAATGTCAATATGTGCCTCTTACTGGCCGCCCCTACTTTTATATACAATTCATTTTCTGTTTTTTGGTATATTTGTTCGCTATACTAATTTTTATTTTTGAACGGATTTCTCTGAAATTTGGTACTCCAAAGAAGGTCACCATATGCTTCTTATTGGCCACGTCTACTTTAACGCCCACTTTTATATACAATTCATTTTCTGTTTTTTGGTATATTTTTCGCTATAAAAATTTTTATTTTCCAACGGATTTCTCTGAAATTTGGTTTGCACGATCTCTATACGAAGAGAAGGTCGCCATTTGCTTCTTACCGGCCACGCCTACTTTTACGCCCCTTTTTTAATTTTTTTATGGTTTTCGCTCGAATTACTGCACAATATTCTCTTATCCCGGGCAAGGTCGTCATATATTTTTATCGGCCACGCACACTTATTTTAATTTTCTATATACGCTTTTGTTAACATATTTTAATTTTTCAATGGACTTCTCTAAAACTTTGTGCATAAATCTCTTTACTTACTACTCTTGAGTTTACACCATTATGAAATAAATATTGTAAATCCACCTATTACAAATATTCCAGTCTTGCCTTTTTTACAATATGAGTTGTAACACCCCAAAATTAGAGCAGATTTATTGCATGGTTGAACAGATACAGGTTGACAACCACTGTAGGGTTACCCTGATGAGGTTAATTCATGCAAATATATCCATCTGAAACCCAAAAACCCGAAACGACTTAACAACGTCTTCAGGCCCAATAAGACAAGCTGACTACAGAGAACGTGAAACTCCTGAAACGACTGTAAGTTGGTTCCTTCATTGCAAGAGATGGTACAAAAATGTTCCTAACATAACGTACATAAGAGGACAATATCTCACGGTAGCAGGTATCAACTTAGAATCTCCCTGTTTTTCTCATAGACAATTATATGTCGCCTGCTCCAGAGTTGGGAGCCAGCACAATCTTTTCGTATATGCACCAGAAGGAAAAACGAGAAATATTGTATGTCTCAAAGCTCTAGAATAACTAAAATTCGTAACTTTTAGACATCATACACTCAAAATAATCCATGCATAAACATAGATAGTTGTAATGGTAAGCAGGCGCTGAGTACTTAGTCCCAATGAACAAATTCCCCAAAAAATTAACTTATTCCCCAAAAAATTGCGGAATAACTTTACGATGATCAAACTCCCCAAATTTAAAAAAAATTGTCCCCAAAAGAAATGAACAAATTCCCCATACTGCTTTCAATATCTGTCCTGCAATAAACGTATTTAAAGTCTGTATCCTTTTCAATAGCATAATTACGGTGCGCGAAAGCGGCGCGGGTACGCGTACGCGAACACTGCTCAGCTTAAATATCTCAATGATGTGAAAAACATATATTTTGACGATTAAAATAAGTGGACCGCAACTGCGCGGCAGCACGGTTGCAGCTGACAAACGCGCGGACGCGGACGCGACTCGCTCGCGGAACACAGCTCAATCAAAAGTCTTATGATAAATTTTATCTACGTACATATACATATACAATAAGCAGTGGCTTAAAATAACCTTGCGGCACAATTTTACGCGTCACATTCATTTTCCATTTTTGAAACTTCTCTAAATTTGACCTCTCTGCTCAATGATGATCATCATGAACGATTCCCCAATCCCATACAAATTTTTGGGCAGAAAGTTAATTTTTTTGGGGACTATGATCATTGGGGACTAAGTACTCAGCACCTGATAAGCATAGTGAACCATTTTTCAAGTAAAAAGCCTTTGGATCCCGGGCAAGACCGGGTAAAAACACCCAGTAACAATGAAAAACAACATTTAAAACACTTAAAAATTATTTTTACTCGACTCTAAAATTACGGACTCAATATTAAACCAACTATATGTCTTTTCGGTGCATCTACAACAGATTTTCTCAGTTATGAAATATTCTCAAAAGGAATTCAACCCTCAAAAGATAGAGCTGAAATTATTATTTTTTTTGAAAAACCAATTTCTATTAAAAATTTTTGGGCATAGTTAATTATTATCACCGATACATTCCGATGTTAGCAGCAGAACTTAGCTTACTACACGAAATGCTAACATCTGCTAATAAAAATAAAGCTAAACTATTAAATTGGACAAATAATCGACCACTTCATTTGAGAAAGTCCGATTACTTTTTGCCAAAAATACTCTTTTCCCACATTTCGATAAAAATGTTCAACTATCGCTGGATGATGATGCATCAAATATTACTATTGGAGAACATTTGGAACCTGTAGCATATTTTTCACATAAACTCAGTCCTACAGAAATTAAATATTCAAAACCATTTTTGACAATATTCGCTCATTATCTCACCATGGAGTGAGAACAACTAGACGATTGTTTCAATTAAAGTATTTTTGGAATAACATGCAAAAAGAAATATATGATTGGACATGAAGTTGTATCAACTGTCAAAAATCAATAACTAATGTTTACACAAAAACACCTAAACAAAAAATCGAAATTCCACCAGGCAGATTTGAACACATTCATATGGATCTGGTGGGACCACTACCTATTTCAAATGATTATCGGTATTTATTAACAATTATAGACAGACATACACGATGGCCCGAAGTATATCCTCTCAAAGACATTTCAACGAAAACTATAGCAAATACTTTCGTACAAAATTATGTTCCACGTTTTGGTGTTCCTTCAACAATTATTGTAGATCAAGGTACACAGTTCATTCCAAATTAGTTAGTGAATTAACTATTTTTTTAGTGCACATAAAATTCACACTTCGGCTTATCATCCACAACCAAACGGAATGATAGAACGCTTATATCACCATCTCAAGACATCAATTGTTTCATCAGACAATTCATTACATTGCACATTAGGTCAAATGACAGCTGTTTCTGTGCTAAATTGATAAAAATCAAAGGGCCGTTTTACTATTGTTGTTGTTTTTTAATTGGAAATGCTTCAAAACAAAGACGTGTGATGTTTTTTGAGTTAAAAACAAAGCACCGTTACACATTTGTACGTCAAAGTCAATCAATGCAATTTTTCTACAAACGTGCTAGAGTGTTCAATAGTGCAAGGTCAACTTTAAGTTTTTATTTCTCGATTTGTGATTATTATAATTTATTAATTTAAATGGAAAATAAAGTCACAGTTAAGTACAACATTACCTTAAAAGGGTTCAGTTTTTTTTTAACTTTTACGTTCTGCAAGCGTTTAAAAATTTTGACACCATCTGACCTCTTTCAAATTGAAAAGTGTATTAAATATAATGTAATGAGTTAATTTTGGTTTGTGACAACTTGCGATTATTTGCGCTTTATGAGTTATGCATTTTCTTGTAGGTAAACTCTATATCAAAAGTAAAACGATCTGCTTGAAATATGGCGAAAAGAATCCAATAAGACAAATTGGATACAGTTTTCAAACACGTTGTTGACAAAATCAAACTTAATACTATCTCAAATGAAATGGATAAAAATATAAAGCAACAATTGTTTTGGGTAAAATTGGCTCAAAAGTGGGGAAAAATGTCACAGAAAGATAAATGTCTTTAAGGATCAAAATCTTACGTGGCTAAACTCTGAAAATTTTGTGGTAAGTGATATATAAAAATAAACCTACTTCTACCGGTGTTAGACGTCCAGCTATCCCATACAGCGCAAAATCAGCGCAAAAAAGAGAAGCCGCAAATCTTTCAACTGAGAAACAGCAGCAACATCGGCTCGTAACCAAGGTGATTCCGATTTGGCTGCAGTCCTGAAAGAAAGTATGGAAAGGCCGACAGGTTCATCAAAAATGCGAAAAATGTGTAATCAAGATACCAAAAAACCAATTCCACTCTCTGCGGATGATGCTTTAGCTTTCCTTCTTGAATACAATTTTTCAAAACAACACAAAAAACTGTGATATTTATACACACTATAATAAAATAACACCCGCTAAATTAAAATGCCGACCTCAGGGTATTACAGCAAATGAGACCCTTGCTAAACTTTCGTTTCAATTTAGTTTACTTCATACGGCTGAAAGAATTGTTGAAATGCAAAAAGAAGTAGTTCAAGCTATAATGGAAGCGGAGGAGACAGATTTATTAAGCTCCGAATTAATATTAAGCTACGGATTTGATAGTAGTATTGGTCAAGCTCAATTGAAGCAAGCATTTAATAAGCCAAGTTCGCCAAAAACTGCGATGCCTCCCTTTTAGCTACTTTAGTTATTCCCTTACGTTTAATGTCCTTATCGGGAAAGCCAGTTTGGAACAACAGCACACCGCAATCTATAAGATTTTGTCGTCCCATTAAACTATAGTACGTAAAGGAGACAAAAGAAGTTGTTCTAAAAGAAGAACAGGACTTAAAAAATTAAATTGACGCTTTGACTAACCTTCGGATATCAATCGGTGAGCAAAAATTCGCTGAAGTTTCACTTAAATTATTTTTAGCACTAATTGATGGAAAAGTTTTGAACATTATAACTGGAACGAAATTAAACCAGGCTTGCCCCATTTGTGCTGCTACACCTAAGGACTTCATGAATACATTTGTTTATAAAAGTGAAGTATTCGGTGAAATGAGGAAAACTTAAAGTTTGGAATTAGCCCCATTCATTGCTGGATAAGATTTTTGGAATTTATATTACATTAAGGCTATATATGCAAATTACAAAAGTGGCAGATACGAGGAGATGATAAAGTAACTATCTTAAAAAAGAAAAAAAAAATACAAAACGATTTTTGGAGAAAGCTTGAACTTTGCGTGGGCATGTCCAGAGCAGGTGGTTTTTGTTCCACAAATGACGGATACACTGCTCGTCGAGCTTTTACTGAGCATGATTTTTTTTTCTGAAATAACTTATGTTAACAAAGATATAATATTTCGAATCAATATCACTTTGATTTGCTTATGCTGCCAGTTCAAAATCGATTCAAATAAGTTTTAAATATATTGCTTTAAAACAGCATAAAGTTTTCAGGAGCTATATCACTGGTTGCCAATGACTGCCACGGTCCATAAAGTGCTCATACACTCAAAATAAATAGAAAATAGCTCACTACCATTAGGTTTTCTTGGAGAAGGAGCTTCCGATCAGTTGCATCACGCTCGCAAGAACATCCACACCAATAACCAATAACGTATTTAATGGGGCTGTTGATACTTTAGATCCAATGATTTCCACAACATTTTTAAACAGACGCTTACAAAAGCGTAAAAGTTCTTCACTTCCGCCTGAAGTTATTGAACTATTATGTTGCAGCAAATCCTTAGAAGAGTTTCAGCTTAGCAACCAATACAAAGAAATTGATGATATTGATGAAATTGATGAAAGTGAAGAAAACCTTTTTGATTTAAATTTACAAAATGATTTAGATTTAAGCAATTTCTATATGTTGTAATATGTAATATGTTATAGTAAAAAAATAAGTAAATCAACTCAATGTATTTTGTTTGTTTTAATGGTTGAAAAAGGGCTAATTGTTGGTCGTTAATGGGTTAAATTCCATTTTTTGAAAATAGGATTAAACTTATTTATGGAATTGTTACATGCTTTGGTTTGAATACCATGTTTTTTATGCATGTTTTTGTAATGGTTGAAAAAGGGTTAATTATTGGTCGTTAATGGGTTAAATTCCATTTTTTTCAAATAGGGTTAAACTTACCTATGGAATTCTTACAGGCTTTGGTTTGAATACCATGTTTTTGTAGTAGTTATTAATTTCGCACAGAAAAATTTCCATTTGACCTATAGTGCATCGGTCAGAATTTTTGCCTTGGATACTACTCGGTTTACGAACAGCTATTAAAGAAGATATTGATTGTTCTTCTGCTGAATTAGTTTACGGTCAAACATTAATATAACATGGAGAATTGGTTGTATATAACAATGATATGATCAAAATAGATCTAACTCTTTAAAATTAAACTTTTTTCACACATTCTTTCTAAAATTATTCATCATAATAAAGACAACAGTTATGTTCCAAAAGCATTAAGAACTTGTAATTATTTATTTATTATAATTAAGCGCTCATCAGGACTTCAACAACCATTTGAAGGGCCTTTAAAGTTATTTCAAGATTCGATGAAACATTTAATATTCAACATGGTAACACAATTAAATCAGTCTTCATTGATCATCTTAAACCAGCATACACAGACAACTTTTAAATTTTATACGTTCCACTGAATTGAATGCTCCAAAAAACTAAGAGCTTGTACTGTTGATTACATTTCATTAGTTTACCAACTTACAACTTTACATATGGAAAGTTTCAACTTAAACCATCACACCATCGTACTTACTGAAACTTGGCTTAATAATACTTTTTTGAATTCGGAAATACTCTCTTATCAATACAATATTTTTAGACGCAATCGTGGGACCACAACAAATGGTGGCGGTGTTCTTATTGCGGTCTCGAGTGTTTTATCTTCTGAGGTTTTATTAATTGATCCCTCATTCGATTCAATCCCGGTTTCTTCTCCTGAAGATACATATCACCCTACCATTGAAGTAAACTTATATATTCCATCTGGACTTTCAAAAAAACCTTCTAAAAATGATGTTAAGGATTTTTGTTTCGCACAATCAAATTACTGTTTGTTGAACGACAAATGCTATTGATCATATGACTGAAACATTTTACAGTACGATTTCTTCTGCAATAGATTTATGTATTCCGAAACAAATTTGTAATAAACTTTCCGGCCCTCCTTGGAATACCAATCAACTGACAAGACTTAAAAATAAAAAGAAATAAATATTAGATGAAATACAAGCTATCCGGTTCTCTTATGGATTATGGGAAGTACTCCATTAGCCGAGCGGAATATACTGCACTGAATAAATCGTGTTAGTCTAATTACTTAATCAAAATGAAAAATAGTTTCAAAAGTAATCCAAAGTCTTTTTACAAATTTGTCAACACTAAGAGAAAAACAGCCGGTTATCCTGCTATTATGAAATTTCAACATACTGAATCTTATGATAATACAATTATAAGTAATTTGTTTGCTGATTTTTTTTCAACAACTTATTTCGATTCAACTTTTGATGATTCTGCCACTTACCCATCTATACTGACTGCTAAAAGAACCATATCTATTCCATCCCTGATATCTCTATGGTTTCCAATGGTTTGAAAAAACTAAAATTTTCATACAGTAGTGGACCTGATAAAATTCCCAGTAGTATCTTAATCAAATGTGCGGATGCTTTAGCTATTCCATTGACTTTGCATAGAAGGACTCATTCATTATTCCGTTATTTAAGCCCGGCAATAAGTCTGACTACAAATTATCGTGGTATTTCAAAATTAAGTACTATACCTTTTTTAAAAAAGTACTAAGTACTTTACCTTTAAAAAAATTATAACTGACTAACTATCAAGTCAACACATTGATTTATCCATTCCAACATGGTTTTCAAAAACGGTGCTCAACTGCAACGAACCTTTTACATCTTACAAAAATAGTCAACCGGGGTTTTCTTCAAAGAAAGCAAACTGAAGCTATTTACACTGACTTCAGCAAGGCATTTGATAAAGTCAACCATAAACTTCTTATAAAGAAATTACATCTCATAGGATTTTCAGATCTTAGCATAAAGCGGATATATTCATTGTTAGAGTGAAGGCTCGTTTGCCTCACTCAAGTTAAAAATGTGATTTATCTTGGTGGTACACCAAGATATGGAAATTGGGTTTTTATTTATCCAAGTGTTGCACAAGGATAAGTAAGTAAATATTTCTCAGGGTAGTACACCACGAGAATTAAAGATTGCAACTATCGTCAATTATTGAAAATCAAGAATGACAATTTTTATTAATTTTCACGCTCTATATATATGAAAGTTTACTATAAAGAACACTTAAAAATAAGAGAGAAACAATTAAAATTAAAAATACATGAACAAAAGAGAAATAATTAAAATTAAAATTAAATAAACTAGAGAAACAATAAAAATTAAAATTAAAACTAAAACCGAAAATTGTTTATGCAGCAACAAATAATTCTCCCATAGCCAGTCAATGCATATATTCTGCTAGCCAATGCAAGCAAAGAATTTCATACTGTCTGACTGGCAATTTGAATCGCACGTGTAGTTAAATATTTAGTATAATTATCAATTATGCTGGCGTATGAGTTCTCACGCATTGCTTGACCAAACGGTGAGAAAACAATCGCATTGAACACAATCAAAAATATTTAGTATAAATATTCTTGCTCGTGTCACAAATTGTGCTGACGTATGAATTCCTTGCCTGACTAAACGGTGGGAAAACAACATTATTAAACAAACCAAAAATATTTAGTATAAATATTTTTGCTCGTGTTTAATTGTGTTGACGTATGAATTCTTTGCTAACCAAGGGTGGGAAAATATTGTTGCTGAACAAAACCCAAACATTCATTTAATTCCATTGAAGATTCGTTATCTTAAACGAATCATAAGGAATTAACATATTGCGGCCCCTAGGGGGCCCATGAACATTAATAGGTCTGGTAGCATAAACAATATCCAGCATCTCATGCTATGTTTAAAGGCTGAGTCAAGCTGGTGGATCCAAAGTAATGTCCCAGGTTGATCTCCTTGGAGCAGGTTGGGGGACTGCATGGCGCGCGTGGACTCTTTTCTTTAGTATGTGGTTTCTTAATACGATAATGATCAAGATTAAAATAAGTGCTAATCCTGAATAACTGACTGGCAAACTATGCACTTTATGATGTGCGGCTGCAGCTGGTAGTTCGCGTAGTTGTGCCTTTACTTCCGCCTGTAATCGGTTAGAGTCCTCAAAACTTGATCGGTAAACCGAGGGTTGCGTCAGGTTATCCACATTGTGCAATGAGTTAGAAAATGACATCTCATTGATTGTATTGGCTTGATGCAGAATGGATGTGATAGTTTGGTAACCTTGTATGGTGATCACATCGTTTCTCATGGTGCATCCTGCTGGTAGTGTGAGTAACCCAGTGCCTTGCAAAAGCTGATAACTACTTTTTCCGTTGCAAACTGTACTTAGCTTTAATTGTTGATGAGTGGCCACTAACCATTGATTCTTTTTATATAGTTGATACCACACGTTGTTGTTGGTTATTACCTCTATATTACAACTTGAGTCGGATTCATTATTGAATAAATGTATCTCGCAGCTGCATATTGGTGCACCCTTATTATAGATAGCTTGAACGTTTGGGCAAAGAAATGTATTGTGCTCGAGTATCTTGCAGTCAACCAGCTTGGTTTCATCCATGGGGAAGTATTCATCACGGTGAGCGATGAGGGCAATCATTTTTGATGTCGGTACGATAGCTACCAACGAATTATTTACCAATTGTGGAACTGGCGTAAGGTAAAATAGGTCGTATTCATTTTGATGTGACAATGGAATCAACAAAGTGCAGATAATGTGTCGGTTTGAAATAACCGCATGAGCTGTCACTATGCCATACACATGAAGGATATCAAGCACCGGTAATGTCAGATCTGCTGGAAGATTTGCCTTTATGTTGTCAACTTCAGCAGAGAATTGTTGTGGGGTCAGCAGCGCAGGACTAATTCGACCATGATGAGTATCAGCTAATAAATTAATCATGTATGTATGCATTTTTTGTAGGTTGTCTGCAATGATAATTAACTGGATGCTGAGGGACAAAATTAGCTGTGATCGTTGGTTGCTGTCATTGTTTGTGAGGTTCATGAGTCTGCTGAGTTTTACGTTGATTTTTTCAAAGGTTTCTGATTCCGAGCTTCAGACTGCTTCATAAGGTGAAGGGTAGAGTCGAGAAACGATGTTTGGTTCCGCAGTAGACCTTGTAGGTGGGCTTCGTTGTCTTTAATGGTGTTGATTGTGTTGGACATTTGCTCAGCATATTTTGAGTCCAAAACACCAAATAAGGAATTCGCTATGTTGCCAACGATATCTATCGCCCCTCGTTTTTTCGTGTAGTGAGGTTTTCCAGACCGGCCTCCATTTCGTCCTTGAGATTCTGAAAATGTGTTATAAGTCCGGTACATTGATTGTGGAGGTATGAGTGATTGCAGGTCTTCATCAAGGCGTCTGTCTTGTTAATTAGAAGCTGTAATTCATGATGGAATGGTGTTAGTTCAAAATATATCAAAAGTTTCCACTCTGATATAATTGGTTTAATTTGACCTATATGTTCAAAATGTATCCCAGGGTTGCTAGAAATCTGTGTATATGTAATTTGTTGACACAGCACTAATGGAACGAACAGTACTAGAATCATGAGCGTGCTAGCTGTGGCCAAATTGCAACGCTTTGAAAGTGGCGAATCTTTATTTTTGTCGCTGGGTGCACTGCTTCTTTTGAGAGGTAAAGGTTTATCTTTTCTTTCATCGTCAGTAGTAGTTATTGGTGTTTCCAGGGGAAGAGGAGCGAGCAAGTGGATTGCTCGCTTAATGACACCAGTTGCTGTTTTTACCGCGGCTGTCCTGACGATACCATCAGACCCAGGATATATTTCAACTACCTTACCAAGCCGCCACTGCATGACAGGTAAGTTGTCCTTTATTACTACTATGGTGCCGAGTTGCAGATTTTGAAATTTGGTTTGCCACTTGTTACGTTGCTGCAGTTCATTGAGGTATTCCTGTGACCATCGTTTCCAGAATTGATGTTTTATTTGAGATACTAGTTCCCATCGTTTTGCTAATGTTGTTGACGCTGATTGTGCAGTTGCGTCGTCTTGAGCCGTTAGGGGCTCCCCAATCAAGAAGTGACCGGGAGTCAATGCAGCTTCATCATTAGGATTATTCGGCAAAGGTGCGATTGGCCTTGAATTAAGGATTGCTTCAACCACTATGACAACGGTTTCCATTTCTTCATAGGTCAGGTTTGCATTTGCTATTTCTTTAACTAAAAGCCTTTTAGCGGATTTTACTGCGGCTTCCCATAGTCCACCAAATTGCGGGGTTCGAGGAGGTATAAAGTGGAAATTAATGTTTTTGTTTGCACATTCTCGCTGTATGGTTTCCTGAGCGGTTGTAGCAAATAATGCGGACGCCAATTCTTTCAATTCATTTCGCGCTCCCACGAAGTTTGTAGCGTTGTCAGAATAAAGATTCTGACAGTGACCTCTGCGACTTATAAATCTTTTTAGTGCACCAATGAAAGCATCAGTTGTGAGGTCGGTGACCAGTTCTAGATGAACGGCTTTGGTGGAGAAGCAGCAGAAAATGGCAATATACGCCTTTTGAGGTCGTTTTCCCCTAGTCTTGAAGTGCACCCATATTGGGCCGCAATAGTCAATTCCTGCGTCGATAAAAGGCCTTGCGGGAATCACTCTCATTTCAGGCAAATTTCCCATAATCTGCTGCAAAAGTTTTGGTTTTGATCTTGAGCACTGTATACATTTATGGACAGTTTCTCTTGCCATGTGTTTGCCTTTGATTGGCCAGAATCGTTGCCTTACGTTTGCAAGAAGTGCGCCAGGATCGCAATGTTTATTTTCCTTATGGACTGCCTCGAAAATTAATCTACTTATCGTGTCGTTAAATGGCAAAAGCATGGGATGTTTTGCGTCAAGGCTCAATGTCGATTCTTCTAATCTGCCTCCGACTCTTAGAATGTTATTTTCATCTAAGAATGGTGTTAGACCTTTTATCTGGCTCGATCCTTTAAGTTCCATTTTCTTTTGCAATTGTTGGATGTCTTCCTTGAAGTTTGACAGCTGTGTACTTCGAACAATTATGACAAGAGCATCATGAAGCTCAAAAGTGGTAAGAGTAGGTCGGTTTTGTCGCTCTTCCTTGTTAGTTTTGGCGTTTTTAATAAATCTTAGAATATATCCAACAATTCGTTGAAGCGTTTTCAATGAGTTTCGGTGATTTATATTGTTGAATAGATTTTCACTTCTGACCGATACGAGTAAATTATGTTTCTTTTCTATGATTGTTGAGTCAGGACTGAGGCAAATCGTTGAAGGCCAATGTTTTTCGTTGCCATGAAGGAAGAATGGACCGTACACCCAGTGCGGTGTATGCTTTAATTGTTGTGGGTCCAATTCTCTGGATACGATGTCTGCTGGATTGTCTTTGGAACTTACATGTCGCCATTGCTCAGGTTTCGTACTTTCTTGGATTGAAGCTATTCGATTTGCGACGAAAGTATGAAAGGAGGACGACCTCGAGTTTATCCATGTTAACACTATGGTTGAATCAGTCCAGTAGAATGTTGGTATTGTAGTCATTCCCAAGTCGTGTTTAACTTTTACAGCCAAGTTAGCTCCTAACAGTGCAGCACATAATTCCAGTCTTGGAAGCGTTTGCTGCTTAAGAGGAGCTACGCGAGATTTTGCACATAGCAAGTGTACAATTATTGTGTTATTGGATAGAAGTGTTCTGATATATATTGCCGCCCCATATGCCTTTTCTGAAGCATCAGTAAAGACATGCAGTTGGGTTTTGCTGGAAATCTGGCCTTTGTAGATATGTCGATGAACTTGAAAGTTTTTGAGGTCATTGAGATTATTTCGAAAGTTTCGCCACCGAGAATCAAATTCTGAAGGCACCGCTTCATCCCAGGAAAGATTCAAAGTCCACAACTCCTGGACAAACATTTTTGCCCTGACTACCACAGGGGACAAAAGACCAAGCGGGTCGAAAATGCGTGCCAAATCTGAAGTAACCGTTCTTTTGGTTACAGCCTTGATTGGTTGTATGTTGACCTTGATTTGGAGTTGGTCACATTTGGGTAACCAGGCTAGTCCTAGTGTTTTTGTGTAATCAGTTTCTTCTGTGGAGAAGTCGAGGCTGACTTCTTGATCACATTCTGGGATATTACGAAGCAATTGAGCATGATTGGCGCACCACTTTCGTAAATTAAATCCATGCTGCGCCATGACTTCTTGCAGTTGGCGTTGGGTTTCTAGAGCTGTATTTAAGCTGTCGGCTCCACCTAACCCGTCATCAACATAAAAATTGTTCTCCAAAAACTGGCTGCTAAGGGATAATTCATCTTGTTGTTCTGAGTTATTTCCTTCAAACATCTGATTGCTAGATATGGCGCTGGTCTGGTTCCATATGTGACGGTGTTTAATGTGAAGTAGCTGATAGGTTCAGCGACATTTTTACGCCCCAGGATTATCTGGTGCTGCCTGTCCTTTGGATGAATAGCTCTTTGGCGGAACATTTTTTCTATATCAGTAGTAAACACGAAACGCGGAAGCCGAAATCGCAGCAAAGTAGCAAACAATTCATTCTGTAGTGGTGGTCCGATATGCAAAATATCGTTCAATGACTTTCCTGATGATGTTTTCGAGGAGGCATCAAATACGACTCTAAGTTTGGTGGTGCTGCTTTCGGGTCGTAGCACGCAATGGTGAGGTATAAAGTATTTAGACCCTTTCACTTCGTCTATGTTGATTTTCGTCATGTGCCCTAATGTTTCATAATCGTCCATAAATTGGGTGTATTGTTCCTTTAAGGAAGCGTCTTTTGATAAGCGACGGTCTAATGAAAGAAATCGATTGAAGGCGATGCTATGTGAGTCTCCTAAAGCAGATTTCTCCATGCAAAATGGAAGTCGTACTACGAACCTTCCATCTTTGTTGCGTGTGGAGTGCTGATTAAAGTAGGCTTCACATTGTGCATCTTCGGGTGAAAATTTTGGTTGTGGGCCTTCGATCTCCTCAAGTTTTCAAAACCGCTCAATTGCCATATTCATTCTATCTTCTTCAGTCAGAAGATACCTTTCCTGATACTATCCAGCCGAAGGTCGTATTTTGCAATACTGGAAGGTCGCTAGCAAGTTTAATTTGTCCAATTGCGAGTAGTTGGTGATAATATTCGGCCCCCAAGAGAATGTCCACCTTATCTGGACGGTTGAACGTTGGATCTGCCAATGATATATTGTTGGGAATAGACCACTTATCAATGTGAATAAGCTGAGCAGGTTGAGGCGAAATTATTTGTGGCAACACAAATGCCTCTAGAAGAGTAATGTTGACTCGATGTTGTACTTTGGTCTGGTTTTTTCCAATTCCATTGATTGAGATAGATGTATTCTTTGCTGAGAGTCCGAGCCGGGCAACTAATCTTTCTGTAATTAGGTTGACTTGCGATCCGGAGTCAAGAATAGCCTTGCCTTCGGTTTTCAACCCATTTGCCTTCACCTTTACTAAGGCTGTTCCGAGTAAAACATAGGGCTTTTGGCTTGCAGAACTTAATGCTGTGCTCCTGACTTCAACTGCTGGTGTGGTAAGAAGAGAGGCCGCTGGTTCTTTGGACTGTTCTACTTTGGTTGAATTAGTTGATTTATTAGAAGATTTTCCTTGTTCTGTGGATGTAGTGGCATTTTTGGGGGTTTGTTCCAAATGAACCAGCGTGTGGTGCTTTTTCCCGCATTTTTGACGGCGGCTTAAAGTTGTACATTGTTTGGTAGAATGATTGCTGTTGAAGCAATTTACACATAACCTTTGCCTTTGAGCAGTGTTAAGTCGGTGTCTTGGGTTAAGCGATATAAACTCTATGCAGCGATATAGTGGGTGAAATTCTGTTCTGCAGCTGATGCATTGACGAATATTCTGATGAGTTTGAGCTGTAAGTGAACAAGTTTTGGTATTGTTGACCGAAGTTCTCTCTTTATATCCCATTGCTTCAAGAGTGTGGAAGTAGTTCTCGAGGAATGTTAGGAAATGGTTGATTGTTTGTAACTCCTTTGGATTTGGGATTGATTGTTCATATTGTGTATGAACTGTTTTGTCGACCTTTTTAATTAAGATGTGTATTAGAAGTGGATCCCATGACGTAGTCTGGAAACCCATGTTGGAGAGAGCTGCCAAGCACTCCCTTGTTGTATCGTGCAATTGCTTGATGGCATTTAAGGTGCAGGCGCCAGATGGCTGATCGAGCAGTATTTGAATTGCCGTTGCCACCATAACTCTTTTATTATTGTAGCGATCTTTCAGCAATTGCCATGCCGCTTGGTAATTTTCTTCGGTGAGAGTGAGATGGTTAATGAGATTTGCTGCTTCGCCAATGATGTTGGTCTTTTAATACCACATCTGTTGGTCATGAACGATTCTGATAAAGAGGTCAGAAAAGGAAGTCCACTTCATATAATCGCCATAAAATTTGGGAATAGCGATAGTAGGTAGTGGTAACTTGTTAGCTGGATGATTGCTTACTGAGCCTCCTTCTCGAGGCGAACATATTGCATTGAGTCATAACCAGCTAGGTCTGGATCAGGGTATTTGTCCAGTATTTCGTCATTAAGTTGTTCTAATTGCTGCCATAGCTGGATAATTGCTGCCTTCTTAATCTCATAATAAGATTTTTCTTGTTGAGTTTCCAGTTGCAGACCTTCTAACTGTCGAGTTAAAGCTGCCATTTTTCCAATAGTCCAGCTGATGAGTCCATTGTGACCACCCGCTGCGCCAGCTTGTGGTGGATTTCTTTTCATGGTTGTGGGTTTTGATAGATGCTGGATGTCTGATCCTTGGCCTTGGTTGTCAAGCTCACGTTCCATGAGAGTTATGTATTTTGATGACATGGTCTGAATTTTATCATAGTAGTTGGAGGCGAAATATTCGTCGGACGTATCTACATCCTTTAAATTCCGTAACTTGTTGTCGGCCTCATCAAACTCTGACCACGTTGCCTTGAGCCTGGTCAGTCGTTCCTGGTAGTAGATTGGGGTTTTGCGGCTAATAGAGTCCTTTGTAAAATTTCGTATGATACTGGCGATATTATCGCCAATTTCTTTCAGCTGACGGAGGAGCTGCGTTGCGTTTTCCATAATGATTGTGGTGGTCGCCGGTAGCTTTCGTTTGAAAGCTTGGTGATTGCGGCTGGGCGCTGGTAGCTGGTGATTAAACGCTGGTGGACTATGCTAAAATTGCAGGTCCTGTCACGGTCGCCAAATGTTAGAGTGAAGGCTCGTTTGCCTCACTCAAGTTAAAAATGTGATTTATCTTGGTGGTACACCAAGATATGGAAATTGGGTTTTTATTTATCCAAGTGTTGCACAAGGATAAGTAAGTAAATATTTCTCAGGGTAGTACACCAAGAGAATTAAAGATTGCAACTATCGTCTATTATTAAAAATCAAGAATGACAATTTTTATTAATTTTCACGCTCTATATATATGAAAGTTTTCTATAAAGAACGCTTAAAAATAAGAGAGAAACAATTAAAATTAAAAATACATGAACAAAAGAGAAATAATTAAAATTAAAATTAAATAAACAAAGAGAAACAATAAAAATTAAAACTAAAACCGAAAATTGTTTATGCAGCAACAAATTATTCTCCCATAGCCAGTCAATGCATATATTCCGCTAGCCAATGCAAGCAAAGAATTTCATACTGTCTGGCTGGCAATTTGAATCGCACGTGTAGTAAAGTATTTAGTATAATTATCAATTATGCTGGCGTATGAGCTCTCACGCAAACGGTGAGAAAACAATCGCATTGAACACAATCAAAAATATTTAGTATAAATATTCTTGCTCGTGTCACAAATTGTGCTGACGTATGAATTCCTTGCCTGACTAAACGGTGGGAAAACAACATTATTAAACAAACCAAAAATATTTAGTATAAATATTTTTGCTCGTGTTTAATTGTGTTGACGTATGAATTCTTTGCTGACCAAACGGTGGGAAAATATTGCTGCTGAACAAAACCCAAACATTCATTTAATTCCATTGAAGATTTTTAAACGAATCATAAGGAATTAACATTCATATTTAACAAACAGAAAGCAATATGTACGTTTTAATAATATATCTTTGAAAAATATTAATGTTTTATCTGGAGTACAGCAAGGCAGCCATCTTGGACCGCTTTTATTTTCATTATTTGTAAATGATTTACCTCAAGTTATTCAGTTTTCAAATGTCCTGATATATGCTGACGATGTAAAAGTCTTTATGAGTTATAACCAATATTCCGACCATACTTATCTTCAAAATGATTTGGATTCGTTACACTCATGGTGTATTTTAAATTTAATGGCGCTGAATATATGCGTTTTGTTTAAAGTGACCATATTTTTTTTACCTGAAAACGGGACATCGAATAATTCAGATGGGTTCGGTTATATGAAATGGAAATGCATAGATAATATAATAATATTTTATTTGTCCATGGTGAGCGGCATTATTTATTTTACTACACTACAAAAAAATTGTTTATACATTGTTATATTTTTCAGAGGCACAAATTTGTTTCAAAATTTTAGGTGATGATTTCAAATATGGCAGGATTTTTTAATATTAACTTTAATAATTAACATAGCCTTAAGCACTGATACCCTTAATTGAGTTTTATCTTCGGTCCACAACTTGTTCATCAAAGAAAACACACGTTCATTTGTACCCGGCAAACATTTGTACCAGGCAAACATAAAATATATTCAGCTATAATATTTTGTTGATTCCATTCATCAATTTTCTGCGATGTTACGTATTTAGATACGAGTAAATATTCATCGAATACTTCCGCATCTTTATTGCAATCGATATTTTCTTTTCCGATCAAGATATCTAGGACTTTTTGAACATCTTCCCACTGTGGTACTTCTGTTAAATTTGCCCAATTAAGTTTTTCTAAATCTTTGTTATAAACAGTCCATTGCTCTAAATACTCTCGACTACCACGGACTGAAAATTCTCTGAAACAAATTCTCTTTTAATTTGATAATTTCACTTGCTGTTTCAATTTTTTGGCAATTTATACATTACAAGTTTCTACAGCAGCTGAAGAATCCAAGGGAGGCGGACACACAGAAAAAAAGGTGTAACATTTATAAAAATTATAATAAAATTTTACAAAGATTTGTGGTAATTATACGACTACATAAAATTAACGATAAATTTTGTTTGTCTATATTAAAACTCTTTGATTATGTACAAAAAGATCATTATAAAAAAAAACAATTACTCTATTTTTGTCTCTTGTGTTTCGTAATATATTTATTCATACTAGCCGATTCCAGCGCTCGAAATTCGAGTGCAATTTCTAAGCAGCTTTGTTCTTCAACTTAGCCAATTAACAAACCAACAATTTTATGGTTTATTATTATTGTGAATGAAGATAACAAGCTCATTAACAAACACATTAACAAATCTAATAAAACCACATAACATATGTATAATTTTATGTAGCAACTTTAAATGCAATTTACTCGAAATAAATGAAAAAATTAAAAAATCTGTAAATCTGCAAAATGGCTAAAAAGAAATTCCTTTCAAATAATATACGTTTGGGTAAATTCGGCATAAAACGGTATAACAAAACATCGGTCACAAGAAATTATATAGATTTATTCATATAGATTTATTTATATTCTGCAACAAAGAAATAAGAGAAGATGATTTTTGTATTGCTGCATTTCAGGTTAACGAAGCAAATTTATAGAACTGCAATTTCTATTTTTTGCAATGTCTTTTTTGGTTTTTTTGTTTTATTTTGATTATTAGTTTGACGGGCGATATACAAGTAAAACGCAACGTATTCTTATTTTGAGAGGGGGTTAAATTTTTAATTTTTTTCTTTTTAAGAACAGTAATTTAAGTTTATGTACCATGAATTGATTCAACGAAATTCATAAGAAATTCAGATAAATCGTTTTAAATATATTTTTCATGAAATTGTTTTTCAGCTGACTTGTGATGTATTTTAACATACATATATTAAAATTACTATCTTTGACGAATTTGAAGATTTGTTCTTACATTTTTGAACAAATCAACTACCTCTTTTTTCGAATTTCTGAAAAAGGGACATTTTTGCGTCCCGAGTTGTTGTCGGGGACAACGGGACAAAGTAGCTGAAAACGGGACGGTCCCGTTCAAAACGGGACGTGTGGTCACGTTAGTTTTGTTCGAAAAAGACCAATATCAGTAAATTATGTTCTGGGCGGCTTACAATGGGAACAATTTGATAACTTCTTAGATCTTGGTGTTTTATTAGATTCAAAGCTTATTCGTTCCTCATATTACAGTAACAGTAAACAAAGGTAGAGGAGTACTTGCTTTTATAAAACGTTGGTCTAAAGAGTTTAATGATCCGTATGTAACAAAAACACTATACACATCACAACAATTCCTACTATTTTGTCTACGCAATTTAAATTTTAACCCTTTAAATCTTCCGTCGTATAACAGCAGACTCACTTTTATTAAGCTGTAAACCTTAAAAAGCCGCAGATCTATGCTAAACGTTTCGTTTCTTTTGAACATAAGTAATGGCAATGTTTCTTCTGTTTCCTGATCAACAATATTTCATTTAACATCCCTCAGCGGCAAACACGTTTCTTCTCAGTCCAGTTTTATAGATCAAATTATGCGAACGGTGATCCGCTGTGTATTGAATTTAATAGATTTATTGATTTTTCTTCAAATACAAATGTCATAAAAAGTAAAATAATAATATATCTGAACACATAATTTCAATGAAATTTGTTGATTTTTTCATTCATGTTCGCCCATTTTTTAAATGTTCTTGTAAATAGTCTGTAAGGATTAATTCCATAGATTAATAAATAAATAAATAAATAAATATATAGTGTATCTGCCTATCTATCCATTTACTTATTTACCTATTTACTTATTTATCTATTTACTTACTTACTTACAGTTATAAATTTATACAATTTATTGATGTTATAAATTTAAATATTATTTTATTCAAAATTTGTTTTGATTTTTTAATTTTAATTTTTAAAAATTGTAAAAAATATATATGTTCATATAAATATTTCACTGAGGAAACATATTAAAAATATAAAATAATTAATAAGTAAATACATTTATAAAAAATTAAATATTTGTTTAACCAAAAGTCTGGATTTCACCTAAAACAAAAGTGTAACTTAAATATCCAATCAAAATGATCCAAATGATTATTTAATTTTCGCTGTTTTTGCTAACGCATTCATCTGTCCAGCGCGTAGTAAGCAATTTCAAAGAAATTTGGCTGGGTGCCCAAAAATATTATTAACCCTGGAAGATAAAATTAATGCTCGAAAATCAAAAGTTTAGAAAAAGTATATGTGTGGAACGGCCTGAGCAATTTTACATAAATCTGGATATCAAGGTTGAGTCGCTTGACGAAAACCATACATATCACGTTAACAGACGACAGCGCATTGAATTTGCTCATAAATACATATATAAGGGTCCATAATTTTGGAATTATGTAATATTTTCAGATGAGTCAGGAACTGCGCTTAAGAAACAAAATCTTGCTGATATAGTCCAAAACGGTGGTGGAATTATGATGTGGGAGTGTTTGGCGTCTTGGGTGTGGGTCAGCTGGAATTTATTGATTCGACAATGGATATATGAGGATATTAAAAAAATCAATTAAGAGTGTGAAATTTGGCTGTGCGGAATCTTTGATACCCTCCAACCGTGTTCTAAACGCAATAAGAGCCAAAAAGGTTAGATTTCACATTTTAATGGCTATATTTTTATACCCTCCACCCCAGTGTGCAGAGGGTATATATAAGTTTGTCATTCCGTTTGTAATAATTAGAAAAAAAAAATCTGGACCCCAAAAAATATATATATTTGTGATCCTTATAACAAGCGGAGTTGATATAGCGATGTCCGTCTGTCCGTCTGTGGAAATCACGATGACAACTTTAATCGGGCAGCTAGGGTGCTCGTTGGTATAAAAACTGATTACCTAACATTCTGAGAAGTTTGCTATTTAAAATCTTCCAAATCTGTTGATTAGGGTCCGAGATATGAATGAAGAACTAAAAAAAGTCTTGAAAATATATGATTTTCTATGTTCTACTTGTCACGATCACGCCCTCAGTAGGACAGCTAGGGTGATTATTTTTAGTGAAGATGATTCATCAAGATCATGGGAATATTTCTGTTTCAAAAATCATTAAAATCGGTAGAATAGGTCCAGGGAAATCTCTGAAAAAGTAAAAAAAAAAAAAAATGAAAAATATGATGTTTCTACATTGCTCTTGTTGTTATTCTAAATGTTTTATTGTTGTCATTGCTGGACTTGTTGTTTTTGTGGTCGTTGTGGTAATAATATAATAAAAACTAAACCTTTGTAAATTTTTTTAATCAACTCTGGTAGAAAAATTTAAAAGTTTCCATTGTTTTTGCATCACTAAAAAAACTTGTTAGGTCATTTCTTCCACCACCACGAGCCTGCTTGCACAGTTTCAGATCAATTGGGTCACGGGAAAGGGGTTAAAAATCGATCCAAAATTTTGTCGCCAAGCGGAGAGTAATATAAAGGGTGTAAAAATTCACCAACATCTAAACTTTAGATTCTAAACATCTAAACCTAGATTCTAAAGCAAATAATACTAAACCACCTAGTTGTTAATAAAAAAAATAATGTAAATTAGAAAAAATATATATTAATTTATTTAAAGAAAAATAATTAAATTAAAAAAATTATAAAATAATAGATATACAAATCAATAAAAAAAGAATATATAAAAAGATAAATGCATTCTTAGCATTATAATATATATAAAAGGTCAATGTTTTCTAACCGTAACCGTAACGTGTCAGCTGTTTTTTTTACATAAAAATGATTTAGAACAGTTACCGAACGTTACCGGAACGTCCCAATACTTTTCATGTGAAAAAAGTTCTTTACACAGGCCACTGATTTGCAGCCAACTTCAGGTCTGTTTATATAGCTTTGTAAGCATTATAAACTGCTGATAAAATTGTTTCTATTTTTTTTTTGCTGTAAGTAATAAATAATGAATATAATGAATTGTAAACTAAAATGGATACAAACATTGAAGGTGCTTTATTGCAAAAGAGTACCATTTCGCCGCGTAAACATACCTTTAAAAGTAGGTTCAAGGGTAAGTCAGCATAATATTTTCTTCATGAAATCAATAATTCAAGGATTTATTTGTTTCCTTAAGGTCAAATTTCATTTCCAAACTCGGACCTTGGATGCACCCATGGGTAAAAAATTTAAATTGGAAGTATGGGAAGTTCATGTCATATAAAATTATGCCCAGTGTCGTTTTCTTTGCAACGATTATTGCGCTATTATTGAACATTGTAATGAGAAACTCCAATTAGATCCGCTAAATGTTAAGGCATTTTACCGAAGAGCGAAGGTTAATTTTGGTGCTTGGAATCCTCGAAAGGTTCGTAAAGATTTCCTAAGAGCTGCTGAACTAGATCCGTCATTGCAGGTCGTGGTCGTTAAAGAATTAAAGGCTATTATTGCCAATGTACAGCCACTTTTTAAGCTAAATTTGTGCGCAAGTTACGTGTGCAAATATTGTGCATTTTCGTTTTTGTGACTATTTTAAATGCAAAATAAGTAACAGATACATAGATAATACAAAAAAGTAAATTATGTATTTAAAAAAACCGAAATTTATATTAATAGTAATCAATCGCTAAAAAAAATATATCTTCTTAACCACCAAAACCCCTCAGAAAAAAAAATTTTTAAAAATCGGGGAGTAGCCACTAAACTACACTTAAGCCACATATCGTCACTCCTACGGGAGATCTCTATAAGTGTTCTCATTTCCCGAAAACATTTAAAGTAAATGCCAATATGCATCATAATCGCAAAAGAGCTCATCCTAAGGAGCGGGCTGGGGCAAGATGAAATAAACCTATGATAACTAAGGTTGATGTTAATCTGGTTTCAAATAAAATTATAATTTCAAAAAATAAGATAATGTAGTTTTTATATTATTTCCTAATAGGAATAGCTCGAATTCTTTGGTTTGAGATCAAAATCACTACTCTTAATTTTAAGGGAATATATTAGTTATGCTGATTTTTCGATGTATGTACAACTAAAATATGTTGAAATGTAATATTAATAAAATCTAATTTTCTGATTGGATCGATTTAATAAAGTGGTGCAACCTACAAGTAATACGCCGGATACAATTTGATATTTATGTGATATTTTTATTCATATATTAAGGGCAGTATACCCGGTCAAAATGTTTGACGTCAAATTCATGTATGTGTGCATGAAACTTTTCTCTTACTGCATAGCTCTTCAATCATTCATTTGGTATTTCCACGTCTTCTATCAATTCTAATACGTTTTTCTTTTCTTCCGACATTTTTACATCCATTCGCTTCGAAGTCACGTCAAAAATGAGACTATGCAGGACGATCAACGATTTACACGCATCCAAATCGCACGTCCAAAAATCTAAAATTTTTGATTTTGCTTCAATCATTATCGGCGTGACACATACAACCACATTTTCACTAATTCCACTACAAGGCTTGTCATGCATTTTGAAGGGATGGAGATATCCATCATCGTTGACCGGTCACGCTTGCTTATAATGAAACACGATTTATTATTTTTTTTATTTATTTATTGTATTAAAAATCAAAAAATTCAAAATTATAATTAAACATTAAAAACACTACAATATAACTAATTCCGAAACGTGTTGATAACTTTGAGCCAATAGACAATGCTGACTTTTCACTCGAAACATTCCTCAGTGGTACGTAACTTAGCACTGAATAAATTGACTATAATCAATAGAAATATCCGGTAATGGGCCTTATTGAAATCAGTAGTTTCTTAAAGAAAACAATTTATTGTAACACTTATATATCAAAAATTCATATTAAAGCTTACCTTTTGATTGTTGCGAATTAACAATTTCGGGCAAAACTGATATACTTCATTTGGAAAATTGATGAGTAAATGATGTATCCATTCAAATACTGCTATCTTTGTTTGTACAGAACCGTGTGTGAGATGTATTTACGGATACTTAACATTCCTTAATATTCTTCATATTATCAACATTATATTCCAGACATGGTAGAGTAGCATAAACTAAAACATTCGAGCCAAATATTAAAAGAAATTGCCGTGTCCATGTTATGGCAATAGACTGAAAGATAGATACATATAAGGATTAGTGTAAAATTCTGCAAGGAAGATTTACTTTGTTTCTAGCTACTATTTTTAACAAAATGTCAGTGTATTACCTTAATAAGTTCATTTGGTGATTGCGCATGTATTTTCAATATATTTATAGTCTTCAATGCGCACTGAACTGGAATCATTACGAAACGATGTGAGCAACTGTGTCAGCGTAGTTTCACACATTTGTATATCTTGTGTATTATCTTCAGCATCATAAAAAGTCAGCTAATAATATCAGTCAAAAAGATAACCAATTATTTTCTGGTACAGCATTCAGAAATCCAGGATATAACATATTATCGCACAATATAATTCTTTACATAAATGCGTTCCTTAAGATGAGGTATAAGTTTCTAGATTGAAAGTTTGTGAAGATTCTATAACAATATTTTTAAGCAGCAAATAAATCAGGGAAGAAGGGTGTAATGGAGGGACGGGCCATCACATTATACAAGGATCACACGCAAAATACCGGACACGTAAATCTTGATCATTTAAACAATTGAGAATGGGAGTAACGAATTCACTAACATATTTTGAAGAGTCCTAAAGAAACAACAAAAATTAACCCGAACTTTTAATTTAATTAATTACTTACCTTTCTTAAACCTAAACTTGTAATCGCCACACCAATTGAACCTCCCTTTCTGTTATTTGAATGCCGGGAGGAGACATTCATTGGACGACAAACACCTTTATAAG
The DNA here is from genome assembly GCA_963682025.1 of Cordilura impudica. Taxonomy (NCBI): domain Eukaryota; kingdom Metazoa; phylum Arthropoda; class Insecta; order Diptera; family Scathophagidae; genus Cordilura; species Cordilura impudica. The sequence continues at coordinate 170,118,216 of OY821519.1, read as the reverse complement.
TTTTCGCATTTGGGCAAGTTATTTTTCATATTAAACTATTTAACAAAGTTACGCGAGGTCTAATCGACAACAAACTATTTATTATTCAACAAACTTAGTTTGAAAAAAAAAATAAAAGAGAAGTGAAAGGCATAAGAGGTCCGGCTAGCTCTGCCATGTTGGTTTGGTTCTTGACCCTTATTTGTCGCCGCGTGAACATAAAAAAAGTTTTATTTTTGCCTTTCAGATGTAAAAGCCAAAAACAAAGAAAAAAAAAATAGAAATTAATTTGCTAAATGTAGTAAGTGAGGAGAGGAATCGATACGAAAATTTTTCCAAAGTAGGGGAACTGCGGTACTCGTAGATACTCTATTTACACATACCTACTCTTTGTTAGCCTTCATCTCAAATAAAAAAATTAGAGTTTCATCATGTTGGATGTATAATTATAACTTTTATTTAATAATAAGTAATTTGATCATTTTATAAATGGAATGGAAATACATGGAAGGGTTTAAAATGATTCTATTTTTTTTGTTTGTTTTCTCTGTAATTTCAAGTATAAGGTAAGTATAATAAGGTAAGTATAATAGTATTATAAATGGAGTAAATATATAGGTAAGTATTTGTATAAATTTAAGGCAATTTAATTTTTTGGTTTGGTTTTAAACAAAAGGAGTGGTAAGTATATGAAAAAGGTAAGGTAATTATTTTTTTTTTTTTTTGATTTTTGGTAATAGTAATAGGATAAATGTTGTTTGATAAAAAATTAAAGTTAATTAGAAACAACTAAAATTTATCAAACGCACTGTTTAGTTCTTTAATGTTTTTTACTTAACGTTTCAACTACGAGTACTTTTCTTAAAATAATTTACAATATATATATGAAGATCACAAGACAATGTAAATAACAAACTATTTGACGAAAAGAACAGTTATATCTCACTCAATAACATGAGAGACGTATGTATATTGTTTTAGCATACCAACAGTGTTTGTTGTTGGTTAGCTAACTACAATATACAACACGTAAACAAGTAGGAAAAGGGATAGACAAACGACAAAACAATAACAGTGACGACACCATCAACAGTGATGGCACCCTGATTGGTGATCTGACCCGACATTCTCCCCCCTTTGAAAGGTCTGCATTTCAAAAGTCTTCGTTAGAGGGCAAAGGAGCCACTTTATGTATGGGTCGTCTATATAAGCCGCTTGCTGATTTTAATTCTACTACTCGAACCTTTCCATCGGAACCAGTGAAAGTCTGAGTAACTCGAGCAAGTGGCCATCGTTGTGGTGGAGTATTATCTTCATGAATAATGACTAGTTGTCTAACCTTGATGTTCGGCTGTGGCTTGAACCATTTTGATCGTTGTTGGAGCGATAGAAGATAATCACGGGACCACATTCGCCAAAATTGTTGTTTGAGAAATGAAATTTGTTGCCATCGAGTTAAAGTGGGTAGTTTTGTCAAATCAAAATGTTGATCAGAACAGAAATTAAAGATGAGCCAATTAGGAGATGACCAGGGGTGAGAGCTTCGCCATCATTGGGGTCATCTGACATTGGAGCAATTGGTCGCGAATTTAGAATTGCTTCTATCTCAACGACAAGTGTTTGAAGTTCTTCGAACGAAAGACGAGCTTGAGCAACATTTTTTATTAAAAGCGTTTTAGCTGATTTAGCGTTTTAGCCGCCTCCCATAAATCACCGAATGTGGATCCCGAGGCGGAATAAAACTGAATTCAAAACCACTTTGAATGGAAAAAGATTTGAGCTTAGAAACGACATCGTCACAGAACAACTTATCTGTAAGTTCCTTTAGCTTATTATGAGCACCGGAGAAATTAGTTGCGTTATCACAAACGATGCGTTGCGGTAAGCCGCGCCTTCCAACAAACCGCTTTAAGCATAATAAGAAATTATTCGTGGAGAGATCCGAAACCAGCTCCAAGTGAGTTGCCTTTGAGCCAAAACAAACAAAAACTGCGATATATGTTTTATATGGCACCTTTCCACGAATTCGATACGAGGTTAAAAACGGACCACAAAAATCGACACCAGTAATTAGAAATGGGCGTTGTGCTCTTAAACGATCGACTGGTAAATTACCCATTATTTGTCCCATCAATTTAGGCTTGTAGTGGAAGCAGTGTAAACATTTTCTAATGACCTTTCTAACTACTTCTCGAGCATTTATTATCCATAGCTTTTGTCGAATAAGTCCAAGTAATACCTTTGGGCCAGCATGTAAATGAATGCGATGCAAGTGCTCAATATAAAGTATTATAAATCGATGATCTTTTGGCATTAAAGCTGGAAATCGAACATCATATGGGATGGGTGCATTAGACAACCTACCGCCGACTCGAATCAGCTTAACTTCTTTGTTATTAAATTTAGTTTTTTGAATAAACGGAGCCAATTTCTGTAGCGATGGTTGAACTAAATTATTTTTTGAAAGAGCAATGATTTCATCAGCAAAATTGATGCTCTGTATATAAGATATTATTGTCCAAAAAGTAATTTCCAACTCTGAAGCTTGGAGGTGAACAATATCCATTGCCTTTAAAGATCGATTTACAGGGGATCTATTAAAAATACGGAAAATATAAGTAAATATTCGAACAATTGTATAATATGAAGAATGCTTATCGATAATATAGTCAAAAAAGAAACAGGTGGTTCATCCTTTATACAAGTAAATACAGCTGCCTTTCTTCTCTCCAAAATTTCTGTACCGTCTTCGAGTAGAAATTGAGGCCATTAAACCAAATTGTTGTTGGTAATTCTGCTGCGCTGCAGCCACGAGATACAATGTCTGCAGGATTACTTTCCGAAGGAACATGACGCCATTGAACTTCTCTAGTTAGTTCCTGAAGTTCTGAAATTCGGTTTGCCACAAAACAATTCAGTGTTGATGAATGTAGTTTTAGCCACTGTAGAACAATTTTCGAATCTGTCCAAAAGAAAATAAGAGATACAAATTTAGATATTTTGGTTTTAATTTTGGACCATGTTTTACTGAGCAAAACTGCAGCACATAATTCGAGACGAGGTAAAGATTGAGTTTTTATGGGAGCTACTTTTGATTTGGCAATTAACAAAGTCGTTCTGTAAGAGCCATTTATACAAACACGATAATATATACAGCACCCAAATGCGCGTTGGGATGCGTCTGCAAATCCATGTATTTCGCCGAGTGTATTTTCTGAAGTCAAAACATAACGAGGTACTTTAATGTTGTGTATATTCGATAAATCCTCTTTTATTTGAATCCAAAGTTTTACGAGGTTAGAGTTGATAGTTTCATCCCAACCGATGTTTTGTACCCACATTTCTTGGAGCAACATTTGCAGCGAATAACGATAGGGCTTAAGAGACCAAGCAAATCAAATATCTTTGCTACTATGGACAAAATTGACCGTTTGGTGGGGCAACTTATGTCGGGAAATTCGAAACGAAACAAAAAGTTATCTTGCCTTGGATTCCAGGACATGCCGAGAGTTTTAGTGATTTCATTTTCACTTGTTTTTATTGTGACTTCTTCATCTGCGAAATAAAGTCAATACAATTACTATTCCATTTGGCCAGCTGAAGGTCATGTAGTTGTAAAATTTTCATAATTTCAGTTTTTTTCAAATTTAAATCTTCGAAATTGTCGGCGCCAGTAAGAACGTCATCTATATATAAATCTGTAATGAATAGTTTTGGTAAATACAATTTTGTTGGTTACTAAATAAATCTAAGCTTCATCTACGTAAAAGTTTATCGAGATAAAATTTTTTCGTATAGCGATTCGTCTATCGTCTTCGAGATTTCTAGCTATTTATACTCACCTAAGAATCAAATCAAATTTATTAACACAATATTTCTTTTAAATATTTGTTTTCAAACAAAAGTTAGTAATATATGAATGTTACTGCATGTAAATGAAAGTAACTGGTTTTGTGATTATACAAAAAACTTTAATTCAATTTCATGGCAATTAATCGGTTTTTAGTAATTTTTTAGTCGATTAAGTCGGATTTTGTCCCAGCAATTTGGCTTAAGTTAAGTGCATCTTTTGACAATGTTAAGTACAGTATTATTCGTTTGTCTGTGGTGAAAATTTAGATCTCACAGCTGGTCCTGTTAATGTTGACAATAAATTTAACGAAAACTCAAAAGCATGATTTGCATACATTCGAGTTAGCTAGAAGAAGGAAATGGCTAGTTCTTTCCGTTTTAAACTTTGGAGCATGCAGATCATACTTTCTGATTGCTGGAGCCTAGTTTGTGGATTTTTATAAAAAGGTATACAGATAACATTTTTTTTAACCATCAATTTGTTAATATATTAATTTCGTTTGAAGAAAACTACGATTTTATACAGTCTTCTAAGTGGCAAAATCCACGATGATGTTTTAAGATAACTAACGCAAAATTATTAATTGGTCTGGTGGATGCAAAATTATTAAAATTATTATTAAAATTCTAGGTAACATGAATACCCTATAGTTTATATCTGAAAATACACCAATATTAATTCCAGACATATCTTGTGTAGTGTATGCATGACGTCACACACAAACTAAATATAAACAATGAAAATATGTGTCATGCATTACTATACAGCCAATATTGTGTTTGAGTTCTAGACATAGAGGCGCGCATAACAAGTGTTCATAAAAATAACAAGTGTGACTAAACATGTATGAATATCCCAGGTCAGCTACAAATTAATAAGCGATCATTTTTTGTTTTGATTTAATGTAAACAATTGGAGTAAAAGTTTAAAGTTACATTGTAAATACCAAAGCAGTATATTACAGTGAAAATATTTTGAAGTGTTGAGTAACATTCAATAATCATGAAAGTTACTCAATGCACTATATTCTTTACAGAGAAATGCTTTCTAAATTGCTGGGATATTGATACAAATCCATATAGTTTAGATAGATTTAAATATAGAATAAGAACCCTAAAATAATCAGAAATCATTGAGTGACTTTAAATGTCACTCAATACTAGACTAGTTATAAGAATCTCATTGTAGCTTTATAAGAAAAGAAAAACCAAATAAAGTAACGATTGTTTGACAAAACACCAAACAAAACACTTCGCTTTATTTTAAAAATAGCGAACAACGCTCCTAGATGAGCGTATGTTTCTATAACAACATAGAAACATAATCCATCAACGCTCCTTCAGATGAGCGAATGTTTCTTTAGGACCAGAAACATTACATGGCGATCCTAGCCAAATATCCTTATATTTATAAGAAGAGCTCCTAGTTTGAGCTGGAAAGGCACCTAATCCACGCCGGGGATTAGAAGGATTGTCCGGCCAAAGGACAATCAGGATAACCAACAAACAGAAGAAGATGCACACAACACCAGGCGGAACGAGTATATAAAAAAAAAAAAATTTTTTTAAACAATAAAAATAGAGTGCTCTTAAGTGAGAACCTATTAGGGTGCGGAGGCGATTTCGCCCGTGCACAAGATTTAGGCAGTAAAATAGATAAAATAAATAAAAGAAAATATAATAATAAATTATGAATGAGAGTCGGGTCGGTCCGAGACCACTTTCAATAGAAGACTACTTGAAAAGAAGCAGACCTAAACCAGTGGAAAAGCCTTTAAACATCCCAAAGGTAAAACCACCGAAGCGTCGTGGTGGGTTTTTAGTAAACAAGAGGAGAGAATTGGCAAACATCAAAAGAATAGTCAATTCATCACCACCTCCACCGTGGGATTTAACAGCCAAGTACTGGGTCAGAATAGACGAGATCGAGAAGATGATAGATACCCATATGAAGATAAAGAAAATAGAATTAAAAGAAAATTAGAATGTTATAAATATTAATTTTTTTTATATATAAATTTCATAAAATTTTATATTATTTTTTATATAAATTCAAATAGTGTGTTATTTACAAATAACAATTAAAAACTTTTAGTAATAAAAAAAAAAATTTTAATATGAAGATTCTTAAAATAACTATTATTGTTATAATATTATTAATGATTCTGTCTACAATAGGGATTTTAGTTAAGATATATATAACCAACACAGTGGTGTATAAAGTACATAAGTTAGCATATTTAGGACAAAAGCAAATGGAAAATTTAGTATCCATCAGGGACACGCTCATATCATTATTTGAATAATAGAGACTTTAATTATTTTTAACAGACATTACATTTAGCGGAAACATTTCATAGCAACATTACATGAAATAAATGGAGGCACAGAAAATCATTGAACAAATTATTTTGAATGCTAAAAATCGTTAACGAGGCCGTACACATTAGAGACAATTAAGGAAAAAACAATAGAAATACAAAAATTAGAGGAAAAATTAAAGAATTATATCAAAGATTTAGATTTGGAAGAATTAGACGGTAAGGAAATTTTGAGAAATTTTATAAAAGCTAAAGAAGAAGCTTTAAAATTATTAGAACAACATTCTAAGGGAAAAATAGTAACGAATCCAATCATGACTACTTTACTACTTTAGATATGAATGAATTATCGTTGATTACCAAATTGGTACCAAAATTTTCGGGAAGATCTGGTGAACTGCAAGATTTTCTAACAAATTTGGAAACGGTATCGATGACAGTGGCTACTGAAAAAGCCAATTCGTTTTTTAATTTTATTTTTAAATCAAGACTGGATTTAAAAGTTCAGAGTAGAGTAAAACAAAGTTCTGTACCGACTAACATTGATGATTTAATAGAGGTATTAAAATTGACATATAAATCATCAAGATCTTCAAATACTGTGTTAAGTGAGATAACGCGTACCATCCAAAGAGATAACAATTTGCTGGGATTTGCAACAAAAATAGAGCAACTCATTACGGAATTGAACGAAATACAAATTGCCGAACAGGGAGAGGCAAATAGAGATGCTATAATCAATAGCAACAGTAAGATTGCCTTTAACGCATTCGTGAATGGAATAACTGATCCGCAAATAATAACTACGATTGACGCAAGTCAAGTTACAACTTTCGTAGAAGCACTAAAAATTGCCGAAAAAGTTTCATCAAGGAAACAACAAGGGCAAATATTGTATCGCTCAATATAATAGAACACGTAACACTAAGGTGACGAGACAATCGATTTGCAAAAACTGTGGAAGAAATCATGGCGATAAATGTCCCGCAGAAGGTGCGAAATGCAATAAGTGTGGAAAATTAAATCATTTTGCAAACAAGTGTTTTACGAAAATTTCAAACACGAACAATAATAACAGATATCGTACGAATAACTTTGGCAGAAATAATAGAAACCGTAGCAATAATGGGAATATAAACAACCATAGTTCGAATAACAGTACAAGAAATCGTAATGTGAATACAATTCAGGGAAACGCACAAAGCCCGGAGACCGGACGAATACAGTCTCCAATAGGGTTGAATTATTAGAAAACACTAAAGTATACAGCATATCATCCAAACTCAGAAACTACGTGAGATTTAGTATTGAAAATACAGACAAGGAGTTAACATTTTTAATTGACACAGGAGCTGATGTCTCATTGTGCAAGAATAAATTTTTAACGAGTTATGAGGTAAACCAGGATGACTACTGCAACTTGACAGGAATTTCAGATCAAATTATTAAATCACTGGGTTCCACGAATATTAACATTAATATCGATGATAATATTATCAGACAGAAAATACAACTAGTAGAGGACAATTTCCCAATAAGGACAGATGGAATTCTAGGAAGGGATTTTCTTTCAAAATATAGATGCAGTATAGATTATGATACATATGTGTTAACGTTTAATTTTAATAATGAGATGATAGTAGTTCCAATACATGATAATACTTTTAGGATTAATAGGGTAAAAATACCACATCGAAGTGAAATAGTAATACCATTTAATATTAAACTGGAGGAGGACTCCGTAATATTGAATAGGGAGATTGATAAAGGTGTATTTTTGGCAAATGCAATAATACCTAGGAATGGCAATCAACACATCAAATTACTAAATGTAACGGACAATATAGTTATAATAGACAATTTAGAAGTGGAAACTAGACCACTGAGAAACTATCATATATGTTCATATAGCATGAAAGAGAATGAGAAATATTATACACAGCAAAGATTTAGGAAATTACTGAAAAACTTTGAGTTAAATGACTTGGATGATGAGAACAGAGATGAACTTATCTCAATATTAAAGGAATATCAATCAATATTTCACATGGAGGATGAAGAATTAACTGCCAACAATTTTTATAAGCAAACAATAAATTTGAATGATAATAGTCCAGTATACATTAAAAATTATAGATTACCGCAAGCACAAACAGAGATAAATTCTCAAGTTCAAAAACTTTTAGAGAATAATATTATTGAACCATCGATAAGCCCTTACAACGCACCACTCTTATTAGTGCCAAAGAAGGGACAGACAGATTTAAAAAAATGGAGATTGGTTGTAGACTTCAGAAGGTTAAATGACAAAATAGTGAATGACAAATTTCCTTTAACGCGTTTAGACGATATTTTGGATAAATTGGGTAGAGCTAAATATTTTTCGACATTGGACATGACAAGTTCTTTTCACCAAATCGAACTTGACCATCAATCACGTCCCTATACAGCCTTTTCTACTCCAAATGGTCATTACCAATATACAAGACTACCTTTCGGTCTGAAAATATCATCTAACAGCTTTCAACGCATGCTGACTATAGCATTGTCGGGTTTGGAATCTGAAGCTTTTCTATATGTAGATGATATCATAGTTTTTGGTTGTAGTCTAAATCACCATAACAACAATCTGATAAAAGTTTTCGACAAACTACGGAAATACAATTTAAAGCTGAACGCTAGTAAATGTTGTTTTTTAAAACCTGAAGTTGTATATCTAGGACACTTAATAACACCAAAGGGTATAAAACCAGACCCAGAAAAATTTGAAGCAATTAAAAGATATCCTGTACCAAAAAATGCTGACGATGTTAGACGATTTGTAGCATTTTGCAACTACTATAGACGTTTCATAGAAAATTTTGCCGACATAGCAAATTGTTTGAACAAATTGTTGAAAAAAGGTCAAAAATTCGAATGGACTGAAGAATGTAAAACTGCGTTTAAAACACTGAAAAATAGACTAATAAGTCCGCCCACTTTACAATACCCTAATTTCGAAAAACCATTCATACTAACAACTGACGCATCTGATTTTGCGTTAGGTGCCGTGTTATCGCAAGGTGAAATTGGAGAAGATAGACCAATATCTTTTGCCAGTCGATCGCTTAACAAACACGAGAGAAATAAATCAGTAATTGAGAAAGAATTACTTGGTATACACTGGGGTATACAATTTTTCAGACCTTATTTATTCGGTAGAAAATTTATAGTAGTAACCGACCATCGTCCACTCATTGCACTATTTACAGATAAAAATCCAAGTTCCAAATTGACTAGAATTCGGTTGGAATTATCTGACTACGATTTTCAGATAATTTACAAAAAAGGGAAAAATAACACTAATGCAGATGCTCTATCTAGAATACAATTAGATTCCGATAAATTGAAAACAATGATACCTCAAAATAATGATGAAAATATAAAGAAATCGCTGGTGATAACAAGAGATATGAAAAGGAAAATGATACAAACTGAAGAAAATGAGAACAAAAATAAAAGAGAAAATGAAAAGAAATCTAAAAGAGGAAACAAGAATAAAAATGAGGTAAATGATGATACAAATCTTACCGAGCCTGATCAACTCAAAATGTGGGAGTGTACATCTATGAATGATATAAAACTTGCAGTAAAGCTGAAGTTTATAATAGAAAAGTCGACTAGAGAATTCAAAATTAAGAAAAATCTTGCTTTAAATCAAATGGCCATCAGATGTAGCGATAATCCCGTTTATATATGTAATATGTTGGAGAAACTACCTTCTGTTTTAAGCAGATTGAATTGTGTTATGTTCGCACTGGAAAAAAGTGACGAAATTTTTAAGAAAATAAAAATAGAGAAAATGAAAGAAATAATAAATAAAAGTAAAGGAAATGACGTCAGAATTCTCATATATAGTAAACCTCAAAGAGTAATAGTAGAAAAAGAAAAAAGGAAATTAATTAAATTGTATCACGACACACCATGCGGAGGACATTTCGGAATAAGGAAAACATTAATAAAACTGAAACAGAAATACATATGGAATAATATGAACAAGATGGTAAAGGAATATGTATCAACGTGTGATCTTTGCCAAAGGAGCAAACAAGTAAGACACACTAGAGAACCATTAAGTGTAACAGACACACCGGGAAATAGCTTTAGCACTGTAGTTATCGACACAGTTGGACCATTACGCCCTTCGGAAAATTTTCGATACATTTTAACTATGCAGTGTGAACTCACTAAGTATGTGATAGCAGTCCCTATGGAAACAAAAGAGGCTAAGAGTATAGCGAAAAGCCTAGTAGAAAACTTGATATTAAAATATGGCATTTTTAAGACTCTAAAATCTGATAGAGGTACAGAGTTTGTGAATGAACTAATGAAAGAAATATGCAATTTGTTAAGAATCGAGCAAAAATTGTCTACACCATATCACCATGAGACTTTGGGTACCATAGAAAGAAATCATAGAGTGTTGAATGAATACTTCTTGTCATTCGTAAATAATGATAACTGGAGTGATTGGATAGCTTATTATTCTTTCGCTTACAATATAACACCACATGTAGATACCAATTATTCTCCATTTGAGTTAATTTTTGGTAAATTACCTAGATTACCGGGTGAACAAATTATGAATGATGATAGGGTATACAACTTAGACAATTATGCTAATGAATTAAAAATGAGGCTAAAAATTTCATTGGAAAATGCTAAAAAATTAATTGAAATTACGAAAAAGAATAGAAATTTAGAATCATATAACAAAATTAATAGGATAGATCTTAACATAGGAGATTTAGTGCTAGTAAAATTAGAAACTAGGAAAAAGAACCAAAGGCCATATAATGGACCATATGAAATTATAGATATAAATAATTTAAATGTAACTATAAGAATAAATGGAAAAGAAAAAACAATACATAAAAATTTATTGAAAAAATACAGTAGATAACTAATATGGCGTTCACACTTAAGTGTTTAGCGAAGTGTTTAGTGTTTATGCGATAAACAAGTCAAATTGAGATGTTTTCCCATACATTTTTTCGTTTGGCTAAACATCTCAATTGAGATGTTTAAATCTTAAACACCTCAAAAACCAAAAATATGACAGAGTTGTATTTAACTTTGCGCATGTTCAGTGCAATATTTCTCATTTTTGCCAAGTTGGCATCCTTATTTTTTTAACATTACTATTAAAGTGGCATTACAATCAAAAAAGTACAATACAAAATACAATACAAAAATTAAAATAACGCATCTATATTGATAATTTCATCATTAATATAATTTAAGTAATTGGCCGCCAATTTAATGACATTATTATCAATTTTCAAAATTTTATAACTTTTCAATTGTTTTTTATTTTGGAAACAGCTGTTCAATTTGCTGAAATGTTTAACTTAAACACACTAAATCAAGTGTGAACGACTGTGTTTTGTTTTGCAAAACATGAGCTAAAACACCTCAAAATATCGTAGTGTGAACACCATATAAGACAAAAATTTAAAAAATTGTAATATAATCAACATTTATAATAAGAATAATATGTATAGAAAACAAAAAAAAAATATTTAAGTATCACTTGTAACAAATTTTTTATTGTATAATTATTATGTCATTTAAACACAAGAATAATATGTATAAAGAAAAAACAAAATTTTTTGTAATAAAATAATTATTATGTCACTTAGTAACTAATTCAAACATCAACAAGAAATTTGTAACATAAACGAAATTATTATGGTATTTAGTCACTACTTACAATATGTTCAAATATCAATGAAATTTTTTTTTTAAAGAACACAACTTATAGCGTATTCAAATTTCAAAACCAACCAAACAACAGCAATTAAGTGAAATCACACAATTTCAGTAAACACAAATGGTGTGATTTAACTGAAAGGGTAGGGGTGTAGTGTATGCATGACGTCACACACAAACTAAATATAAACAATGAAAATATGTGTCATGCATTACTATACAGCCAATATTGTGTTTGAGTTCTAGACATAGAGGCGCGCATAACAAGTGTTCATAAAAATAACAAGTGTGACTAAACATGTATGAATATCCCAGGTCAGCTACAAATTAATAAGCGATCATTTTTTGTTTTGATTTAATGTAAACAATTGGAGTAAAAGTTTAAAGTTACATTGTAAATACCAAAGCAGTATATTACAGTGAAAATATTTTGAAGTGTTGAGTAACATTCAATAATCATGAAAGTTACTCAATGCACTATATTCTTTACAGAAGAATGCTTTCTAAATTGCTGGGATATTGATACAAATCCATATAGTTTAGATAGATTTAAATATAGAATAAGAACCCTAAAATAATCAGAAATCATTGAGTGACTTTAAATGTCACTCAATACTAGACTAGTTATAAGAATCTCATTGTAGCTTTATAGGAAAAGAAAAACCAAATAAAGTAACGATTGTTTGACAAAACACCAAACAAAACACTTCGCTTTATTTTAAAAATAGCGAACAACGCTCCTAGATGAGCGTATGTTTCTATAACAACATAGAAACATAATCCATCAACGCTCCTTCAGATGAGCGAATGTTTCTTTAGGACCAGAAACATTACACTTGGTAGTTAAAAGTTCCAGGAGTATCCTTTTGGGAGTTGCTTGGATTGTCAAAAGACATATACATAGTTACAACATTATCGTCTTCTTCTTGTTTAAAAATATGTAAGGTAATCAAATCAAGTCGTGTTGTGTCTCAATGTATAAAAAAAAAAAACACAAATCTCTTCTAATAGGATTCTCAGAGAGTAATTTCCAGTGGTATATCCCAGTATTTGTACTCAGAGCCAAAGATTGTAGACAGAAGAAGGAATCAGATAGAAAAAAAAACCGGCTTGACTTGTCATTTAATAACATTCCTGCAACTTATACTCATTAGTGAACAAACGGCAATTTTTTTAGAAATCAATTAAATTATATTTTAGAAATTCGTTTAAAAAAAAAAGAAGAAAAAATCCATGTGAATCGGTTTAAAAATAATATTAACAATTATAAACTCAGAATTAATATTTCGTAACTGAAAATATAGATTAAAAATAATTTAGCAAGTTAAAAGAAAAAAATTTGTATTGAACAAAAAAAAAAAAACAAAAAAAAAACCAAACCAAAGATGGAATTGCATAGTGAGCGAAAATTAACAAAAAATAATTTCGGTAAAACGCATATTGTAGTGTGGTGATAGTTACAAGAAAAAAAATATTATTAAAAATACAAAATTTCGTAAAACAAAAAGTTAACTAATTCATTTTTAAAAAAGTTTTTTTTTGCTTTTGGTTGTTCCCTAATTTTTTTAACAAGATAATAATCACTAGATTAAAAAAAAAAAACAAAATTTAAAAAAATTTGTATTTTCGAGCCACGGTAATCACCTAAAACGTAATTTTTTTTTTTTAAAGCAAAATTGTGTAATGTTATTTGTAACATAAAGTTAAAGTTAAAAAAAAAAAAAAAAAAAAAAAACGAAAACAATCAGAAAACAAAGTAAAAGGAAAAGAATTTGATTTTTAACATAAAAAAAAAAATATAACAACAAAGGGAAAAAGAAATAAAGATCACAGGGAGAACCAGAGATATCATACTCCCATCTATCTTGCATAACAGCCCCGTTGGAAGGCCTTTCATCTGCAGCTGAGTAGCCAAGTAAGTGTCAAATCTATTTCTTTTCGCTTTATGCAACATTTCTTCTGTTAAAGTACATTAACCTATGTTGACCAGAACCAGAATAAATGTTGCAAACGATTAACAAAATTGTTTTTTTATTTTGTGGCAAAAATTCTAAAACACAAAAATTATCAATTTTGTATGAATTAAAAATACATTTTAGATTCCAAATTTTATATAAATATTTTGAAATTTACAAAAAAAAAAAAAATTTTTGTTGCATAAATTCTCGAAAGTTTTTCCGGTTAAATTGTTATTTTGATTTTCCTCAATTTTGTTAAATTTTCAATTATATAAAGATATTTTTTTTTTAACGATTTTTTAGCAAGGTTTAAACAACCAATAATATTAAATTTTTTTACATTTGTCAGTTACAACCAAAAGCATCGACAACATTTTGAGAGTTATATAGAAACAAATGTTTTTTTGTGCTTTTTATTAAATTAACAACTTTTGAATAAATTGACATATTCAATAATGGTAAAGTAACTTCAATCTGTAATCAAAAATTGGTAACCTATCCAGAATTGTTTCAATATGAAATTTAAAATCGAAAAAACACTTTTTATATATTATTCTATATTTCTCATACCACACTTTAAACTTATAAAAAAAAATTATCGTTTTAATAAGTGACATTCTATTTTTTTATCAGAGTTAATCGCGAACCTGTGCAATTCCATCCAAATAAAGTTGTATGAATTATATCCTTCTACTGAAGGCGATTGATAAAATTTGAAAGTTTAATAGTGTTACTCAATCTGACCTATTGTTGTTAGTTACACTCAAAAAGTTATATTTGTTAAAAATTAATTTCGTACTCATATACATACGTCCAATGGTTAAAATTTTCGTAAGGTTACAAATTTACGAACCAAATTTAAAATTAATATAGTTTTCGTAATCATTTATACAGTTTATAGAATTTACAAACTCTCATTGCAGTAACTTAATTAGCTTAAGTCACATTAAAAATAAGAAAAAAAAAAATGAAGTATTGAAATTAAAAAAAAAAATAAATAAATATATAAAATTAACAAATATTGTTATAATGGATTGCGAATAAGCTAGAGATTTTTTCCTTGGGTTAAGGATAGGATAACCGCCTCTCTGGGTTCCTAACGAATCAATGCCATTAGGAACGTGGTTGGGAGGATCATGAAGCTGGGGATATTCCATCAGTTCCCCAGTAAAACTCCATAACATGCCTCTTTATTAAAATTTCATAATTTTGCAAATTCTTCTCCGCTGGAATGGGGGGTTTTTTTTTTTTTAGATTCAATAGAGTAATTAACGGTCCATTTTATTTTGAAAGCAAAATTTTTTTTTTCTGGGACTCTGATAATAAATTTTTTTGTGATGTGGTTTGCATTGAAAAGGGTCAAAAACCTACCCCCGCCACTGTCGCTAGCTCAACAGATGGGTCCCACCGACCTGAACCAATGCAAACATGAGTGTTAAAAAGAACAATTTTTATAATACCCGGTTATTATATTTTATATATTTTATATTTTATATAATATTTATATTAAAATAGTGATTAGGATTCCCTGTGTGATGCTGGTAGTTTGGGTTTCACTGCACGAATTTTTTTGGTAGTGACTCAAATTTTTCACTTTTGTTAAATTCTTTTGTTTTTTTAATCTACTCACCCTCATTCACTCAAACAGTCACTCATTACAAATCCTCACGCAATACTTGTGAGCCAACTGGATATGATGATATATAATTATCAGCTATAAAAAACAAACTTCGAATTGCTAAGAAAGGAGCCGCTGATAGCCCATATGTAACAGTATTAAGTTGAAATACTTTTAGTTTGTCTTCTCTATTAGCTCTCCATAGAACCAATTGGAATTTACGATCGCGTTTATCGACAAGAAACTGACGGTACATTTTAGATATGTCCGCTGTGAGAGCAAATCTATTTAAACGAAATGAAAATAATGTTGTTATCAAATCTTGTTGTATTGTAGGCCCAACCATGAGTGTCTCATTCAACGAATGATTCGTTGAAGTGCGGGCCGACGCATCAAAAACTACACTAAGTTTTGTAGTGGTACTTTGTGGCTCTTGACACAGTGATGTGGTATAATATAGTAAGGGTGTGTTAAAGACAAATTGTAGGGTGACATATGACCCAATGCCATATATTCGTTCATAAAATCGACATACATTGATTTTAAATTAGAATCGCGTTCTAATCTGCGTTCTAGCGATAAAAATCGTCTACGAGAAATTTCAAAAGACTCACCCAAACAATCCGGACTAATTTTGAAAGGCAATCTGACTGCAATACGACCGTCAGCATTAATATTTACATTATTTACAAAATGTTCTATACAGATTTCTTCTTCTGCAGTAAAAGTTTGGGAACCACTGGTGTACTCTTCCACTTCCCAAAATCTTTTCAAAGTGTTGTCTAAAACTTCTGTTGACGAATCGATTGCCAAGTTGCACGTAAGAGCTGTAGAAGCAGATTGAGAGTTGTATTTTCCACCAACAACCCATCCAAAAACTGTATTAATCAAACAAGGCATGCCTTCTCCTAACGATATACGTCCATCGAGCAATAAATCAAAGAATACCTCAGTGCTTATCAACAAATCGATTGTTTGAGGCTTGAAGAACGATGGGTCAGCTAATTCAATCGTTTCAGGAATTTTCCAATTTGATGTAATAAATTCACCTGGCTGTTGAGCAGAAATTGACTTTGTTACAGCAAAGGTTGAGGACCACTGGAACGAGCATACACGTGATTTAATCGTAGCTGCGACAGAAAATTTGATTTTCGTTCGGACCTCACCGATACCAGAAACATCTTGAGAATTTGGACGAAATTGTAGCTTGAGCCTTTTCGCAACTTCTTCTGTAATAAAATTGATTTCAGAACAGGAATCAAGTAGTACTCTTACCGGTTGAAACGAACCAAATATGTCTTTAATGAGAACCACAGCAGTTGGTATTATGGCTCTCTTAAACGACCGAGCTACCAATGACACCGGATTACCATGACTAGTTAAGGGCCTTTGGGTTTGACCAAGATTTGTCGATGATGTTCCAGATTGATCGGAAACCATGAAAATATGAAGCGTAAAATGGTGTAGAGACTGGCAAACTCGACACCGAGATTTAGAGGGACATTTCGAAACCAAATGACCCTTTCGAAGGCAATTTACATTACGTTTTACAAAGTTAAACCGCTCCGACACTACGAGCGACAAAAATGAAGTACAGGTTGCAATTTGTGTTCGAATTCACAAAAGTATTAACAGGTCGATTGACGTTCGACTGTGGTTTGAAACCACTATGTTTATGATTTGAATCACTTTTCTTACCATGACTTTCCAAAAATTGACAACGATGGCTCAATATATTGTAGCAGGTGTCCCAAGATGGTAGTGATTTAAATTCCTGTTTTTCGTCGTAATTTTCTCTGGATCCGTCATCCAGCTTTGACAAAACAACATGAATTATTATTGCATTCATGACGTCCATTTCCGAACCAAGCGATAAAAGCGAACCACGAATCGCCGAAACAGTATCAATGATGTTACGTAATGAGATACAATCACCCTTGGACATTTGAGAAACATTAAAAAGAGCAGTAATATGTTCAAGAAAAATTAATACCTTATTGTCATATCGTTCCTGTAACCGCTCCAGAGCCTTGGGGTAATTCTCATCCGTTACCTGGAATGGTTCCACAATAGCTAAAGCAGGGCCAGAAAGGCAATTCAATAAATAATTGAATTTATCAACAGCAGTGATCGATGAATTCTCATGGACCATATTATTAAACGTTGTAATAAATCTTTTGTAGTCGCCATACTTCCCATCAAATCGTGGCAACTTCAACGATGGCAATCTGCTTTAATGTAACACTACCGACATTAAAGCGTTCAAAAAACTATGTTCTGCTGAAGTTGAGCAACGACTTTTATTTATATGGGACCACAACTTTGCTTTGGCAGCGATGAACACTTCTTCTAAATCACTTCGATAATTATCGTTGGGGTTTAATTTTTCAATTTGTCCTTGTATATGACAAATTTCCTTAAAATAAGCTTCTAAAATTTGCATCCGACATTGCAAAATGGTTGAATCAACTTTGTCGCCATCTTTTTCATTTTTCTTTTGTAGGTTAGTTATGTTTCGTTTCATAGTGGATCTTTGTTGTTTCAACGAAGCTAAATCTGAGCCATTAGTATTAATAGTTTCATCATCATTGTTAGCCATTTTAAAAAATCAAAAATTTTACAAATAAAATTACAAAGAACCACTTCGGAATTGAAACACTTATTTACTTTCTATGTAAATGAAAAAACGCGATTTTATTTTTATATACGTACCACTTATGTATTTATAATAACGGCACTGTTTAAAATTTCCAAAATTTAATATATATAAAAATTCCACAAAAGGGCTAGAAAATTGTTGAAATATCACCCAAATTAATTCGATGAGCAAACGAAGACAAATTGTTTTATTTACAAAATTAAAATTTTATAATTTAATTCTGTTTCAAATTGTTATTGACGGCAGTGGTTAATGTCGGCTTAAAAACTTCGAAACGAAAATGTTATAATGTTCGACGTTGATCGCAAATTAAAAGAAACACTTGTCGTTTTTCCGTTTCTAAGTCTAAAATGTCAATGCTTTATTTGACAATAATTACCCTGCTTATAAAGAACTTATGAAAAGTTCTAGACTTCTTCGCTAAAGAGAACTTTCTAAAGTACTCTTAATAATTATTAATACTAAGAGAGATGTTCTAACATGCTCTCGATAATCTAGTTTTACATTCAATTAGTTAATGGGGTGTGGCTTAGTTTGAAAAAATGGATACTCATTGAATCAATGTCTAGTGGCGCGCGGCTTCACTCTCAGTTTGATTATTACTCACTGAGAATACAAATGCTGCCGCATTCCATTCAGTACATTGACCATATGTAGTATATGTGTATGACTCGTGCCATAGAAATGAGAGCCACCCCATTGTTTGCATACATGACGCTGTACGTTAGCATTTGGCCTACATTCGTACGCTACGTCATGTATACACGACAATGTATGTATGTATATCAGCAACTGTAACACCTAAGTTATCTCCAACGACGATAATGAGAACTGCGTGGCACAATTGTTGCATATATCAAAAATGTCTTTTTTATTTTGTAGTGGCTCTACGGGCCAATTAGTTTTTTATCCGAATAAAAAATAAATTGAAAATTTAAATTTAATTAAACACTGACCGTCCTGTCACGGTCGCCAAAAATGTTTGATAAAAAAATAAAATTAATTAGAAACAACTAAAATTTATCAAACGCACTGTTTAGTTCTTTAATGTTTTTTATTTAACGTTTCAACTACGACTACTTTTCTTAAACTAATTTACAATATATATATATGAAGATCACAAGACAAAGTAAATAACAAACTACTTGACGAAAAGAACAGTTATCTCTCACTCAATAACATGAGAGACGTTTGTATATTGTGTTAGCATACCAACAGTGTTTGTTGTTGGTTAGCTAACTACAATATACAACACGTAAACAAGTAGGAAAAGGGATAGACAAACGACAAAACAATAACAGTGACGACACCATCAACAGTGATGACACCCTGATTGGTGATCTGACCCGACAAATGTAATATATATATATAGTTAAGTTTTTATGGGTAAGTATATACTGAGTGTATTGGTAATTATATTACAGGGTAAATATATAAGGTAAGTTTTTATGGGTAAGTATAAATTGGTAATAATATAAGTTGAGTATGTATATAAAGGTAAGTTTGTGTGGGTAAGTATATATTGGAAATAATATAAAGTAAGTACAATTTATTAATTATTTTGTTTGGTTCTTTTTCTTTAATGGTATAGTTACTCTGCACGTTGTCGCGGCAATTGATGTTAAGCTGCTACGCTGATTCTTCCTCGAGGAGTTTGGTGTAGGTTGTTGTTGTTGCTGCTTCAAAAAAATGGGATTCTGTCTTAACCCGTTGAAATCGCTATCAATTTTGTCATTGTTAAAGTTGAAGTATATAATTATGTATAGGTTTTTTTTTTATTTTAATTTTTTATTTTATTTGTTAGTGTTTGAACCTTTTTAATTGGCAAAGTTATAATAGTACAGAAAAAAAGTCTTTCTTTCACATGTGTTAGCAAAATTTTATTTTGAAGTCCTTACACAATTTTTCACAATTTTACTGGCTTTCAGTTATTTAGGGTGCATAAACTTTGGGTTCTTTTGGTTTTCTAGGTTACAAAATTTTAGGTTTTATTTTTTTTTTCTCTAATTTTCAACAATTTCAATTTTTAATTTTCATTTCCATTTTTTTTTTTTAACTGTTTCACTGCTTTAGTCGACTTTGGTTATATTGTGTTCGTAAACGTTTTGTTCTTAACCATTTTAATTTTCAATTAAACAAGTTAACCTCTTTTTTCAGTTTCAAAAAAAAAAACAATTTTTCGTTCACTTTCCGATTTTCAACTTTCTTAACTTTTAATTAAACTTTCAGGTTTTTTTTTTATTTGCACGTTTCTCAGTTTTTCTTTGGGTTTTTTTTTCCGAATTTTTCTTTTGACGGCCGGTGTCTCCAACTATTGACTGCCAACTGCCAACTTAACTACTCGCGTCGCCTTTTTGTCACTACACTTTTTTCTTTCTTCCTTTTTCCTTTTTCTTCTTTAAGCGTTGTTAATATATGATTGGTGGATTAGTTTAACGGTACTATCACACCATAAAATTAATACAAAAAAACTGACGCGATGGATAATATTAAAAGCAAGAGGACAAAAACATGGTTGCGTCTTTTTGGTAGCCGATTTCTCTATTCAGAGTTGTGTTATACACTGAGAAAACTAATTCCGCAACAAAGCTGCTACGTTAAGCGAATGTCAATTAATTAACAAACAGAAACAAAGGAATTAGAACGCGAAAAAACTATGAATGAAAACGTGTGGCACGACCTACGACAAGCCGGGCAAGCATATAATAGGCAAAGGTCTCAATGTGTTAGGTCCGAAGCATGGAATCTGCCAACTAATTTCCCTTGAAGATCCTCTACATCGTAAAGCGAGTTTCCTACTTGTTCACGTATTCGACATTTTATGTACTTGGGTGTAAATTTAGCATTTATCGCTTTTTGAAAGTTACTTAAATCGTGGTTTTTTCGAAATACCTCTTGTCCAATTCTGTAGTTGACTGTTCTCGTGCGAGTATTATAATTTTTTGTGGCCTTTTCATGAGCTTTCTCAAGGTAGCGTGCAACCTTTTCCCTGATCTGGCTAAATTTATCAGTCCTTTTAACAACGGTGTCATCTTCTAACATGTTTAATTTTCCTAATAGTTGGTAAGATGAACCATGCATACACATGTTTTGTCCAAACATGGCGTAGTAGGGTGAACAATTTATAGAGGTATGGTAGTCACTACGTAACACTGATAATATACGGGGAGTACAAGAATCCCAATTGAGATGATGCGATTCATCCTTGAGGAAATAACGAATTTTCGAAATAATTTCCCGATTAGCCCGCTCGGAAGCGTTTGCTTGGGGAGAGTATAATCCGGTCTTAATATGGGTTATTCCAAATAAGGAAAAGAATTCTTGCATTTCTTTCGAAATGAATTGCTTACCATTATCACTGTGTATGAACTGTGGAACGCCAAACGTGTTGAATAGATAATTCTGATAGAAGTCAATTACATTTATTGATGTAGCGGCCCTTAAAGGACTAAGGAAAAGAAATTTCGTAAAGTGGTCAATAGCAATAAACAAGTATGTATTTT
The DNA here is from genome assembly GCA_963682025.1 of Cordilura impudica. NCBI lineage: Eukaryota > Metazoa > Arthropoda > Insecta > Diptera > Scathophagidae > Cordilura > Cordilura impudica. The sequence continues at coordinate 170,096,575 of OY821519.1, read as the reverse complement.
TCGACTTGGAACACGGATACGGACCCAAAAAGTCACAATATAAACGTTGCAATGGACGAAAAGTCATAAATGCGTCCCCCATAGGTGGCCTGAGAATATGAGTTGGAGCCTTTATAATCTTGCAAGTATCGCATTTTGCTACATACGCTTTGACATCGCGTGCCATTGAGGGCCAAAAGTACTATTGACGTACTCGGGAAAGAGTTTTGAAATAGCCGCCATGACAACTAGATTCATGGCATAGTTGCATGACATTCTCCGTTAAGGTTTTTGGGAGCCATAATCTCCACAGACTTTGTTCTTCGTTTACAATTCCCTGACGGAACTTTTGTAGATATGACTATCGGACAGACAGAGGTCAGGTAAGTTATCTTTGTTATCAGAAATATTCTTTTTCAAATCTTTATAATCATGACAATCAAATTCGTCTGATTTCAAATCAATATGGGGAAATCTAACATTAATTTCTAGCGCATCAACATCAAATCGTGACAATGTGTCAGGGACTACATTAAGCGTACCTTTTCTATGTTCCATCTTAAAATCGTATCCCTGCAATATGAGACTCCATCGGGCTAGTCTTCCGCTCAGATCCTTTTGGGACATCCCATTTTAAGCTGGAATGATCTGTTATTATTCTAAAAGGCAATCCATCTATATATGGTCTAAATCGTTTTACACTGATTATTGCTGCTAAGCACTCAATCTCAGTTACAGTGTAATTACGCTGTGCCTTATTTAACTTTTGCGAAATAAATGAGATAGGTCTTTCTCGGTTATCATCGTTTATTTGGTATAAAACACCACCAACGCCAACACGTGAAGCATCGCATTGAATGATGAATTCTTTTGAAAAATCGGGTTGAGAAAGGACAGGGGCGCTAGATAAAGCTACTTTTTCGAAACTATCAATTGCATTAGGAGTTAATGAAAATGCTCCCTTTTGTTTACGTAAGCAATCGGTAAGAGGACCAGCTAGGTTAGCAAAATTGTTAATAAACGACCTATACCAATTTGCCATACCTATAAATCGGCGGACCTGACGAGGAGTTTTCGGCAATGGAAAGTTTACTATGGCAGACACTGTCTGGATCGACTTTAAGACAACCTTTCCCTATACGATAGCCTAAATACTTAATTTCGCTCTGGCAAAATTAGCTTTTAGCTACATTTATTGTAAGTCCTGCATCCTTGAGGCATTTTGCGACCTGTCGGAGTAAGTTAATATGTTCTTCAAAAGTTGAACTGCAGACCAGAAGGTCGTCTAGGTAAATGAAAACGTTCTCCCTTAAGCGAGACGGAACAACTTTGTCCATTAAACGGGACATTGATTGAGGGCCGTTACAGAGCCCAAAAGGCATGACGCGGTGCTGGTAGAGGGGTCTACCTGGAACCGCAAAGGCAGTTTTTTCCTTCGATGACTCGGTGAGTCTTATTTGGAAAAAAGCATCTTTTAAGTCTATGCCACTTATATAATGACTGTTTTTTAGTCTGCTAAGCAAACAATTAATGTGGGGAAGGGGATAGGAATCCTTCTTCGTGATAAGATTTAGTTTTCTAGAATCGAGGCATAAACGTACCTTGCCAGGTTTCCTAACATTGACAACAGGGAAGCACCAGGGTGAGTTAGACTCCTCTATTACCCCCATTTTTAGTAAACGATCGAGCTCTTCGTAAACTTCGGCTTGCCTTGGGGGAGAAAGTGGATAATGCTTGCACTTTATCGGAACCGAATCACCTGTTTCAATGTGGTGTTCCAAAAGATTTGTGCAACCAAGGCCTAACTTTTCAAATGAAGGAAATTGTAAAACAACTGATTCTAGATCAAGGTTTTGTTCGGCTGTTAATTCATGAAAGCAAATGTTTTTATTTATGACGCTTCAATGTCCATAGACTCTATAATTGGTATGATGTTAGGTGCGATTGCAAAACTACGCCAGAAGTCTAAACCTAAGTAGGCTTCTTGGGTCAAGGAGGGTACAATATAGAAATCAATGTCTTTAGTAACGCCTTTATATAAAACTGGTAATTTATAGTGTCCTAAAACAGTGTTTTTGGAACCATCGGCGGTTGAAATAAAGGATCGAAAAGGTCTCAAAGGTATATTGTGTTGTTTAATAAACTGTAAACTATGTTTACCTAACACAGAGACGCTGGCACCAGAGTCCAGTAGTCCGTAAAAGTTATTCAAAATTTTAATATTTGCATAAGGTCTTTCATCTTCTTTATCACATAAAATAGAAGATTCAATTAATTTACGAAAAGCTTTTCTTTTCTTGAAACGACATCTACAAGTTGAAATTTTTTTGAAAATGGCTTGAATTTGGGTTTAATTAAGTTAGAAGATATATCGTCTGAAATTTCCGAGATCGGTGATCTGGATTCATCTTCCTGTGGAAGATTTATCCTTTGATCGTTAAAGAACTCGGGGTTAGTGTCTGAGAACGAGAGTCCCCGGTGGCCATTTCGTTCCGTTTCCTGTTTCCCATATGGGTGTTTTTACATTTAGTGGTTACTACACCACGTTCTCCACATTTGTAACAAAAAATGTGCCTAGTTTCTTCCGGGCAATATATATATGAATGACCGAGGGCTAGACAATTCCAGCACTTAATTTTTGAATTGAAGTGCCTTTAGCTGAGGGTCCCTTTCGGATTCACTGTCAAGATCTTCAACTGAATCAATTTCTAACTCATTAACATGACGAGAAATTTTTGAACTTGGTAACGGCATATTACTTTCACGAAGAAACTTTTCGGCATTGCGTGCTATGTCTCTTAAACTGTGAAGACTCCTAGGGTCAGTGTTAAACAACATAAATTTTAGGTTTGTAGTGACTTATTCTTCAAAATATCTATAAGCTTTCCCTCAAATATGGGTTCTCTCATTCGCGAGTTCATAGATATAATAGCAGAATGAAAATCATCATATGATTCCCTTGCTTGTTGCTTACGCATATGAATCCTCATCAAAACATCATGATCCGTTTCTGAAGTACCGAATTCTTCAGATATACTATATTTAAGAAGGGGGTAAGAAGGGTCATTAACCTGTTTCATAAACTACCAGTACCATTTTTCTGCCTTCCCGCTAAGGAATATTTGAAAGTTTTCCAGCAATTGCTCTTCAGAACAGCGGGATCTTTTTGAAAGAGTATCAGTTTTGAAAAAAAAATCTGAAACGTTACCGGTACCATCGAAAGAAACTTTCCATTTTTCTAAGTCGATTTTATTGTAACGATAAGATATTGGTGGCTGAGTATTACGTTCAGGAGAAACGTGTGACGGGTTACCACTTCCAAAATTTTCAAAAGGAATGTTTGTAGCTGGGTAGCTAGGAGTTCGTGAGTTTTGAGCCAAATTAGAAATAGTTGCTTTTATAGAATCTAGTTCTGATCTAAATTCTTCTTGAGTGGATCGGATAGTTTGCTGTACTATAGCTATCAAATTTTCTTTGTTACCAGCATTTTCAGCAGTATTTGGCTGATTTTGAGGAATATTATTTTCCGAAGAAGCCATGTTAATACTCGAATTTATCCTAGCTTGGTTATCAATAAAGCCTGTAGGTTGCAAAAGTTCTTCTAAAGAAGCTTGGCTTAGCTGTGAAATATTTAATAAATTATCTTGCTGGGGGTTTGAAGTAATATTCTTATTATCAGAAGAAGGAACTTCTAAAGGGTAGTTAATAACTGAATTATTAGAACTAGGTGGTGGTGAGTGGACTACTTTTGGTTTTAAAGTTGATGGGATGAGTAGATCTTCTAAAGATTTAGTGGTATTTACAAGTCTACCCCTACCTCTGGGTGAGTTTGAAGTATTTTTCGAACCGCGAACAGAACTACGCGTAAGAATGCTCATAATATATTTAAATTTCGCGAAAAGGAAAAAAACAAATCAATATTGGAACGGCAATTTGTGTTCGTGAGAGAGGAAGAAAAATCAGTTGTGTGCAAATAAAATTTTCATTTGAATTTAAAGATCAATATAAAATTTTGATTTAGATATTTTAGAAAAAAAAATTTTTTTTGTCGTTTGTTTGCAACTAAAATTTGACTAAACCATGAACCTGCGTGGGGTTTTGAACTTAAAATTAAAGTTTGTATAATTGGTTTGAAATTTCTAAATTGTTGAAATTAAATTAAGAAATTTAATTAACTAACGGAAAATTTGCAAAATTAAGAATATTTGAAAACGGTTAAAAACTGCGCCAAAATCAAAGAAAAAATGCAAATATATAAGGTAAAAATAATACCAAAATGTGACAAAAATTTCCTTGTTGAACTTTAAAAAAATTTTCTTTGGTAATTTAAAACCAATTTTACAAAAAAAAAAATATCAGCTTAAATTGTTATAATAAAATTTAATGAAAAAAAATTTTGAAGTGTTAAATATTTGTAAAGAAAATCAATTATATAATTTTGAGAATCCAGCTAACGTTTGAGAGGTACAGGCAAATAGAGTTTAAATTTAGTTTTTTTACCGCTAAGTATAACATTTTGTGACGCGTTTATACTGGCTTGTATAAAACGTTTCCAACACTGATTCTGCTTCATCTCATATTCGACTATGAAACAGAATCTATTTTGGATAAAAAAATTAAAAAAAATATTTCTCTTTATATAGGATTATAAGCTTAAAGCCAGGTTAACTAAGGTTCTCCTAAACTTTACCGCAAACTAATTTTTCATTGATATTATAAAAAATTGTGACTTGTAAATTTTAAGATAGCCTTAACTCATACGATTGTCCCAAACTTTCTATCGTCGATACATAAAAAGATTATAATCTTATGAAGTTTAACTGATAGAAATTTGAGACAAGATATGAATTGGGTGTTAAATTGAGAGAGAATTAACAAACATTTATGAATGTGATATGGCATAATATGCACACTTAATTTTAAAAATTAAAGTCTCACCTTCATAAAAATTTAAAAAAAATTTGATTGATTCATCAGCCGATTAATAAAAAAATGTTTGTGATTGAAATCCTGTTTAGTTCATTTAAAACTTCATTTTTCTGAACAAATTTTCTTTACAACACTATTTTTTTTAAAGTTCTACTACTGTACTTAATTTCATTAGACTACCAAAGGGTAGCCTTTACGTTGGGCGCCATTTATGTTACGCGCGGTCTAATTCGACAACAAATTATTTATTATTCAACAAACTTAGTTTGAAAAAAAAAATTAAAGGGAAGTGAAAGGCATAAGAGATGGTCCGGCTAGCTCTGCCATGTTGGTTTGGTTCTTGACCCTAATTTGTCGCCGCGTAAACATAAAAAAGTTTTATTTTTGCCTTTCAGATGTAAAAGCCAAACACAAAGAAAAAAAAATATAAATTAATTTGCTAAATGTAGTAAGTGAGGAGAGGAATCGATACTGAAATTTTTCCAAAGTAGGGGAACTGCGGTATTCGTCGATACTCTATTTACACATACCTGCTCTTTGTTAGCCTTCATCTCAAATAAAAAAATTAGAGTTTCATCATGTTAGATGTATAATTATAACTTTTATTTAATAGTAAGTAATTTGGTCATTTTATAAATGGAATGGAAATACATGGAAGGGTTTAAAATGATTCTATTTTTTTTGTTTTCTCTGTAATTTCAAGTATAAGGTAAGTATAATAAGGTAAGTATAATAGTATTATAAATGGAGTAAATATAAAGGTAAGTATTTGTATAAATTTAAGGCAATTAAATTTTTTGGTTTGGTTTTAAACATAAGGAGTGGTAAGTATATAAAAAAGGTAAGGTAATTATTTTTTTTTTGATTTTTGGTAATAGTAATAGGATAAATGTAATATATATATATAGGTAAGTTTTTATGGGTAAGTATATACTGAGTATATTGGTAATAATATTACAGGATAAATATATAAGGTAAGTTTTTATGGGTATAAATTGGTAATAATATAAAGTAAGTACAATTTATTAATTATTTTGTTTGGTTCTTTTTCTTTAATGGTATAGTTACTCAGCACGTTGTCGCGGCAATTGATGTTAAGCTGCTACGCTGATTCTTCCTCGAGGAGTTTGGTGTAGGTTGTTGTTGTTGCTGCTTCAAAAAAATGGGATTCTGGCTTAACCCGTTGAAATCACTATCAATTTTGTCATTGTTAAAGATGAAGTATATAATTATGTATAGGTTTTTTTTTATTTTAATTTTTTATTTTATTTGTTGGTGTTTGAACCTTTTTAATTGGCAAAGTTATAATAGTACAGAAAAAAAGTCTTTCTTTCAAATGTGTTAGCAAAATTTTATTTTCAAGTCTTTACACAATTTTTTACAATTTTACTGGCTTTCAGTTATTTAGGGTGCATAAACTTTGGGTTCTTTTGGTTTTCTAGGTTACAAAATTTTAGGTTTTATTTTTTTTTTCTCTAACTTTCAACAATTTCAATTTTTAATTTTCATTTCCATTTTTTTTTAACTGTTTCACTGCTTTAGTCGACTTTGGTTATATTGTGTTCGTAAACGTTTTGTTCTTAACCATTTTAATTTTCTATTAAACAAGTTAACCTCTTTTTTCAGTTTCAAAAAAAAAACAATTTTTCGTTCACTTTCCGATTTTCAACTTTCTTAACTTTTAATTAAACTTTCAGGTGTTTTTTTTTTTATTTGCACGTTTCTCAGCTTTTCTTTGGGTTTTTTTCCGACTTTTTCTTTTGTCTCCAACTATTGACTGCCAACTGCCAACTTAACTACTCGCGTCGCCTTTTTGTCACTACACTTTTTTCTTTCTTCCCTTTTCCTTTTATTCTTTAAGCGTTGTTAATATATGATTGGTGGATTAGTTTAACGGTACTATCACACCATAAAATTAATATAAAAAAACTGACGCGATGGATAATATTAAAAGCAAGAGGACAAAAACATGGTTGCGTCTTTTTGGTAGCCGATTTCTCTATTCAGAGTTGTGTTATACACTGAGAAAACTAATTCCGCAACAACAATTCTGTGCGCGAAATCAGTTGAATCATTTAAATAATCAGCTTTTTTTTAAATATACATGTATAAAGTATTAACTTTATTTATGTCCATATTTTTGTTTATTTCAACAATATAACACTTCACAGTTTATTTCACTTTCCGACAGCCAAATACACAGGCCAACCAAATGTCTAATGAATAATACCCGGTAGTTCACAAATATTGGTGTTTAACGAAAAAAAAATTAGAGAAAAAATTTCAAAAATTCAAGTCTTCAACATTTTCAGATAGAAAAGAACTAGAGATGCCAGACCATGTAAATGTACTGGAAGGAAAACACATAGACGACAGCGGCTACACGACTACTGCCTATCAAAAATAAAATACACACGTTTATATGAAAACGATTATTTTGACACTAACACAGCTGCACGGCTACACGACTACTTTTGTCGCTGTAGTCAACTTCGTAACGGGTTAATGGATTTCGAATTTTAAAATAACAAGTGCTGAAATCCGATCATAAATAACAAAGTTATGTACAAATCAAAGTCAAAGCTTTCTCTGTCCATAACTCCGAAAATAGGCTCGACCGCTAAAAAAAAATATTTCTTCTTAACCACCCCAAAACCCCTCAAAAAAAATTTAAAAAATCGGTGAGTAGCCACTAAACTAGACTTAAGCCACATATCGTCACTCCTACGGGAGATCTCTATAAGTGTCCTCATTTCCCGAAAACATTTAAAGTAAATGCCAATATGCATCATAATCGCAAAAGAGCTCATCCTAAGGAGCGGGCTGAGGCAAGATGAAATAAAGCTATGATAACTAAGGTTGATGTTAATCTGGTTTCAAATAAAATTATAATTTCAAAAAATAAGATAATGTAGTTTTTATATTATTTTCTAATAGGAATAGCTCGAATTCTTTGGTTTGAGATCAAAATCACTACTCTTAATTTTAAGGGAATATATTAGTTATGCTGATTTTTCGATGTATGTACAACTAAAATATGTTGAAATATAATATTAATAAAATCTAATTTTCTGATTGGATCGATTTAATAAAGTGGTGCAACCTACAAGTAATACACCGGATACAATTTAATATTTATGTGATATTTTTATTCATATATTAAGGGCAGTATACCCGGTCAAAATGTTTGACGTCAAATTCATGTATGTGTGCATGAAGCTTTTCTCTTACTGCATAGCTCTTCAATCATTCATTTGGTATTTCCACGTCTTCTATCAATTCTAATATGTTTTTCTTTTCTTCCGACATTTTTACATCCATTCGGTTCGAAGTCACATCAAAAATAAAACTATGCAGGACGATCAACGATTTACACGCATCCAAATCGTACGTCAAAAAATCTAAAATTTTTGATTTTGCTTCAATCATCATCGGCGTGACACATGCAACCACATTTTCACTAATACCACTACAATGCTTGCCATGCATTTTGAAGGGATGGATATATCCATCATCGTTGACAGGTCACGCTTGCTTATAATGAAACACGATTTATTATTTTTTATATATTTATTGTATTAAAAATCAAAAAATTCAAAATTATAATTAAACATTAAAAACACTACAATATAACTAATTCCGAAACGCGTTGATAACTTTGAGCCAATAGACATAAAGACAATGCTGACTTTTCACTCGAAACATCCCTCAGTGGTACGTAACTCAGCATTGAATAAATTAACTAAACTCAAAAGAAATACCCGGTAATGGGCCTTATTGAAATCAGTAGTTTCTTAAAGAAAACAATTTATTTTAACACTTATGTATCAAAAATTCATATTAAAGGTTGATGTTAATCTGGTTTCAAATAAAATTATAATTTAAAAAAATAAGATAATCATATAAGACAATATTATTTCCTAATAGGAAAAGCTCGAATTCTCTGGTTTGAGATCGAAATCACTACTCTTAATTTTAAGGGAATATATTAGTTATGCTGATTTTTCGATGTATGTACAACTAAAATATGTTGAAATGTAATATTAATAAAATCTAATTTTCTGATTGGATCGATTTAATAAAGTGGTGCAACCTACAACCGGATACAATTTAATATTTATGTGATATTTTTATTCATATGTTAAGGGCAGTATACCCGGTCAAAATGTTTGACGTCAAATTCATGTATGTGTGCATGAAGCTTTTCTCTTACTGCATAGCTCTTCAATCATTCATTTGGTATTTCCACGTCTTCTATCAATTCTAATACATTTTTCTTTTCTTCCGACATTTTTACATCCATTCGCTTCGAAGTCACATCAAAAATGAGACTATGCAGGACGATCAACGATTTACACGCATCCAAATCGCACGTCAAAAAATCAAAAATTTTTGATTTTGCTTCAATCATCATCGGCGTGACACATACAACCACATTTTCACTAATACCACTACAATGCTTGTCATGCATTTTGAAGGGATGGAGATATCCATCATCGCTGACCGGTCACGCTTGCTTATAATGAAACACGATTTATTATTTTTTATTTATTTATTGTATTAAAAATCAAAAAATTCAAAATTATAATTAAACATTAAAAACACTACAATATAACTAATTCCGAAAAGTGTTGACAACTTTGAGCCAATAGACATAAAGACAATGCTGACTTTTCACTCGAAACATCCCTCAGTGATACGTAACTCAGCATTGAATAAATTAAGTAAACTCAATAGAAATATCCGGTAATGGGCGTTATTTAAATCAGTAGTTTCTTAAAGAAAACAATTTATTGTAACACTTATATATCAAAAATTCATATTATATACCTTTTGAGTGTTGCGAATTAACAATTTCGGGTAAAACTGATATACTTCATTTGGGAAATTGATGAGTAAATGATGTATCCATTCAAATACTGCTATCTTTGTTTGTACAGAACCGTGTGTGAGATGTATTTACGGATACTTAACATTCCTTAATATTCTTCATATTATCAACATTATATTCCAGACATGGTAGAGTAGCATAAACTAAAACATTCGAGCCAAATATTAAAAGAAATTGCCGTGTCCATGTTATAGCAATAGACTGAAAGATAGATACATATAAGGATTAGTGTAAAATTCTGCAAGGAAGATTTACTTTGTTTCTAGCTAGCATTTTTAACAAAATGTCAGTGTATTACCTTAATAAGTTCCTTTGGTGATTGCGCATGTATTTTCAATATATTTATAGTCTTCAATGCGCACTGAACTGGAATCATTACGAAACGATGTAAGCAACTGTGTCAGCGTAGTTTCACACATTTGTATTTCTTGTGTATTATCTTCAGCATCATAAAAAGTCAGCTAATAATATCAGTCAAAAAGATAACCAATTATTTTCTGGTACAGCATTCAGAATCGAAATCCAGGATATAACATATTATCGCACAATATAATTCTTTACATAAATGCGTTAATTAAGATTCGGTATAAGTTTCTAGATTGAAAGTTTGTGAAGATTCTATGACAATATTTTTAAGCAGCAAATAAATCGTGGAAGAAGGGTGTAATGGAGGGAAGGGACATCACATTATACAAGGATCACACGCAAAATACCGGACACGTAAATCTTGATCATTTAAACAATTGAGAATGGGACTAACGAATTCACTGACATATTTTGAAGAGTCTTAAAGAAACAACAAAAATTAACTCGAACTTTTAATTTAATTAATTACTTACCTTTCTTAAACCTAAACTTGTAATCGCCACACCAATTGAACCTCCCTTTCTGTTATTTGAATGCCGGGAGGAGGCAGTCATTGGACGACAAACACCTTTATAAGTTTTCGCATTTGGGCAAGTTATTTTTCATATTAAACTATTTAACAATTCTGCGCGCGAAATCAGTTGAATCATTTAAATAATCAGCTTTTTTCTAAATATACATGTATAAAGTATTAACTTTATTTATGTCTATATTTTTGTTTATTTCAACAATTTAACACTTCACAGTTTATTTCACTTTCCGACAGCCAAATACACAGGCCAACCAAATGTCTAATGAATAATACCCGGGAGTTCACAAATATTGGTGTTTAACGAAAAAAAAATTGGAGAAAAAAATTTCAAAAATTCAACTCTACATTTTCAGATAGAAAAGAACTAGAGATGCCAGACCATGTAAATGTACTGGAAGGAAAACGTAATGCATGAAACACATAGATGACAGCGGCTACACGACTACTGCCTATCAAAAAAAAATACACACGTTTATATGAAAACGGTTATTTTGACACTAACACAGCTGCACGGCTACACGACTACTTTTGTCGCTGTAGTCAACTTCGTAACGGGTTAATGGATTTCGAATTTTAAAATAACAAGTGCTGAAATCCGATCATAAGTAACAAAGTTATGTACAAATCAAAGTCAAAGCTTTCTCTGTCCATAACTCCGAAAATAGGCTCGACCGTTAAAAAAAAAATATTTCTTCTTAACCACCCCAAAACCCCTCAAAAAAAAAAATTAAAAAATCGCGGAGTAGCCACTAAACTAGACTTAAGCCACATATCGCCACTCCTACGGGAGATCTCTATAAGTGTCCTCATTTCCCGAAAACATTTAAAGTAAATGCCAATATGCATCATAATCGCAAAAGAGCTCATCCTAAGGAGCGGGCTGAGGCAAGATTAAATAAACCTATGATAACTAAGGTTGATGTTAATCTGGTTTCAAATAAAATTATAATTTAAAAAAATAAGATAATATATAAGATAATATTATTTCCTAATAGGAAAAGCTCAAATTCTCTGGTTTGAGATCAAAATCACTACTCTTAATTTTAAGGGAATATATTAGTTATGCTGATTTTTCGATGTATGTACAACTAAAATATGTTGAAATGTTATATTAATAAAATCTAATTTTCTGATTGGATCGATTTAATAAAGTGGTGCAACCTACAAGTAATACACCGGATACAATTTAATATTTATGTGATATTTTTATTCATATATTAAGGGCAGTATACCCGGTCAAAATGTTTGACGTCAAATTCATGTATGTGTGCATGAAGCTTTTCTCTTACTGCATAGCTCTTCAATCATTCATTTGGTATATCCACATTTTCTATCAATTCTAATACGTTTTTCTTTTCTTCCGACATTTTTACATCCATTCGCTTCGAAGTCACACCAAAAATCAGACCATGCAGGACGATCAACGATTTACACGCATCCAAATCGCACGTCAAAAAATCAAAAATTTTTGATTTTGCTTCAATCATCATCGGCGTGACACATACAACCACATTTTCACTAATACCACTACAATGCTTGTCATGCATTTTGAAGGGATGGAGATATCCATCTTCGTTGACCGGTCACGCTTGCTTATAATGAAACACGATTAAAAAATTCAAAATTATAATTAAACATTAAAAACACTACAATATAACTAATTCCGAAACGTGTTGATAACTTTGAGCCAATAGACATAAAGACAATGCACTCAAAACATCTCTCAGTGGTACGTAACTTAGCACTGAATAAATTAACTAAACTCAATAGAAATATCCGGTAATGGGCCTTATTGAAATCAGTAGTTTCTTAAAGAAAACAATTTATTGTAACACTTATATATCAAAAATTCATATTAAAGCTTATCTTTTGAGTGTTGCGGATTAACAATTTCGGGTAAAACTGACATACTTCATTTGGAAAATTGATGAGTAAATGATGTATCCATTCAAATACTGCTATCTTTGTTTGTACAGAACCGTGTGTGAGATGTATTTACGGATACTTAACATCCCTTAATATTCTTCATATTATCAACATTATATTCCAGACATGGTAGAGTAGCATAAACTAAAACATTCGAGCCAAATATTAAAAGAAATTGCCGTGTCATTTTATGGCAATAGACTGAAAGATAGATACATATAAGGATTAGTGCAAAATTCTGCAAGGAAGATTTACTTTGTTTCTAGCTAGCATTTTTAACAAAATGTCAGTGTATTACCTTAATAAGTTCCTTTGGTGATTGCGCATGTATTTTCAATATATTTATAGTCTTCAATGCGCACTGAACTGGAATCATTACGAAACGATGTAAGCAACTGTGTCAGCGTAGTTTCACACATTTGTATATCTTGTGTATTACCTTCAGCATCATAAAAAAGTCAGCTAATAATATCAGTCAAAAATATAACCAATTATTTTCTGGTACAGCATTCAGAATCGAAATCCAGGATATAACATATTATCGCACAATACAATTCTTTACATAAATGCGTTCCTTAAGATGAGGATAAGTTTCTAGATTGAAAGTTTGTGAAGATTCTATAACAATATTTTTAAGCAGCAAATAAATCGTGGAAGAAGGGTGTAATGGAGGGACGGGCCATCACATTATACAAGGATCACACGCAAAATACCGGACACGTAAATCTTGATCATTTAAACAATTGAGAATGGGACTAACGAATTCACTGACATATTTTGAAGAGTCCTAAAGAAACAACAAAAATTAACTCGAACTTTTAATTTAATTAATTACTTACCTTTCTTAAACCTTAACTTGTAATCGCCACACCAACCAATTGAACCTCCCTTTCTGTTATTTGAATGCCGGGAGGAGGCAGTCATTGGACAACAAATACCTTTATAAGTTTTCGCATTTGGGCAGAGTTATTTTTCATATTAACCTCTTTAACAATTCTGTGCGCCTATCAGTGAATCATTTAAATAATCAGCTTTTTTTTTAAATATACATGTATAAAGTATTAACTTTATTTATGTTTATATTTTTGTTTATTTTAACAATTTAACACTTCACAGTTTATTTCACTTCCCGACAGCCAAATACACAAGCCACCGTCCAACCAGTCCAGACACACACTAGCGACATCTACATTTTTGTTTGTGAACTACAGAAATTTTCATAATATTTTTATAATGACTTTCAGGTGAAACAACTATATTAATATAATATGCTGTCACCCTTATACACGTTGTATACTTTTTTTATTATTTATTTCTGCTTATTCATTGTCTCAAATTGAAATTTCTGTGGGCAAATTAACGCGTTTTTATTTCAGTTAATTGTATTATAAATTGAAATATGTGTGTTAAATAAGATTTACATTATAATTGATATTTGCTAGCAAAATAATAATGTAATTAAAGTGTGTTTACTTACGGGTTAGAAGGGGACGCAAAATGGGTCAACAAACGTGGTATAAATATATAAAAAATTTCGTATACCTTTTCTTTTTTTAAAACGTTATAATGTTTATTATTCAATTTTTTTTCCTTTTTTTAGAATACACTTAACATATGTACGTATATGTTTTTTTATATTAAATTCAAACTATATTTTAATTTAAACGTCACTGTTTCTTTGTTGTTTTGAAATTATGTATATGTATGTTTGTGTTGTTGAGTTAATTCACTGATGTGTTATCGGGTAATGTGTTCGCTCGAACTATGATTTGTTGAATAATGTTTTTATGTTGAAAATGTTTCCTTTTTGTATGGTGGATGCTGTGTTCGTTAATTTATGGGGCGTTATTGTAGCCAGTGCTGGGAAGATGACCCAATTTGTTCACGGTGTGAACATCCTCCCCGCCTTGCCATATCTGAAATGAAAGAACGACTTTAGTTGGGTTCAACAGTATTGGGTAAAAAAAAGGGTTAGCAAGTCAAGCGAATACTTGAGGGGTTATTTTTAGCCTGAGAAGGATCCCATGATTAACCAGCCAAGAGTGGAATCTTGAGCTACAAGGCTGCCACCATCACCATGTATGGTATTTGTCTTGATGATCGTGGTATATAAATCACCACCAATTTCCAAAAAGACGGATGAGTCCGACGTAAAATTAGGATCGGCCAATGAAATGCGATCAAACTTTTCTTTAATTGACTCTTTGAATGGGGTTGAGTAGGGTTTCTTCGGTAAATCTTTAACCACCAACATGCACAAATGGTACTTCACGCAGGAGTTCATATTTGGCGTAACCGTAATTTTGACATAATTTTGGTCACCAATTTGAAATGTCTCAAAGTTATGTTCACGTACAAATGATGCTGAGATTCGTGATGTTGTCAAACTTGGGTTAAGTATGGCCCGGACCGAAATACATCCTTCCTCTGATTCCACAGAAACCTCAGCCGTGGGAACGAATGTCTTCTTAAATGGTGACGGAATGCTAATGGCTGTTGTGGCAGATTTTGTTGCTGAAGATGTCGATGCAGAAGAAATTTTGGGTTTTGTGGCATGTACAGGTTGTTGTCTAGTAAGTTCCGTTCTCAGATTTTTCAGAATCTTTTCATGACCGTGGAGCACAGTATGATGCTTACGGCCACATGTGTTACAACGAGCCTTGTTCTTGCAGTCCTCAAGCAAATGGTTTCTGGCCAAGCAGTTTGAACAATAATGAAGCTTGTGTACCATCTTATATTTTTGGGTCAAGTTCAGGTTAACAAACTCCTTGCACGTTGCTATCCGATGATCGGCTTTACAAATGCCGCAACCAAAGTGACGGGGTTTTTCCTGCGTTTCCTTAGATCTTGCGGCTGTAGAATCTCTTCGTTGAGACGTGTAGCGTTTATTAGCCTTCGCAGTGGGTTTTTGTCTGGGTTTAGCCACACGACGGTTATTGGTGTTTTTATTACCTCGTGCCATTTTGCTGTATTAAAAAGAATGCATAAAGGTTATGTTAATATGGTGAAATGAATGAGTTGGGTTATTGGGTAACAGGTAAGTGTTAATAATCGGTGAGCATATGAGTGTGTTGGGTAAATATAAGTGGATAATGTTAGTGGTTGGTATTCTCAGACTAACTAGTGGGTAGAATAACAACTTTCGCAATGGGTCGAGTCAAAGTTCCAGTAGAGGTTCGCAATTCTACGACCCTCACTCGTCCATCGGCTCCAGGGAAAACTTTGGTTACCCGTCCAAGCGACCATTCATTCGGAGGCAAATTGTCTTGCTTGATGACAACCAAGTCGTTAATCTCTATTTGCCTTTGAGGGTTTTTCCACTTATGTCTTTTGTGTAACTCTTTGAGATATTCATCTTTCCACCTTCTACAGAAATAGTGGTGCTGAATTCTCAATTTCTGCCATCTATTCGCGAGTGTAATATTGCCATTACTAAAATCGGGTTCTGCGGGTGTTAATAATGGCGAACCTATCAAAAAGTGACCTGGGGTTAATGGGTTTAAGTCTTGAGAGTTTTCACTTGATGGGCTAAGAGGTCTTGAATTCAAACAACCTTCAATCCTCGAGAGTAGGGTTGAAAACTCTTCAAAGGTGTATTTCATCGCTGTTGTCCTCTTCAGATGATATTTGAAGCTTTTCACTCCAGCTTCCCATAAACCGCCCATGTGCGGAGCTCCGGGTGGAATGAAGTGCCACTCCAAGTTCTGAAAACTGCTCGTTGAAACAACAGAGTCTTTAAGATTTTTTAGGAATTCCTGCCGCTCCTTCTTCAATAATTGATTGGCTCCGATGAAGTTTGTCCCATTGTCAGAGTAAATAGCGGCAGGGCATCCCCGCCTCGAAAAAAATCGGGTAAATGCTGCCATAAAGGCTTGGGTTGATAGGTCAGATGTGGGTTCTAAATGTATAGCTTTTGTTGCAAAGCAGACAAAAACACAGACGTAGCCTTTGGTAATTTTACAATATCGACCAGAATATGATTTGATTTCAAAGGGTCCAGCAAAATCAACTCCGGTATTACAAAATGGTCTTGATAGTTCAGTACGCTCTGGGGGTAAAGCTGCCATTAATTGGGTTGCTTGGCGATGTCTATATCTTGTACAGGGTAAACATTTATTAATTACAAATCTAATAAGATTTTTAAGCTTTGGAATCCAATATCCAGACCGAACTATTCTCAACATGGCCTGATTTCCTCCATGCAAACTTATCAAATGTACGTGGGTTGTCAACAATCTGCCAAAACAACTTTTGTAAGGTATAATTATAGGGTGTCTTTCATCATAAGAAAGGCAATTGGAGCTTGCCAAACGACCATTTGCACGAATTATATTTTTTGAATCAATAAAAGGGGTAAGGGTGAGTAGGGTACTTTTCTTGGGTAATGGATTGTTTTTCTTTAAACAATCATACTCTTCTTTAAAATATAGTAACTGACACATTACAATAAGTCTATCTTTTGTCGATTTGATCTCTTCGGCCTCAAGTTGGATAGTGGGTTCATTGAGTAGTGTTTTAATTCTGTCCCTGACTGATGGCATCATCTTTTCATCAATTTGTATCCTCCGATGACGATTCTGATGTCTGCGTGTACATGAGGTGCGATCAAAAAATCGACAAACATAAGATAAGACCCGAAGAGCTCTAGACCATTGTGAAAAATCATTTAGAATGTCTGTTTCAATAGTTACTGTGTTTGCATAACTTTGAATTTTGATTTCCGATTGAGTTACAAAATTTTGTGTCGAAATTGGCCATTTGGATTCAGATTCTTTCAACCATGATGGTCCATTCCACCATAATGGGTTGTCATTCAAATCGTTCGCTGTACATCCACGGCTGGCAATATCGGCTGGATTATCGTGAGATACAACATGTTTCCAGTTGTCAACGCCAACTGTTTCCGATATACTGGCCACACGATTTGCGACGAATGTTTTCCATGAAGTTGGGTTTTTGTTTAGCCAAGCTAAAACAATGGTTGAATCTGTCCAAAAATATGTTCGGTATTGGGTGAGATTGAGTTGGGTGAGTAAATTTTTTACCATATTTGCCAATAACACTGCACCACAAAGTTCTAATTTGGGTATAGACAAAACTTTTATTGGTGCAACTCTGGTTTTTGCGATTAATAGGGTTACGGATCTCGGTCCATCTATTGGAGTTACTCGAGCATATAAAACAGCAGAATATGCTTTTTCTGATGCATCGGAGAATCCGTGAAACTCAATCGGTGTAAAGGGTGAAAATTTAATCCATCTTGGAATTATAATTTTGTGAATGTTGTCATAAGACTGCAAAAATGTTTGCCATCTAATAAGAGTGAGGGGTTTTAGACATTCATCCCAATCTGTATTGTCCTGCCATATCTGTTGCATAATAATCTTTGCAGAAACTACTATTGGGGCTAGCCAACCAGCTGGGTCAAAAAGACGAGCAATATCCGATAAAACTGAACGCTTTGTGTAGGATGATTTTCTTTCGATCGTGGGTACGTTAAAGAAAAACTTGTCATCTTTTGCATTCCATCGAATACCGAGGGTTTTGGCATTATTCGATTCAGGAAGGGTGAGCAAATCCACATCGAGTAAATGGTCTTGGGGTAAATTGTGTAATAAATCGTAAGTGTTAGAAATCCATTTCCTTAGAGGAAATCCTGCAGAATCTAATACTTCGATTAATTGTTGCTGAGCGATTTTAGCTTCATTAATGGTATGAGCACCAGCTAAAACATCATCAACATACATGCTATTTCTCAAAACTTGAGATGCAATTGGGTGGGTTTCTTGAACATCTTTTGCCAGTTCGTGAAGGGTTCGAATTGCTAAGTAGGGTGCGCAATTAACTCCGAACGTGACTGTTTGCAGTTCATAATCTTTTATGGGTTCATTGACGCTTTTACGAAACAAAATTCGCTGAAAGGGTGTGTGGGTAGTATTCAATAAGATCTGCCTGTACATTTTTGTAATATCGGCATTAAAAACGATCTTATAAAAGCGCCATTTTAATATCAAAACTACTAGGTCTTGTTGTAGGGTTGGACCTGTATATAACGCATCATTAAGACTGTTGCCGTTCGAGGTTTTGCTAGAGGCATTAAAAACAATTCGAACTTTTGTCGTAACACGATCGGGTTTGACAACAGCATGATGTGGTAAATAGTAAGTTTTTGATAAAATATTTGGGTTATATGGTACGTGTATCATGTGGCCTAAGTCAATATAGTCTTGTAGAGTGTTATCATATTCTGCCTTAAGATCTGGCCTTTTCATCAAATTTTTCTCATTTCGTAAATATTGAGCCATCGCCACATGTCGCGAGTTTCCTAGCTCTATTGTAGGGTTTCGAAATGGAAGACTGACCTGATAACGACCATTGGGTAAGCGTAGGGTAGACTTTCTATAGTTCTCTTCACAAAAAGAGTCTTCGAAAGATTTAATGGCTGTTTTCGGTAGTTCTTCGATTTCCCAGAATTTTGTTAAACACTTATCAAGTGTAACAGAGCTGAAATACGAGACAAATGTTTGGGTTCTGTGAGATTCTTCTACTGGTCCTGTCAATATCCAACCAAATTCGGTATCTTGAGCGACCAGCGTATTCAGAAAATCTTTCTTTATACCAGATCTCAACATTTGTGGGTAAAAATCACTACCGATTATAAAATCAATAGGCCGGCTTTTATAAAATTTAGGGTCTGCTAACTGAATGTTTTCTAAATGTGTAACAATTTTCGGGTTAATGTTTTGGGTGGGTAGGGTCCTAGTTAGCGTTTTTATGACTATTGCCTGGATTTTTAAACTAAAATCTTCGTGATAGTTGGATTTCAAAACAACTTCACACAGTTTGTTTGAACGGGCTGAAACAAGTTCATTCAACCCAGATATTTCAGCAATAATGGGTGTGGTGGGTAATTGTAATTTTCGTCTGAATTGATCAGATACAAATGAAAAATCAGAAGCAGGGTCTATAAGAGCACGTGCAGGAAATAGAGAACCATGAATTTCGACATTTAACATTGCCGTTCCTAACAACTTTTTACGATCATCTAATAGTGATACTTTTGGGTGGGTAAGTGTCGAAAAGGATTGCGCTACATTGCGTGATGTCGAGGGTCTATCTTCTTGTAGTTGGGTTTGGGTGCTCGATGAGGGTTTGTGTAGAAGGCTATTGTGTTTTCCACCACAGTGTCTGCAAGTAAATGTACTTTTACATTCCTTTATGCTGTGGGAAATAGCCAAGCAATTGTAGCAGCATCCATTTTGTTTGACGAAATTTATCCTCTCAGTTATTCCTAATGTTGTAAATGACGAACATTCTCGAAGAGTGTGGTTACCTTGGCAAAGCTTGCATATGGAACCATTTTGTCTATTTGGGTTTTGGGTTTGAGTTGTATTTAAGGGTTTTTGTTCATTATTAACTTTTTTCTTAAAATGGGTATCTTTTTTCAACTCGTGGGTAACGTTATTGTAAAACGTATTGCCTTTTCGTTCAAATTGAGTTCTATTATCAGAAAATTGTTTGGGTTTAGGGTAGGGGTAGGAGTTCTTGATATCATTTACCGATTCAAGTCCTTTATATTTATTAGTTAGAAATGAGTTCATTTCACTCCAACAGGGTAGAACCGAACTGTCTTTAAGGGTTTTTTCAAAATCTTCTAGGGTTTCTTTCGGTAATTTAGACGAACATATATATACAAAAATTGGATCCCAACTATCTGTGTCTACGTCTAAAATATTTAGATTCGAAATACAACCATTTATTTTTCTCTGTAATTTCCTAATAGAAACTCCGCATTGAACTGTAACTGAGGGTATATTAAAAAGTGTTTTCAATTGTGCATTTACTTGCATTCTTTGGTTCTCATATTGAGCAACCAATTGTGACCAGGCTACAACAAAGCCTTCATTGGTCAAGGGTACATTATCCACAATCTCTTTGGCTTCGCCTCGTGTTTTTTCCTTCAAATAAAAAAGTTTTTCAACTCCACTCAATCGGGTGTTGTTACCATACATGGCCTTAAACATATCTCTAAAGGAAGCCCAGAATCTATAATCACCATTAAAGACCTGTAAATCGCAGGGTGCAACGCTAAAATTCACTTGGGTAGGGTTGATAAGGGTAGAGGGTTTTTCCTGTTGTCGCTGCGTGGTCTCAATTTCTTCCTCTAATGACACCGAGCGAGCTCTATACCATTTCTTGGCCTTCATATACTCGCCAGTAATATCTTCCATGGTAATAGTAGCCGCCTCCTTTGGGTCGTCTATGAGTGGAGATTCTCTGATGCGTTCGAAACGGGTACAAATCTTCTCGTATACTTCTTCCAGCTCCTTTTTTTGACATTTGAGAGTGGCCAAAGACTTAGCGGGTGCTTCGGAAGAATATTTTTTAAATTCCTCCTCGAACGAGAATAAATCCAATTGGATGACGCGGGTGAAACTGGCCGCCAAACTTTTTAGAGACATATTGTGGATTGTAAGGGTAATGAAAGGGGTGAAAATGTGTTTAAAGGGTTAAAAAATGCGGTAAATGATTTAAAATTTAGCACAAAGAATTAACCGATATTGGGTATTCCAAATAAACTTGGTTTGTGGGTAACAAATAAACTTTTCCAAATAAAATTGGTAAAAGAATAAAATTTTATAGCAGCCGAAAAATTTCCTATTGGGTATTTTACACTATGTGATATGCGCTACACAATGTAAACGGTAATATCAATTCATACAATGATTTATCAAAATAAAATTTTTTTTTTTTTTTCAAAGGCTATATAAAGGGTGGGTGGGTATTGAAAAAAAATTTTGTTTATTATGATATTTCCATATAAATTTATTAAAATGTGTAAAAAATTACGAAAATCGTGTTTAGGAAATTTTTTAGTAAGTTGTGTAATGATCAACTTACCTTGTTTGCTGGGGGTAGGGTACAAACCTTTGCAAGAGTAACTTACGCTCTTGTGTTGTTTATTTTTTTTTTTTTTTTTTTTACCGTCTCTTCTTTGTACTGATGCTCCCGCTACGTTAGTTGAAACCAATTCAATGTTGTTCTTGTTTATATGATGGTTAGTTGTGTGTTAATGTTGTGTTATTGAAATATTTGTTAAACTTTAACTTATTTTGTTATTGTTTTTGGGTATGTTAATATTTCGATGGTTTTTGTTCTTGTATATAACAGCACAGTGTATGTTTATTTATTTTGTGTTTTGTTTTAATAAAAAGACCACAACAATATTAGCAAATAAAAATGATATTCAAATATTTATTCCAAAAAAAAAAAATGTTAATATAAGAGTAGGGTAAAAAATTTAAATTATTTTTGCCAAAAAAAAATTGTTAATTTTAATCTGTTTTTTGTGTGTGTATTGTGCACTTTTTAAGTTTATTGTAATATTCTCTTTTATTTAAGTACTTTTTTACAAATTATTTTTAAGGTGTTGTGCAATTTCTTAGTGTCACTGTCCACTGTTTTTTGCTAATTTTGTGTATATACTTTTTTTTTTTTTTTTTTTTTTTTTTTTTTTTTTCAGCACTTGTAATACTCTTTTAAATGAAATTTTGTATTGTTTATTTATTGTTTGTATTATTTTTCGTGTAATATTTAAAATTTTTAAGGGTGGGTTTTTGGTTTTGAGTAAAAATTTTTAATATTTGTTTTAAACTCTTGTGCGAGGTTGATTTTGTCTTCAATTTTAAAATACATATATGATCACTTTTTTTTTTTTTTTTCAAAATTTCTTTTAATTTAATCTTAATTAAATTTTATTTTTGGCACTGTTTATTATTTTACACTTATTGTTCTTTTCTTGTTACGATTTTTAAATGTATTTTGTGTATTTAAAAACTGTTTAAAAACTGTTATTTTTGGTACATAGATAGATATATGTATATTGTTTAACGGGCAAAATTTTATATATTTTAATTTTCTTGTGAAATTTTTGTGAACTATCACTGTTTCACTCACACTCGAAGGACCAATGTTTACTTACGGGTTAGAAGGGGACGCAAAATGGGTCAACAAACGTGGTATAAATATATAAAAAATTTCGTATACCTTTTCTTTTTTTTAAAACGTTATAATGTTTATTATTCAATTTTTTTTCCTTTTTTTAGAATACACTTAACATATGTACGTATATGTTTTTTTATATTAAATTCAAACTATATTTTAATTTAAACGTCACTGTTTCTTTGTTGTTTTGAAATTATGTATATGTATGTTTGTGTTGTTGAGTTAATTCACTGATGTGTTATCGGGTAATGTGTTCGCTCGAACTATGATTTGTTGAATAATGTTTTTATGTTGAAAATGTTTCCTTTTTGTATGGTGGATGCTGTGTTCGTTAATTTATGGGGCGTTATTGTAGCCAGTGCTGGGAAGATGACCCAATTTGTTCACGGTGTGAACAAAGTGAGTGTGTTTAACATAATACATTACAGTAAATAAATTTATAGAAAAAATATAGTATTCCAGGTAATTTCATTAAAACTCGAAATATAAATAAAATATATTGGAAATGAATAAAACTAATTTTTATTTCTCGTTTAGATAAATCTGTTGCCGATTGCGTTGAAACCTTATTTGGAGTATAGCACATGATGCTAAAGAAGCTAGTGAACCTAGTAGTACTTTTCCTGACTATTATTACTGTTTATGGCTCTTGGACTTCGTCCAAATCTCCACTGCTACACTATACACCCAATGGTGAAGAAGCGCTGGGTTATACGAAATTTGAACAAGCTTTGAAATATAAATTCCGCGGCAGATCGTACTTGTTGCAAGCCATTATTTATGCCTCATACTCCCAATAGATTGTGTTTAGAATTCTGGGTGATGCTGTATTGGATTATTTGATAAGGCTTTTGTATGAAGACCCTATGCAGCATTCACCTGGAGCCTTAACCGTTTTGAGATCTGCTTAGTTAACAATACCGTATTTGCGTAATTAGCTGTAAGGCATGAAATCCACAAATATTTTAGACACTTGTTTGAGGTCGTAACGAAGCTATTGATCGTTTTGTACGTATTCATACGAAAAACGGTTATAGTATAAACGAAGAGGTTAATATTATGAAGACGTTGAAATACCAAAGGGATTAATTAGTTGATGTTTTCGAGTCTGTTGCAGGTGTGATATTTTTAGACTCGAATATGTCTTTAGATGCTGTGTGGTTGATTAACTATAACATGATACGTCCTGAAATTGAACAATTTAGTAATTCGGTGCCAAAATTGCAAATAAGGGAACTACTTGGATAAGAACCTGAAACTGCCAAATTTATGTTATTTTTTTGTGCTTTAACATTTAACTTGTACACGGGATCAAATTTTTAATTTTCAGCAAACCCGAAAAATTAACTATTGGCCGACGTGTTCGTGTTACCGTACAAGTTTTTCGGTAGAAAATATCGGATGGCCAAATGTACTGCTGCTAAATGTGCTTTACGTCAGTTGAAGAATTTTTTTTTATATTTTAATCTATGTTGTGTAGTTAGATCGAAAAATTCAAAATATATACATTTCATTATGTTAAAGCATCAAATAAGTTTTTCAAATAAACCATTATTTTGTTTTAGTTTTGAAATAAATGCCCGTAGTTTCGTTTTATTTTTGCATAGATGCAGAAAAATTATCTCTGCATCTATGCAAAAATAAAACGAAACGACGGGCATTTATTTCAAAACTAAAACAAAAGAATGGTTTACTACGGCATTTATTTCAAAACTAAAACAAAAGAATGGTTTATTTGAAAAACTTATTTGATGCTTTAATATAATGAAATGTATATATTTTGAATTTTTCGATCTAACTACACAACATAGATTAAAATATAAAAAAAATTCTTCAACTAACGTAAAGCACATTTACCAGCAGTACATTTGGCAATCCGGCTGATTCAGCCCAATTCTAAATATTCCCAGGGAAATGAGTTCCCGGGGAATTCATTTTTCCCGAGAACAAATCATCCTATTCTAAACAGGCGGGGAGAAGAAGAATATGGGAGAGAGAATTTCGATTATTCGAAGACAGCTGTTTTGCCTCAGTTGTTTTGTTTTGTTTTGTTTACAAATTTAAAAATTTTTGTGGAAATTAAAAGTAAAAATTTTTTTAAATCTTTAATAAATTAAAAATAAATACAAAAAATGTTCAGTGTAGCGTTTCTGATGGTAGCTGAAGCAGAAGAGCAGCAGCAGGACAAGACGGAGCAAAGCATGCAACATCATGTTTGGCTTACATTGTGTTTAAAAGAACATGAATTTGTTTTTTGTTTGTTGCTTTTGACCTGAAAGCAACAGTTATGCCATAATAATATTATTATACAAAATTTAAAATGAATCAGCCAATTCTAAATATTCCCAGGGAAATGATTTCCCAGGGAATAAATTTTTCCCGAAAATAAATCCTCATATTCTAAACAGACGGGGAAAAGAATAATATGGGAGAGAGAATTTCGATTATTCGAAGTCAGCTGTTTTGCTCCAGCTGTTTTGTTTTGTTTACAAATTTAAAAATTTTTGTGGAAATTTAAAGTTAAACTTTTTTAAATCTTTAGTAAATTAAAAATAAATAATAAAAAAAATGTTCAGCGTAGCATTTCTGATGGTAGCTGAAGCAGAAGAGCAGCAGCAGGACAAGACGGAGCAAAGGATGGCAAGAAGAAAGGTACGTGATGCAAGCAACCCACTTGAATTGCCGCAACCTTTGTAAGTACATAAATAAACTATTGTAAATATTTATTTGTTCATTTTATTAATGAATTTTTCTTTTCAAAGGTTTGAAAAGTATTACAGGGCCAACAAACCGGCATTTAAATATTTATTAGATGTGTTAATATCTCATATTGAACCAAACCATAAGTCGTTCGCAATATCCCCTGTAGTAAAATTAAGTGCAGCGCTACGATTCTTTGCTGAAGGTGGGTACCAAACGGGTATAGGCAAAGATTGCGACGTGTCTGTGGCTCAATGTAGCCTGAGCAGAGCTCTAACAGAAGTTGTCAATATATTTGAAGAGCAGCTATGTCCAAGATGGATAACGTTCTGCAGGACCGAAGAGGAAAAAAGAGAAATAGGTTTATCGATGTATGTAAAGCATGGCATTCCTAGCGTTATAGGATGCGTTGACGGGACGCATGTCCGTATTATTGCTCCCTCTAACAATAAACATTTGTACTACAACAGGAAGGGGTACTACAGTTTGAATGTAATGCTGGTAAGGACTTTCAATGATTTTCTTTTTTTCGATGTATGCTTTATAAAACTCTCATCGGAATAATAGTAACTAATTTTTAATCAAAAATGGAAAATATTTATAGGTCTGTGATCATGACCTGAGGGTGAAGTACGTCGATGCCTCCTATCCTGGTGCGTGCCACGACTCATTTATATGGAATTCGAGCGAAATGCGCGCTCATCTTGAGCAAGAATATCTGAGAGGCAACAGAAATTTTTGGCTCCTTGGTAAGGTTTTAAACAACGAATATATTCATGAATTAACAATGTTTTTTTAATAGGAGATGCAGGCTATCCTCTGGAACCGTGGCTTCTAACCCCACACAGATGCCCAGAGGATGGTTGAACTAAAATTCAACGAAATTCATTCCAAGTGCCGCAATGTTGTTGAACGTACCAATGGCGTTTTGAAAAATAGATGGAGGTGCCTTCTAGGAGCTAGAGAGCTGCACTACGCCCCAAAAAAGGCAGCCCAAATAACAAATGTTTGTTGTGCCTTGCATAATATCTGCATTTATTTTAAATGCAATACTGAGGTTACTGATGCAGTAATTCCAGATTGTTTTACCACACAAGGAACTAATGTGGTGTCCTTAGCCTCACCGCAGTATTTGTCCGTTGCCCAAAATATTAGAACTAATATTGGCAATAATTTATAAAAAAAACATTTTTATATAAAGGTTAGGTTAGGTTAGGTTGATAAGAGGAGCTATGTATACACATAGCTCATATCCGTTATGTCCGGATATACACCTAAGCCAGTAGGTCGGCTTGTTGTGCGCTCTACATCTCTACGTTCATCCGGTTATCTACCCCTCTGTTAACTTAGAAATTCGGTTTCATCAGCAAATTTCTTGAGTATTTTCCAGCTTATCCCCCTAAGACCCGTCAGGCCTGGTAAGATGTCGTTGGATAGATGTCTGACCCTTGTTCTCGCAAATGCAGGACAGTAGCAGAGGTAGTGTTCTAGGGTTTCGTCATTCTCTCCGCAAGCTCTACAAATGGCTAATTCCGCCCGTCCTATACGGTATAGATGAGCCCTCAGCTCAGATTGTCCAGTGAGGATGCCAATTACCCTACTAAGTTCTACCCTGCTCAGATTCAGGATCTCCCTAGTTCTTGTAGTGTTGGGAGAACCCAATAATATCTTTGTAACCTTACCCACGTCAGTCTCTTCCCAAATTGATACATGCGAACTGGTCGCCCAGTCTGCCAGTTCCAATTTGAGAGACTTGAAAGGTTTTGGGTTTTCCAAATTAACTCTTTCCAGGAAAGAGCCCTTCCTGGCCAGTTCGTCAGCAATCTCGTTTCTCATTATACCACTGTGTCCTGGGATCCAAACGATTTCAAGTCTGCCTCTTCTGGAGAAGTTTGAAATCTCCTCCTTACACTCGAGGATAGTCCTTGATCTAGATTTGTCCGCGGATATCAGAGCGATAGCCGCTAGACTGTCCGTAAATATTTTCACGTCTCCGGGACTTGGGGAATCCCGTGCGTTAATAGACCTAATACATTCCTTTATCGCCACCAATTCAGCCTGAAAGACAGAGTTGTGGTCCGGAAGACGGAGGTATTTCCCTGTGGAACGGTCTTCATCGTAGAAACCTATCCCAGTCTTACCATGCAGACTAGAGGCGTCCGTATAGTAATGTGACCCTGGAAGGTTTTGTAGAATATTCCCGTTCATCCAACTTTCCCTGTCTAGTATCCGTATACTGCAGGGTATATCTGTTGACACTTCCGCGATTCTATCACAGCTTATATTCACTGTGTTGAGTCCCGGAATTTGGTCTAAAATAGTCTGGTGTCTGGTCATGTGTTCCTCATTAGGCCCTTCATATTGTTCCCCATCGTGTCCCGTCTGCTCGTTGGTTCCAGTTTGTCGGGACACATTGGTACCAATTTCTAGGTTCCTATTTGGCCCACGTTCTTCGGTAAGAAAGTGTGTTTCCATCAATATTCTTAAGGACTGTTCCATTGATTCCGCCCGAATCCCGTCCTTATCGACTAGAGTTTCAGGCTGTGAATGGGTTTTCGATAAGAATTTCTTGATTTTCGAGACGTCATTAACGCTATCAACCTGTTCACAGAAAAGTTTCCAGGATAGCCGCTAGACTGTCCGTAAATATTTTCACGTCTCCGGGACTTGGGGAATCCCGTGCGTTAATAGACCTAATACATTCCTTTATCGCCACCAATTCAGCCTGAAAGACAGCGTTGTGGTCCGGAAGACGGAGGTATTTCCCTGTGGAACGGTCTTCATCGTAGAAACCTATCCCAGTCTTACCATGCAGACTAGAGGCGTCCGTATAGTAATGTGACCCTGGAAGGTTTTGTAGAATATTCCCGTTCATCCAACTTTCCCTGTCTAGTATCCGTATACTGCAGGGTATATCTGTTGACACTTCCGCGATTCTATCACAGCTTATATTCACTGTGTTGAGTCCCGGAATTTGGTCTAAAATAGTCTGGTGTCTGGTCATGTGGTCGGTGATATATTCCCCTGTTACCCTTAGTCGTAACATGGCCAGAGCTGCCTCATATTTAATTCTAATCTCGATTGGGTGTATAGATAGAGTATTCTCTATAGCCCTCGTAGATGTAGTCCTTATTGCTCCACTGATTCCTATGCAACAGAGGCGCTGTATCTTTTGGAGTGGTTTAATGTAACATTTCCTGTTCATTGATGTCCATATGACTATGGATGCGTAGGTTAGAATAGGTTTAACGACGCTTGTGTACAGCCAATATGTCATCCTCGGGTTTAAACCCCATTTTGAGCCTATAGCCCTTCTGCAAAAAGCCCATACACGATGAGCCTTCGCAACCCTGCTCTCGATGTGGTTTTTCCAAGTAAGTTTTTTTTATCGAGAATCACCCCAAGGTATTTCACCGTCTGTGTGATTCTAATCGTTTTGCCCTGGAAGCGAGGTTCATCAAAGTCGATTATTTTCGTCTTCCTTGTAAAGAGGCATATTTCAGTTTTCTCTGGGTTCACATTCAAACCCCTCGGTTGTGCCCAGTCATATGCTATTTCGAGTGCATTCGATGCCCTCCTACATAAATAGTGGTCACCCAGAGAAGGGGGGATAAAATCCCCCGTTGAGGTGTCCCACAACAAACCTTGTTTCTTATTTTAATGCCACCAACCTCGCAACTTATCCATCTATTCCCTAGCATGTGACTGATCCAGGCTTTAATATCCCGGTCAATGTCGAATTGTTCTAGGGATTGGAGTAGCGTATTGGTTGATACATTGTTAAAAGCTCCTTCTATATCAATGAATATAGCTAGGGTGAAGATTTTAAGATCAAAAGATCTTTCGATGTGGTGAACTACTTCATGAAGCGCAGTTTCCACTGAGCGTCCCTTTAAATAAGCGTGCTGTTTGAATTTCAACAACTCATTTGGGATTTGATATTTAACCATGTTATCGACTATTCGCTCCATGGTTTTCAGTAGGAAGGATGTTAGACTTATCGCTCGATAGGCCTTTAGGTTCGCGTAGCTTTCCTTTCCCGGCTTTGGTATGAAGACCACTTTGGCCTCCTGCCATGCCCTGGGGGTGTATGCTAATTTTAGGCAAGCAGAGAATATGCCAGCCAGACTACTACCAATTAAGTCCCCGCTTTTTTGTAGTAGAGCAGGAAAGACTTCATCTGGGCCTGCTGCCTTAAAAGGGGCAAAGCTTTGTATTGCCTTAATTACCATATTTTCGGTTATTCTATCATTTCTTTCCTCTCGATTTTGTTCCTCATTAGGCCCTTCATATTGTTCCCCATCGTGTCCCGTCTGCTGTTCCACGTTGGTTCCAGTTTGTCGGGACACATTGGTACCAATTTCTAGGTTCCTATTTGGCCCACGTTCTTCGGTAAGAAAGTGTGTTTCCATCAATATTCTTAAGGACTGTTCCATTGATTCCGCCCGAATCCCGTCCTTATCGACTAGAGTTTCAGGCTGTGAATGGGTTTTCGATAAGAATTTCTTGATTTTCGAGACGTCATTAACGCTATCAACCTGTTCACAGAAAAGTTTCCAGGAGTTGCGTTTGGCTACTCGAATCTTTTTGTTGTATTCCCTGAGTTTGTCATGGTAGTCATCCCAGTATACTACATGTTTTTTACGACGAGCCCTATTAAATAATCTTCGGACGTCCTTCCCAAGATTTATCAATTCCCCTGTCAGCCAGGGTTTTACTCGGGGAGATCTCCTTTCCCGGAGTGGACAACATTCCTTGAAAGACTCAATTAGGCTCTTCGTTAATCTATCTACTTCGCCGTCAACCTACTCAACATTCCTTAGGACTGTGGGAGGAGTAGTTAGACGGGCTATTAGATTTCTTCTAAATTTTGGCCAATCCGTTTTAGCCTTATTCCTGAACTTAAGGGGCTCAGGCGGTGGTTTTATCAGATTAAATAAGATGTATCGATGATCCGAGAAGGAATGCTCGCTAGAGACATGCCAATCTTGGATATCGTCCACTAGATTTTTTGAACAAATTGAAATATCTAAAACCTCTTCCCTTAATCTGTTAACAAAGGTTGCCGTGTTTCCAGTATTAAGGGTGAAAAGGTTATTTTCATTAAGGAATTCAAGTAAAGCATCCCCCTTTGGTTACAGTTCGAACTACCCCATGCTATATGGTGAGAATTCGCATCGCACCCTATGAGAATTTCCTTACCTGTTGTTCTAGCTGGCCTTACCATCTCTTCCAGTTCCGACGTCGGTGGAGGTGTCGGCGAGTCCGACGGGAGATAAACCGATGCCAAGAGCATCGGTTGGCTTCCGTGTTGCAGGACGGTGGCATCTGCGGTGGACAAGTCTGGAGAAAAGAGATAATTTAGGTTTTGTGACAAAAAATACAAGTTCTCGGTCGAGTTCCTGTATGAGCATAAAAAATTTGGTAATTAGGATCATTGAGTCCAGTAACCTTGTCATTTACCGTCCAAGGTTCCTGTACTAGTACGATATGTAACTTACCTTTTTGTAGTTTTTCCATCAGAGTTACAGTAGCCGTTTTGCTCCGATGGAGGTTTTATATATAAATTTCATTTTATTTTAAGATCTTTAAAGAAAAGAATTCAAAAAAAAAACTTAAAAAACAATTCAAATAAAAAAAAACTTAAAAAACAATTCAGCAATAAAAAACTTAAATTTTAAAACTAAATAACAAAACTTTTGTACTTATTAAACAAAAACTTTAAAAAAACAATTCAACAATAAAAAAACTTAAATTTAAAACTATATAACAGAACTTTTATACACATTAAAAAAAATTAAATAACAATTCAGAAATAAAAAATAAAATTAGAAAAATTCAATAGTAAAAAGAAAAAAACTTAAAAAACAATTCAACATTAGAAAAAACTAAACTAAAACTAAATAAAACTTTTTGTACTCATTATTGATATTTTAGGTTTTCAAGTTCCAGCAGTTTATTGTTTTTTCGATTTTGCTTTCCACTTCTCTAACCCTAAATTTTTCCATAACATAGTTTTTGCTTTTCCAATTCTTGTTTTTTAATATCACAAAGGCGGTCAATGGAACGATAATGTTTCATATTTTGCTGCAGCTCTGCCAGCGTTTCCAACATTTTTTTCTGGATGGAAATCTCCTCTTCAAGGAGTTCGCCAACAGAGGCATGTGTGGACAACTGAGGTTGTGTCCTTTTGATTTTTTTTGCCGGTGGTTCGTTTAATATTTGAACACTTTCGGGGTCATTGTTTTCCACATCATCGGTTAAAAACTCCTCCAATGGATGTGGAATATTTTCCTCAATTTCCTTGGAAGATTTACTAGTGGAGGGCCCTAATCCGAATCTGCTGGCTATACCTTCCACTGACTCCTTCATCCCAAATTTCTGGTATATATTTGGCCCTCCACCAGTACCTTTTGTGGTTCTGGGCCGCCTGCTGCCGCACGTACTTTTTCTGGTCACACCATACCTGAAAACTGTTTTGCATTTTTAACATTTGTGTCCATTGTAAAGGACGAATTTTATTACACATACCTTCTTCCACTCGGCAATACTTTTTGTTGGTGGGCCCGCGGAGTTTAACTTCTCCTCCAAATCGCGCCATACCCGGCTTAGCTCCTCCTTGCTTCCTTTGAACATACCGCATGCAATATCTGGGTTTGCTTGCATGGTATTCAAAAGAACATCAATTTGTTTTTTGTTTGTTGTTTTAGACCTGAAACAAACAGTAGTGCCATAATAATGTTAATCTACAAAATTTTAAATGAAATATATTACTATTTTTCATAAAAATATTAAATACTTAAATTTTTTCAAATCACTCCCTCGCAATTCTTTGGCGGAATTATTCCCAAATGTTATTATCGCATTCTCCCTTTTATTGACATTCAGAATAAGTACGTAAGGGAAAAGGGAAAAGAGAAAAAAATTCCCGGGGAGATGTTATTAAGAATAAGAGAACAGGGAATGGGGAAAAAATTCCCAGGGAATTGTTATTGAGAATTGGGCTGATTACTTTTTTTCATAAAAATATTAAATACTTACATTTTTCGCAGCACTCCCTCGCAATTTTTTGGCGGAATTATTCCCAAATTATTTTCCCTTTTATTGACATTCAGAATAACTACTTTTTTCGCGGGGAAAAGTTTCCCATTTTCGGGGAGATTTTATTAAGAATAAGGGAACAGGGAATAGGGAAAAAATTCCCAGGGAATTGTTATTGCTAGTTTTAAATTAAAGCAAAAAAAGGAATTAATGTTGTAGTTAGAGGTTTAACTTTAGCCATTTGTAGTTTTGGCTTTATTTTCGACTTTACGCGTTTTAAGCCATCTACTCTATATTACTTTTCATAAACTGAGCATACATTGTCATCATTTTTGGACATCATGTTTAACAACGGTGGAAATTCTACAAATACATTTTTATTTCATACTTCTCTTATATTTTTTATTATTATTATTTATTAATAGATATTTATTTACAAAACATATTTACATTCCCAAAAAAAATATGATATTATCTATATATGGCATAACATAATAGTTGTGTGCCAGATTGGCTCAAAATAGCTGATATTAATTCAGTAATTCAAAAGATTTGCAATTTTATAATTATAAATAAAAGATAAAAAATAAGAATAAGGGATTTTTTTTTTACATGTAATTGAATAATGTACAGTTAATTAAGGACTAATTATATTCATTCACAATTAATTTTCTATAATTTAAACAAATTTCAATATATTTATATAGTCTATTGTAATTGGAATCATTGCCATTTAGTAAATTAAGAACTTCATTTGTATTTAATATAGTAGTTCCAAAATATTTAAAACGAAACTGGTTGAAAATTGGACAAACACCTAAGAAGTGTAGTGTGTTTTCGGAATCATCTAGATTGCAGAGTGTGCAAAGGCCAATCGAGGAATTTCTGAACGCTCGGGCATTTAAATCGAGTAATCCCCCTCTGGCTTTAATCAATAAACTTGCAGCACGAGAAGAAAATTGAGGGATAAAAAGGGGACGCACACTTAAATCCAATTGTGGGTAGAGATCATGATATTGAGAACGATGAGCATCAGAGATTAGGTAATTTCTCTCCGTTTTTCCAAGTAGTTCTAAAATAGATGTCCAGCGTTCACACAGCGGTCTATTAGTATTATCAGGTATAAATTGGATTTTTGCACAAATATTTATCCACTCTTCTGCCCAATACGTCTTCTTAGCAATAATTTTTTCGGCTAATATACGAGGGAGCCTGTGATTTGGTAATTGAAGAACCTTGTTTATGTAAACGAAGTGTAGCCTTAAAGTTTCAAAATATAGAGAGTTTAAACCAGTCTCTAAGTACAGCATGTAATTTGGCGTATTCTTTGGTAGATGGAGCATTTTCTTGATAAAGAACCTGAACAATTTTTCAACTTCATCGTATTTCCTAAAACCCCAGATTTGAGCACCATAAAACATTACTGATCTTGATGCAGCATTAAATATTTTGAGCTTATTATTGTTAGAAATCAAAGGATGATTTATATAACTTCACCATGAGGAAGCAATTGCCATTTTTGACGTTTTTAATTTGTCTTCAGATGTGTTGTAAAAGATAAATTGTAATTAAGATCAATTCCAAGGTATTTATATTTGTTAACAATTTCAATTTCATCTTCACCAAAAGTCCATTTTAGTTTCTTAGATATACGAGCACCACTACGAAAAATTAATATTTTCGATTTGGCAAGATTTACTTTTAAACACCATGTCTTACAGTACGTATAAATCGCATCGATCATGCTTTGCAATACACTTGGGGAATCGGCCAAAATGACAATATCATCAGCATACAGAAGTATTTTAACTATTAAATCCGCAACGTTGACTCCACCAGGCAGAAAATCAGCTAAGTCATTGAGATATAAAGCAAACAAAATTGGACTTAAAATGCACCCTTGTTTTACACTAAGGTCAACAGTAAACGACTCAGAAAAGGTGTTTCCATAAAGTATTTGACTGGATGTTTTTTCATAGTAAAGCTGTAAAATTCGAATTATTTTTGAAGATACTCCCATACATGATAGCTTGTAAAAAAGTGAATTCCGAGGTATCAAATCGAAGGCACATGAAAAATCCACGAAAAAGTAAAGGTATTGTTGCCATTTAGTTTGTTCAAGTGTACGATATTTACAAGGTTGAATACGTTGTCTACTGTGGAATAGTTCTTTCTGAAGCCAGCCTGATATTCATTTAAAATGTTAAATTTATCAATCCAATCTGTTAAGCGGTTCAAAACAATATTATTAAATATTTTACACAGTGTATCAATTAATGATAGTCCACGATAATTGGAAGTTCAATTAGGATCACCTTTTTTCAAAATCGGGATCAATAGAGCCTTTTTAAAGCTAGACGGAATCTGTTCCTTTAAAAAAATGTGGTTCAAAACTGCTAAGACTTCATTGGTGAAGCTTACAGGGGCAAACTTGTAAAACTCATAACTTATACCATCGTGGCCTGGCGCCTTATTTAATTTTAATGAATTTAGGACCAATGATAATTCCCAATGCTCTATGGGCGAGTCAAGAAAAATATCTGTTAAAAGTGGCATGCACCAGTGTAACTCATTTGGTTGGACTATGTCTTGAAGCATGGATCGAAAGTGTACAAGAAAGTCATCCGAATTGAGATTACCACCAGCTGTAGTAGTTCGTAATTTCATATTGTTTGAAAGTTTCCACCACGCTTTACTGCAACTGACATAATTTAGTTGTTCTAAATTTTCATTATAAAACTCAAGTTTACGAATACGACAGATGTTAAGATATTTAGATTTGGCAGAAAAATATTTTAGCTTGTTTGTATTTGAATGGCTTTTCCTATATTCGTTGAGTGTTTTAAGCATATTTTTGCGAGAACGTTCACATCTCCAGTTATACCATTTCTGTTATGGTTCAAAACCATAAATATTTTTTGAGACAACGTTTGCTTGTTTAATCTTGTTTTTAATAGACAGTACCATATCATCAACATTCATATTTTGATTTAAAATAGTGCTTTATATATTTAAATTTGTTTAATTAAGGATTGATGGGCTTTTGTGGAATATGGTTGGTTGTTCTCTCCTACTAAGATTTATTTGCTTTCGAGCTGTTGAAAATATAATTCACATATTTTATTACATTAAAAACTTAATTCCACTCTGACCATACCGCCAATTGCACCAACTTACATTTTTTCTATTCGTATTGATTTGGTTGCTTCTATTGTTTACTTTTATCAAAATTGAATCCTCCATTAACTTCATTGCAAGGTGTACAAGTCCGTCTACTTATAGGAATAAAAAAGTATAAAATTAATGTTTTATTTATGAAGCTAACGGTATAGTACCCAATGTGATGGGAATATTACCAGACAAATTACGATGAGAAGCACTGACACGCACTCCACATGCAAGTCATAACCAAAAGCAATAATACAATACCACAATTCAACTTGCGAAAAGTTTCGTCACCAGCAACTGGACCAATGGTTAGCTTAGCTATAGTAATTTGTGATTCCTTCCTTTCGGCCCTGGGTTGAGTAGTATTGTATGTAATTGTCTTACTTAAAACAAATTTTTAAAAGCATCAGCAAAACTCTCCAAAATGTCACTTAAAACCTTAGAATTGGCTCTTGTCTCATCCAACTCCTTTTACAACTCAGCCAACTTTTTATGTTTGCGTTCGTTTTTAGATAAACTCAACAAACGTTGACGATGAGCCTCCAACTTCTTTTGTTTCAATTCATTTTCTTTCTCTGCATCTACATTAACATTTTTTATCTTCAGAGCCCACAAACAAGTAATACATTCCAAGTTGAAATTGTTGTTTTTGGCGTTGATTAAATGATTAATGCGACGTACATATTATGAAAAGACTCATGTCAAGCTTTTTATCATTGGTAAACACAAAACGGAAACAATTCTTAATATCATGTTTACTTTCATCATCACCAGCAGCATGTTTACTTTTCGTTGTTTTGTGCCTCTTTTCGACTGCAATAATTTCGAATCTTCTCCATCCAATATGTCGGCTACGTTATCCAGTATCTCATTTTCATATTGTTCATCATCGTTGTTTTGCTTCTTCCTTTTTGGCCGCCTTTTGTTGTGCCAGCAATAATAATTTTTGCTTTCTTCCTTCGGCCCTGGCTTGAGTAGTCTTGATTGTAATTGTCTTACGTAAAACAAATCACAAGCTATGGGTTTTAATATTCACCTTATATATTCTTATATCAAAACAGAAAATACGATATTATTAATGTTTTTTAAATGTTTATCATAATAGCAAATACTCACTATTTTTTCCACTATTATTGTTTTTTATTCTGGTTGCAAACATGTGTAGCTGTTCACTTCACATTATATTTTGTATACTTTATTTTTTAATCTCTCAAAGTCGTATCAAATATAAGAAAAAAAAAAAGTAAACAAAGCCATACGGTTCGAGATTACTTTTTTGACAGCTGTCAAGTTGTCACGACTGTGTTAGGCTGTGAAACAGCCTAGGCCAACCAAATGTCTAATGAATAATACCCGGGAGTTCACAAATATTGGTGTTTAACGAAAAAAAAAATTGGAGAAAAAAATTTCCAAAATTCAACTCTACAACATTTTCAGATAGAAAAGAACTAGAGATGCCAGACCATGTAAATGTACTGGAAGGAAAACGTGATGCATGAAACACATAGACGACAGCGGCTACACGACTAGTGCCTATCAAAAATAAAATACACGCGTTTATATGGAAACGATTATTTTGACACTAACACAGCTGCACGGCTACACGACTACTTTGTCGCTGTAGCAACTTAGAATAATTTCTATTTTTGTTGGCTACTGTAGTATACTCGTGAACAGAGGGTCAACTGTAAACCCAAATCAATGATTCACAAGTATACAAATAAATATGTACATTCATGGTGACGATTGATCTGGGTTTGCAATGTATGTGTTTGTATGTTTGCATGTCAAAAGAATGTAGACCGCAAACGAGTATATTGTAAACAAAAGTTTAATGACATATTTTAAGTATCACCAATTTGTGTAACATTACACCAAATTGGGAATGATCGATTTACATTTTTTATTTTTAGTGACGATTTGACGAACTGACCTTTTGACGAAAGAGAACGTACTCAATGAGTGTACGTACATGAATGTGCGTGAGTAATTTTAAGATTGAGTAAATTTTATTCAAACCTAGTAATAGTAAATTAATATATAAGTTTTTACAATTTTAAAATAAAGTCAGTCTTAATCTAGAGACAGAAAACAAAACAGCTCCAGTCTTTGAATCAAAATAGAAACCTGTGACTCTCCTACTTTCCTTCATTAAATGACGATACTGCTGTTCTTTCACCATATGGCGATCCTTGCCAACTTTCATGCAACAATAATAGCAGGAGCAAACGAAAAAGTTTAGCTATTGAAGGTTCGCTGAAAGGAACCGGCATCCTGGTGGATATTTTTGACGACATTTGGCATCAACAACACCTTTAACCACCATAGCACCAGCAGAGGCAGTACATGTATAGCATCAACGACAACTTTAATCACCACAACATATAAAGAAAGAAAGAAGAAGTATAAAAATCCAGAAGGTGCATGGGCACGCCTGGTAAAAAATTAAAAATATAGTGTATAAAAAATTTTTTTTTCAAAAAAAAAAAAAAAAAAAAAAAAAAAAAAAATCAAAAAGGGGAATGTGAAAATGTTTTAAAGTTACTGAAAGTGAAACGAAATTTTTTTTTTTAATATTGCAAATTTAAATTTCGATAAAAAGTTTTCTTTTCTTTTTGTAGTCCAAAGTGTATTTTTTTTTAGTGTTTTTTTTTTTTTTTTTGTGAGCATGGGGAATAGTCAAAACAAAATAAGTGAAGTGGTAACGGAAACGGTTAAGAACCCCACGGCAATTAGCGTTAGTTTGGAGGTGTTTATTTTAATTTGCGTACTGGTAACATTTACCGTAGTGATTAAACATTTGAGAAAGTACGTGAAGAAACAAGTGAGGGTACAACAAGTTAGAAATATAGTTTAAAATTTTTTTTTATGGAGGAGACAAAAGAAGAAATATTAAGTTAATTGAAAATAGCTGAAGAAAATTGGAAAAGGTTGTTGAAAGAAGCAGAGGATAAGGAAAAAGTAGTGAAACCAGAAATTTTGAATATTGGTCCTAAACCACTTAGAATTGTGAAAAAGGATAGAATATTTAGAGAACCAAGCATACCTAAAGTAGAACTACCAAAAATTAGGAGAAACAGAGGCGATTTAAAAAGTCGGATGCAAAGGAAAATAAACATTTTAAAAAGTGAGTTAAGCTACGAGACACAAAGAGATAGAAGAGTAGAACTGGAAAAGAAATTACAGGAAACCAGAAAGGAATTAAATTCATATTTGAAAGAGAAAAGAAAAGCAAAAAAGGAATGTCTGCAGAAGAAAGAAATGCACAACCAGATATGTTAGATAAACAAGATGAGGAAATAAGAAGATTAGCAGATGAAGGGTATTTTACTAAACCATTAGATCTACGCAAAAAGAAAAAAGTTGAAGTTAAATATACAAAGGCTGAGTTAGAAAAACAGGTTAAATGGTTAGCTAATTTTTGGAAAGTTATAGGAATGAAAGGTAGTCCTACGGAAGAAGATATAATAAGGCCCACAACAGTACAGGCAGAGACCATCCTAATGGTAGAGAAATTCGGAAGGTAGAAGAATAAAGAGGAAAGAAGACGAAACAGAATTTTTTTTTAATCCAAATTTTTTTAAAGATCTTATTGTTATTATAGTAAGCAAACAACTATATATAAGAATTATTACATTATAAACACTATATTACATTATAAACACTAAATATAAGAAATATTAAACAACATTGAAATATAAATTGAAATTGAAATATAAAAACAATATGTTAAAACTAATTTAATGAATAAATAAAGCAAAATAAAAAAAAAATAAAATTTTTTATGATTATCAATGTCTCATATGGAAAATTTAATAAAGAGATTGGAATCGATAGCAGTAAACGCTAAAAAATCAATAGGGAAACCATATTCTATAGAAACGGTAAATTCGAAAAGGAAGAAAATATCAGAATTGAGAACTCAGTTTGAGGACTGTTTAGCGGAAACTGAATTGACAGAAGAACTAAGAATAAAAAATAGCTGACAAATTTAGAAAACTAAAAGAAGAAGCACTGGAAATTTTGACACATCATATAGATAAAAAAGATACTGAAAAAAGGGAAAGGTTAACTATGACGACGATTATGGACATGAACGAATTATCGGCTGTTTCGAAGCTAATACCTATATTTACGGGAAGGAAGGAAGAATTGCATAGTTTTGTGACAAATCTCGAGTTGGTGTATGAAACTGTGACACAGGAAAAGCGAAATTTTTTCTTTAATTTCATATTTAAATCGCGACTTGATCAGAGAGTACAGAACCGAGTGAATCAGGAAAGCATTCCGACAAGCGTTAATGAGTTGGTGTTGGCTCTGAAAAGGGCCTATAAGCCACTAAAATCATCAAACAGCATACTACAAAGATTAACACAAACTGTTCAAAAAGGGGATAATATAAGAGGTTTTGCCGATAAAATAGAATCACTGGTCAACGAGTTGAATGAGGTTCAGATAAACGAAATTGGCGAAGCAGATAGGTCTGCAATAGTACGAACGAATAATGCATTGGCATTTAATGTATTTAAAAGTGGGTTGAGAGATCAACAAACAATCTCAACAATTGATGCAAGTAGAGTTACTACCTTTGCTGAAGCGTTAAAGATAGCTGAAGAGGCTATGGCGCGTGTCAGAGATAGACAAGTGTTATACCAGAATGCAAGCAGTAACAATGGCAACCGCAACGGTGATGGCAACAATAACTGGCAAAGAAGCACACTAAATAGAAACAACAATAATGGCAGAAATAATAGAAATTACAACAACAAAACTACCAGAGGCGGAAGATACAACAATAACGCAAATAGAATATACAGTAACAATTACAACAACAACAGATACGGAAATTATAATAACTATAACAACAGAAATCCATATAATAACTCACATAATAATAATAACAGATATGGGTCGAACATTAATAATAATGCCTATAGAGGAAATCAAAATAGAAATAGAAATAGTAACCAAGGATATAACAATAGGAGAAATTATAATGTAAATCCAATCCAGAACCAGGGAAACTCCCAGGAACCGGAGTTCGCTCAACAGGAATTTCCGGTAATAAGACAATAGAAAATATAAAAATTTATAGCATATCATCGGATCTAAAAAACTATGTAAAACTGAATATAATTAACACTGACTATGCACTGACGTTTCTGATAGATACAGGAGCGGATATATCATTATGCAAGGAAAGTTTTTTATACAATTACCAAGAAGATCGAGATGATTGCTGCAACTTAACTGGGATTTCGAGGGAAAAGATAAAATCTTTCGGTTCAACAACTGTGAAAATGAAATTTGATGATGCAACTATAGAGATAAAAATACAACTAGTTGCAAATGATTTCCCAATAAGAACTGATGGGATACTAGGTAGAGATTTTCTATCTAAATATAGATGCAATGTAGATTATGATAAATACATATTAACGTTTAGTTTCAATAATGACAATATAACAATTCCTATACATGACAATGCTTTCAATATCAATCATATTAGAATACCAGCGAGAAGCGAGATTATAGTACCATACTAAATAGAGAAATAGTAATAGGTGTATATTTGGCAAACACTATAGTTCCCAAAAATGGCAATCAGCACATTAAACTGTTGAATGTGACCAGTAAACCTACAACTATAAAGAACCTTAAGATAGAAGCTATACCTTTGAAGGATTACGAGATATGTTCAATTGGTAATGCTAATAGGGACACTAAATATATGCAAGGGCGATTTGAGAAGTTGTTGGGCAATTTGAAGTTGAGTGATACAGACAAAGATCTGAAAGATATTCTACAAAAATACCAAGCGATTTTTCATATGGAAGGTGAAGAGTTGACAACAAACAATTTTTATAAGCAAACAATACATCTGCACGATGAGACTCCAGTGTACATAAAGAATTATAGATTGCCTCAGGCGCAAACAAAGGAAATAAATTCTCAAGTACATCAACTATTACGGAACAAAATAATAGAGCCATCAATAAGTCCATACAACGCACCACTGCTGCTCGTTCCTAAAAAGGTACAAACTGATTTAAGGAGATTAGTGGTCGATTTCAGAAAGCTCAATGACAAAATAGTGAACGACAAATTCCCGTTGACACGTTTGGATGATGTCTTGGATAAGTTGGGTAGAGCTAAATATTTTTCCACACTTGATATGACAAGCTCATTCCACCAAATAGAATTGGACCAGCAATCGCGTCCATACACTGCATTTTCAACACCTGATGGACATTACCAATACACAAGATTGCCTTTTGGTTTAAAAATATCTTCGAATAGTTTTCAGAGAATGCTGACAGTGGCACTCTCTGGTCTTGAGTCCGAAGCTTTTTTGTACGTAGACGATATAATAGTTTTCGGATGTAGCATTGGACATCATAATGCGAATCTAGTAAGGGTTTTGGATAGATTGCAAAAGTATAACTTGAAACTGAATGCGAGCAAGTGTTGCTTTTTGAAGCACGAAGTGGTATATTTGGGACATTTAATAACACCAGAGGGAATTAAACCCGATCCAGAAAAATTTGAAGCAATAACCGAATATCCCGTTCCAACGAATGTAGATGAAGTAAGAAGATTTGTGG
Organism: Cordilura impudica; assembly: GCA_963682025.1. NCBI lineage: Eukaryota > Metazoa > Arthropoda > Insecta > Diptera > Scathophagidae > Cordilura > Cordilura impudica. Next base: position 170,054,433 of record OY821519.1, on the reverse strand, counting down.
CATTCTGCAATTACTATAGGCGTTTTATTGAGAATTTTGCTGATATGGCTAGGTGTTTGAACCAACTACTGAAGAAAGGTATAAAATTTGAATGGACTGAACTATGCCAGGGGGTTTTTGAAAATTTGAAACAAAGACTAATTAGTCCACCTATATTGCAATATCCAAACTTTGAGAAACCATTTATACTGACAACAGATGCATCGAATTTTGCATTGGGAGCGGTGTTGTCACAGGGTGAAATTGGTGACGATAGGCCTATATCATATGCTAGCCGATCCCTGAACAAACACGAGATAAATAAACCCGTTATAGAGAAAGAACTACTGAGTATATATTGGGGCATACAATTTTTTCGACCATATTTGTATGGCAGAAAGTTCATGGTTGTAACGGATCACCGTCCACTAATTTCATTATTTTCGCACAAGAATCCAAGCTCAAAGCTAACAAGAATCAGAGTGGAATTATCCGATTATGATTTCCAGATAATATACAAGAAAGGAATAAACAACACAAACGCTGGTGCATTGTCAGGAATACGACTAGACTCAGAGATTTTAAAAGACATGATACCGCCAATGATTGATGAAAAAGCAAAGAAAACGCTGGTGATAACAAGAAACATGAAAAAGAATATGATACAAAATAACGCAGAAAATGATAACAAAATAATACAAAATAAAAATGAGGAAACAGATGGAACATCACCTACTGGGACTGATCACCTCAACATATGGGAATGTACATCGATTAATGATATAAAGCATGCAAGAAAACTTAAATTTATAATTGGAAATAAGTCGACTAATAAAAATGATAAAATTAATGAAGATAAAGATATTAATATGCGCATAGGATATAGTGACAATTCATGCTACTCAGGTACATCGAAGAAACTAGATTCCAATAAGAAGCTGTACAGGGAAGAAAATGGAAATGATATGATTCAAATTGAAGACGATAATAATCTAAATGAAACGCGCGTAAGATGTAGTGAAAATCCATGTTATTTAGATAACAACAGAGTATAGAAAATTCGCACTGGAAAGAAGTAACGAAATATTTAAGAAAATAACCCTTGGGAAAATTAAGAAAATAATGAATAAAAATGAGAATAATGACGTCAAGATATTAATATATAAAAATCCTCAAAATATAAAGAATGATAAAGAAAAGTTGAATCTAATAAAAATGTATCATAATACACCATGCGGAGGGCATTTTGGAGTGAGAAAAATAGTACTTAGACTAAAAAAAAGTATATATGGAAGAATATGTCGAAGATGATAAAAGATTATGTAAAAACGTGTGATTTATGTCAGAAGAACAAACAAATCAAACACACAAAGGAACCATTATGTGTGACAGACACACCGGATCAGAGTTTCAACACACTTGTAATTGACACAGTAGGTCCTTTAAGACCATCACAACATTACAGATATATACTCACCATACAATGTGAACTGACAAAATACATAATAGCTTGTCCTATGGAGACAAAAGAGGCCACGGATGTAGCCAAGGCACTAATTGAGAATGTAATACTAAAATATGGAATGTTCAAAACAATTAAATCTGATAGAGGAACATAGTTTACAAATCAGTTGATAAAGGAAATATGTGAATTTTTGAAGATTGAACAAAGATTCTCAACACCATACCATCATGAGACGCTGGGAACTGTGGAACGAAATCAAAGGGTTCTAAATGAATACTTTCTTTCATTCGTGATTGATGATGACTGGTACTCATGGGTTCCATATTATGCATTCGCTTATAATACTACACCTCATGTGGATACAGGATATTCACCTTTTGAGTTAGTTTATGGCAAATTGCCAAGTTTACCAGGTGATCTTATAGAAAAATGCAACGAAAAAACATACGATTTCGACAATTACACGAATGAGATAAAAACAATATTAAAATATTCATTAGAAAATGCCAGAAAAATTATAGAAAAGATAAAATTGAAAAGAGTACAAGACTCACATAAGTGTAAGAATAGTATAGACATAAAATTAGGAGATTTAGTTTTGCTAAAAATAGAAAATAGGAAGAAAAATGAATCACCATACCAGGGTCCATATGAAGTCATTGGTATTGAAAATGTAAATGTAGAAATAAAAATAAATAACAAAACAAAAATAGTACATAAGAATTTATTGAAAAAATACAATAAGAACAAATAAATGGAAATATTAGAATATTTGAAAATAAACAAATTTTGAAAATTGGAAATTATAAACTTTGTATAAGAAAATTACAATTATAAATGGATATTTAGATAGTAAAATTTTTTTTGATAAACAAATAATAACTTTAAGACATTTAATTATATTTCACACTATGCACCGATTATATTGTTAAAAAATCATCCAAATTTATAAATAAAATTGTATGATTTTCTTGAACGGTGAGGGTGTAGTATACTCGTGAACAGAGGGTCAACTGTAAACCCAAATCAATGATTCACAAGTATACAAATAAATATGTACATTCATGGTGACGATTGATCTGGGTTTGCAATGTATGTGTTTGTATGTTTGCATGTTAAAAGAATGTAGAACGCAAACGAGTATATTGTAAACAAAAGTTTAATGACATATTTTAAGTATCACCAATTTGTGTAACATTACACCAAATTGGGAATGATCGATTTACATTTTTTATTTTTAGTGACGATTTGACGAACTGACCTTTTGACGAAAGAGAACGTACTCAATGAGTGTACGTACATGAATGTGCATGAGTAATTTTAAGATTGAGTAAATTTTATTCAAACCTAGTAATAGTAAATTAATATATAAGTTTTTACAATTTTAAAATAAAGTCAGTCTTAATCTAGAGACAGAAAACAAAACAGCTCCAGTCTTTGAATCAAAATAGAAACCTGTGACTCTCCTACTTTCCTTCATTAAATGACGATACTGCTGTTCTTTCACCATACTACAAAACAAAAATAGTGTTGACATTATAACAAAATATCTAAAAGAAATTAGTGCTATAAAATATTTTATTTTGTTAAAAAAAAAATCGCAAAATGAAATGCCATAATTCCATTAATAATCAAAAGGAGTTAAATAAATTTATTTGTTTATTTTTACTAAAACAAGTGAAGTTTAGGGGCCACTCTCCGATTTTATTTTTTTTTGGGGGCGGGGGTAGGAGCTTTTGGGTTGATTCTAGGATTCTGGGTTGATTTTCGTCAGTCGAGCCTATTTCCCGAGTTATGGACTTCCAAAGTTTTGACATGGACTTGTATATAACTTTGTTATTTAGTATCGGATTTCAGCGATATATATATCATATGAAAGCTTACTTGAGTGCCTTTTATTTGACATTAAATTTAAAATTTGTTAACCCATTATGGACCTATTTCAAATTTTGTATTTTTGTAATATAGTTTTTTCTTAAAAATGGAATTATCTCATATATCATGTGTGCTTTTACGTAAACTGAATAAAAGCTGGGTCCAATAGCTTCATTTTGATATATATTTCGACCTATTAACCCTTTCAGGACCATGTGGTAATATATTTGGATTTACTTACTGTATTAACACATTTTGCTGTTCTTAAAATTGTGTTTACAAGTGTCCCTATATTAAAATAAGGAAAAATATAGATAAAATATTTATCGCTAAATCGATATATTTTCTAAACCTTATTCTTACAACTGAAATAAAATAGGTTCGCATTGGTTTTACCAAGAATATAAATATTCAAGTGGAGGGTATCAAAGATTCGGCACAGCCGAATTTAACACTCTTACTTGTTTACAATGATATTTATACCGTATACCACTATGTGGTTTGGGTATAATGACTTTGTGCGGCTGGTTGTAACTACCAAAAATATTTGACCTAGACCCATCTTTTATTATACCGATCGAATCAGAATCACTATCTGATTCGATTTAACGATGTCCGTCCGTCCGTCCGTCCGACTGTGTGTCCATGTAAAGCTTGTAATCAAACTGCAGGTCGCAAATATGAATATATATTGATGAAATTTTGTACATAAGCTTTTATCGGCCATAGAATGAACGCTATTGAAATTGGTGAGACTCGGTCGATGTATAGACCTAGCCCCCATACAAATGACCCCTATGAAATCGACATAAATTGCCATAAAATCCAAATTATCATATAAATATTAGTCAAATTGGGTTTGTGTGTGTTTATTACATCCATTAATCAGTAGTCCAAAAATGATACCTATGGCACAACTCTTAGTTATAGGCCCCATATAGAACTGCTTCCCGATCTTCACTTAAATCTATCAAAAAACAAAAATATTCACGGATTCTTTTCGAATTTTGTTTGTATATATTTTTGTAATATACAAGGGACTTTACCAAACATGGTCAAGATCGGTCCATTTTTGGGCCTAGTCCCCATATAGATATAACATCCGATATGAACTTTTTCATATCTGCAGCAAAAAAAATTAATAAAAATCCCACTCAAATTTGGTTTATGCTTATTTTCTATATCCAGTTAGTTGGGCCTGAGAGACTAGACCGACTATAATTTTCTTACTTGTTAACATTAATTTTCTTACTTTTTTAATTGAAAGCAATTATTAAAAGCAAATTTTTATTTGTTTATGTTTTTATTTGTTTAAACAAGCAACCAAACATATGTGTGCATCGCTAATACATATATATATATGCACATGTTCTGTTACTTATACATATTTTGCACATTATTCGTCATTCCTCGGCTATTGAGCCTAGAGGCTCTAACTTCAATACTAATCTTTAGTGCGATTCTGTATATAATTTTAACAATAGCTGTTATTGTTAAAAATATTTAACAGCAAAGTTAACGTTAATGTTATTCAGTAACTTTTTTAACAATAACGTTCACCACTATGTCCTATCATACGTCAGCTGTTTCAGCTAACTAAACGGCAAAAATTTTCCAATGTTATTTTTAAATTTGTGCTTAACTTGTATTGTTAAAAAAGAAATAAAAAAATTTTCAGTGGTGTTTTGCAAAAAGTGTAAATTATATAAAATGAGAATAAAAAACAACAAATTTAATTACAGTGTTTTTAATTCTGGTAAAAATAATAACTTTTAAGAAATTAAACAAATATTTAGTGGTGAAGTTTCATTGTGTGATGGCTTTTCAATATTTGGCATATGATTTGTCAAATAATAATTCAGTAAATCGTCTTTACTTCGAGATGTGCACAACCCCTTCCATCTGTCGTCCACGGAATTTGCGAAGCTGTACCGTTTAACTCCGGAAATCGCAGAAGATCTGGGTTTTCAGCTTGATGATCAAAAGAGAGAGGTTCAAGAATTAGGGCAATCTCTACTGAGAAAATGGTAATTTTTGTAATGTTTTCGGTGTTATAAAATTACAAACATTTATTTTTCTTTATTCCTGAAGGTTCTGGCATCTTTACGTTATTTCGCAACAGGATGTTTCCAACGACCCGTAGGAGAACAGTGGGGAATATCGATGAGCCAATCCTTTATAGTCGTTGCATAATCATGTACCGGATCCACAATGCTTTTTCAAAAGGTGAAGTTTCCAATGGCGCAAGTAGAGCGGCAAGCTGTAAAAACTTTGTTTGCTTCGGCAAACTCTACTTTCGTAGGAGGCACTATAGGGGCTATCGATTGCATGCATATCGCAGTATTGGTCGCAAAATATCATGAGGAAGCTTATGTCAACCACCATGGCTACCACTCTGTAAATGTGCAGATGGTAAAAACAAATTTTATTAAACACTATTTTAACATATTTTTGTGTAACTACATACATTTGTACATAGTTATCATCTTATTTGCAGATATGTGATCCGAATCTGAAAATTTTAAACATAAATGCAAAATATCCGGGAGCAAGAGCATATATTTGGGGCTGCTTGGTAGTATGAAGAGTGTTGCATATGTGGCGTATTCACATACGTAAGCAGCACGAATAAAGTGCCAATAACAAAAGCATGTAAACAAACAGACCTACATATGCATACACGTATATCGACTAGCGACTGAATTGGGTAAAGTAAAACATATCCAATTGGTATTTGGGATAGGTCAAGCGCGTATAGCAAATGACTCAGTTTGTTCGTTTGTTTGTTTGACTGAGCGGGTTAATTTACAGAGCGTTGAAATCGAATAGAGTTGGTTGACATGTAGAGCAACTAGATTTGATTTCATATGCAAACCGAATACAATACACTTGTTGGTGTACCGTATTGGTCTGCACTTTAACCAAGTACAAATTCCACTCGTTGTTTGGAGTTGTACTTTATGTATGAGTAATGACAAATTATAGAGCTAGGAACCACACCCAAATATCCATGATCGCCTGGTACAATAATATATATTAGTAGTAAGCAAAACTAATTTAAGAGAGAGAATATGAAATATAAACATGTAAAATACTTATGGAGTGACTTTCAGAAAGTCACTCACTTACACAATACAATTTCATACCCATTTGTAAATATATAAGCAGATTAAAATTGAAAATAAAATTAAGTTCTAACTTCGCTCTTGGAGCGTCAACACCAGAACTGATGTTTCTTTTATTTTATCCTGCGGTAACAACATCATAATAAGACTATCATTATATGTCGAATCCTGTAAATCATTATATGGCGATCCTGCCAGGACTTCGAAACCTGCGAATCATGCTGCACATCAAGCGAACTAACACTGCAAATCCTGCTACAAGATCCAGCGAATAAGTACTACAAATCCTGCTACAAGATCCAGCGAATAAGTACTACAAATCCTGCTACAAGTCCTGCTACAACTTTCAATGGAGTAAAAAGTTTTTTTTTTTGGTTGGTTTGTATACAAAAAAAAAATAAAATAATAATAAAAGCATAAAAAAAAAAAGACTGGAATAACCAACAGATACCGCATTGGCGAGGTTGGTAGAATTTCGTTAATTTGAATAAAAAAGACTGGAATAACCAACAGACACCGCATTGGCGAGGTTGGTAGAATTTCGTTAATTTAAATAAAGTTAAAAAAATTTGAATAAAGTTAAAGTTAAGAAGTGGTTTAAAAAAAAAAAAAAAATTTTTTTTTTCTGTCGCGCACGTGTGAACTAAGTACTTGCGTGGGTAAATCATTTTATGACAGACACCGCAGATAAACGTATGAGAGATTATAAAAGCTTGCTAAAAATTTTTCTAAAAAGTTTGATGGAAGAATCTTGGGAAGAAATAGTTGAAGGAATGCGCATAGCAGAGGACAATTGGAAAAGACAATTGCAAGACTACGGAGCGGAAGCGAAGAAACCAGAAATATTGCAACGCGGCCCTAAACCAATTAAATTGGTGAAAAAGATTGAAGTAATTGAACCGAGGTACGAAATTTATCCGGTACAAAAGATAAAGAAATCAAGAGGTGACTTTGTTAATAGAAAGAAGAAAGAATTGACAGTTATAAACTCAGAATTGTCATACACTTCAGACGTAGAAGCAAGGACTAAACTGCTGGAGCGTTTAGTGAAAGTTAAACTAGAGATTAAAGAGTTTCGGAAATCAAAGAAATTAACAAGCAAAAAATGGGGAACACCCAAACAAAAATAAATGAAGTTATCACGGCAACGACACAAGCACCAACAGCAGTAAGCATCAGCATCGAAATAGTAATCTTTATCTGTGTGGTGTTAACAGTGTTCATAATAATGAAATATTTACGAAGGTATATTAGGAAACAACTACGTAGACAGGGTATAAGAGCTGGTTTACAGCAATAAAATCATTTAAATCAAATCAAACAAAATTACAAGTAAATTTTAAATGAGAAAATTTTTGTTTTAAAAGAAAAAGTAAATAAAATATATAATGTTATGTATATAGATAAGAAAAATAGAAAGAATGTTATTATTTAAGAATATATAAAAATAAAATTTGAAAACAAGATTTTTTTTTGAAAGTCATTATTTCTGATGGATACAATATTGAAATCATTGGAGTCTATTATAGTAAACGCTAGAAAATCAATAGGCCGTCCATACTCTTTAGAAACTGTTTCAGCAAAAAAGTTAGAAATAAAGAATTTAGAAAAAGACTTAGAGGTTATATTAGTAGAAATAAACAGTTCGGAAGAACAAAGGGTAAGAACATCAGAAAACTTTAAAAAATTGAGAAACGAAGCATTAGAATTATTGACACAGCATTCAAAGAATAGGATTACATTGGACAAACGACAGATTGTGACAATGGAGGCACTGGACATAAACGAAATATCCGCTATAATAAAGCTTATTAATGTTTTTACGGGAAAAAAATCCGAATTTAGTAATTTTGTTGCAAATGTGGAATTGGTGAGTGGGACCATACCAGTAGAAAAACAGAATGCATTTTTCAATTTCGTGTTTAAATCACGTTTGGACACAAAAGTTCAAAATATAGTTAAACAGGAGACTGTTCCAACAACTATAACAGATTTGATTACGGCATTGAGCAAAGCTTACAGACCGAAAGGAAACTCCAACAATGTTTTGAATAAAGTTTCAAGATTGACTCAGAAGGGCGAATCGGTAAGAGAATTTGCAAATAGGATACAAGAGTTAGTTTCGGAACTAAACGAAATCCAAATATCAGAGGTCGGAGAAACGGACAGAGCTTCGATAGTAAGAACTAATAACATGATGGCATTCAATACGTTTAAAAATGGTCTGCGAGATCAGCAAATCTTGTCAACTTTAAATGCCAGTAGGGTTACAAATTTCGTCGACGCATTGAACATTGCGGAATAAGCAGAAATTAGTTCAACACAAAGACAAGTGTTGTATGCTGCCGATAACCATTCTGCAAATAGACAGCAACGGTCAAAGTGTACTAACTGTGGTTCAACACATGGCAACAGGTGTCCAGCCAGCGGAGTGAAGTGCAATAAATGCGGAAAGTTTAACCATTATGCAAAAGTATGTCGTTCAGGTAATCAGAACTACGTCGGGAATAACAGACGGAATGTTAACAACAATTGAAGTGTCAATAGAAATAATAATAATAACAGTAATTACCGTAATAATGGTAACGGAAATCATATCAGAGGTAATAATAATTACCGCAACAACACAGGAAACAACAATAGAAGTTTCAACGTACATAGAACTGAGACTCAGGGAAACTTCCAGATGCCGGAGATTACGCAGAGAGAATCTCCAAGGGGCATGAATTAGACACAAAAAGAATATTTAGAATATCATCAAATCTTAGGAACTACATCGAGTTGAACATAATTGACACAAATCATGCACTGACATTTTTAATAGACACAGGAGCAGATGTCTCTTTGTGCAAACAAAATTTTTTTTACCGTTATGATGTAGATTCGAATGATGACTGTTGTTTAACAGGGATATCAGGAGAACAAGTTAGATCTATTGGTTCCACTGAAATGAAAATAAATATAAATGACATGACAATAAAACATAAAGTGCAATTGGTGGAAAATGATTCTCCAATAAATACTGACGGAATCTTAGGTAGAGATTTCCTGTCAAGATTCAAATGTAGCATAGATTATGATAAATGTATACTACCATTTATCACAAATAATGAAAATATAGTCATTCCTATACATGACGATATAGTTGACATAAATCACATAATAATACCGCCAAGAAGCGAAATTATAATACCTTTTAATATAGATATAGAAGAAGACAAAGTTATCAAGAAAAAAGAGATATTGAAGGTGTGTATTTGGCAAACACAATAATACCAAAAGAGGGTAAAAAGCACGTGAAAATTCTTAATGTGACAAATGATCAAATAACTATCAGAGATCTTAGAGTGGAAACGATGCCGCTAGAGAACTATGAAATTATCAGGGTTGAAAGACAAGAAGATTGTAGTTCGTATCCAGAAAATAGATTTATGAAGTTATTGAAAAGTTTGGATTTGAATAATGCGGACAAAGAGTGTCAATATGAGCTGGAACAAATTATAAGAAAGTATCAACATGTATTCCATTTGGATGGCGAAAAGTTGACTACAAATAATTTCTACAAACAGTCAATTACTTTACTCGATAATAAACCGGTATATATAAAAAATTATCGTTTACCTCATGCTCAAACAAATGAAATGAATTCCCAAGTACAAACGTTATTAGATGATGGAATAATAGAACCATTAATAAGCCCTTATAATGCTCCTTTATTATTAGTTCCAAAAGGGGAACACATCGATTTAAGAAAATGGAGACTAGTAGTAGATTTCAGAAAATTAAATGACAGAGTCGTCAATGATAAATTCCCATTGACAAGATTGGACGATGTCTTAGACAAACTAGGCAGAGCAAAATATTTTTCAACGTTGGATATGACAAGCTCATTCCATCAAATAGAACTAGATGGAAAATCACGTCCTTATACTGCTTTTTCAATGACAAATGGTCATTATCAGTATACGAGACTACCATTTGGTTTGAAAATATCATCTAACAGTTTTCAACGAATGTTGACAATAGCCTTATCAGGCTTGGATTCTGAAGCATTTCTCTACGTTGATGATATAATTATTTTCGGATGCAGTTTGAAGCATCATAATGCAAACCTGGTAAAAGTTCTTGATAGATTGACCAAATACAATTTAAAATTAAATGCAAATAAATGCTGTTTTCTGAAACCTGAAGTTGTATATCTTGGTCACTTAATAACTTCAGAGGGTATAAAACCAGATCCTGGTAAATTTAACGCGATACATAAGTATCCAATACCTAAAAACGCCGATGATGTGAGAAGATTCGTTGCGTTTTGTAACTACTACAGAAGATTTATTAAAAATTTTGCGAATATAGCAAGTTGTTTAAACGAATTACTGAAAAAGGGAACAAAGTTTGAATGGACAGAGGAACGTCAATCTGCTTTTGATACAGTAAAGCAGAAACTGATAAGTCCACCAGTCCTACAATATCCAAATTTCGACAAACCTTTTATTTTGACAACCGATGCATCTGACTTTGCACTCGGAGCGGTTTTGTCACAAGGTGAAGTCGGTGTAGATATGCCAATATCGTACGCAAGTCGATCTTTGAATAAGCATGAAAGAAATAAACCTGTAATAGAAAAAGAACTGCTTGGCATACATTGGGGCATACAATTCTTCAGACCCTATTTGTATGGTAGAAAGTTTATAGTGGTAACTGACCACAGGCCACTAGTAGCTTTATTTTCGCATAAGAACCCGAGCTCAAAATTGACAAGAATACGTTTAGAGTTATCAGATTATGATTTTGACATAGTTTATAAAAAGGGAATGAACAATACTAATGCAGACGCACTTTCCAGAATTAATCTGGACTCAGATATACTAAAGACAATGATACCTCCAGGGATCGACGAATCCGTAAGAAAAGCATTGGTGATTACAAGAAGAATGAAAAACAAGGAAATTAATGAAAAAGCTAACAAGAATAGAGTTAAGGCTACAAAGAAAAGTGATACAGCTAAAGATGAGGAAAAGATAAATGTGACAGCCGACACGGAGTCTGATCAACTCGTAATATGGGACTGTACATCAATGAATGACATAAAGCGCGCGAAGAGGATAAAGTTTAAATTAGACACAAGGTGCACAACACAGATGAAAATTGAGGACGATAACAGTCTCAATGAAATGGCCATAAGATGTAGCGATAATCCATACTATTTAGAAAGTATATTGGAGAAACTACCATCGGTATTAGAGAAGTTGAATTACAAAGGTTACGCTCTCGAGCAGGGTGATGACATATTCAACATAGTGACACAAGAAAGATTCAAAGCAATCATAAACAGAAGAGAAATCACAGAGTTTTAAATGAATATTTTCTATCCTTTGTTGATGATGATAATTGGAATTCATGGATACCATACTATACATTCGCATACAATACTACTCCACATGTTGACAACGATTACTCACCTTTTGAACTAATTTTCGGCAAATTGCCGAATTTACCCGGTGACAATATACTAAACAATAATAAAATATACAATCTTGAAAATTACGCAAACGAATTAAGAATTAGGTTAAAATATTCTTTGGACAATGCTAGAAGAATTATAGAAAAAATCAAGACAAAAAGAACAGAAGATTCAAAGATCAATAAGAATAGCATAATGTTAGAAGTAGGGGACTTAGTATTAATAAGAGTAGGAAACAGAAAAAAGAGTGAACCACCCTACGATGGACCCTATGAAGTAGTGGCTATAAAAAATTTAAATGTAGACATAAAAATCAATGGTAAAATAAAAACTGTACATAAAAATTTATTAAAGAAATATTATACAAGAACATAAAATACTTTGTAAACTCATAAGAATATACAATAAGAAAACTTATAGAACAAAATATGTATATAAATGTAAACAACGCAACCACTAATATCATAAGAAATATGAATAAGTAAACATAAATATCTTAAAGTGTAACAAACAAAAATATATTAAAATATCATAAACGAAAATATCTTAACATATCATAAATAAAAATATATGTTTAAAATACAAAAAAAATATAATACAATGTATTACAAAAAAAAAAAAAAAATCAAATTACAGAATATTTACATTTAGTTAGAAAAATCCCATATTTTATGTAAACAAAAATTATAAGATTTTTCTTGAGGATAAGGGTGTTGCATATGTGGCGTATTCACATACGTAAGCAGCACGAATAAAGTGCCAATAACAAAAGCATGTAAACAAACAGACCTACATATGCATACACGTATATCGACTAGCGACTGAATTGGGTAAAGTAAAACATATCCAATTGGTATTTGGGATAGGTCAAGCGCGTATAGCAAATGACTCAGTTTGTTCGTTTGTTTGTTTGACTGAGCGGGTTAATTTACAGAGCGTTGAAATCGAATAGAGTTGGTTGACATGTAGAGCAACTAGATTTGATTTCATATGCAAACCGAATACAATACACTTGTTGGTGTACCGTATTGGTCTGCACTTTAACCAAGTACAAATTCCACTCGTTGTTTGGAGTTGTACTTTATGTATGAGTAATGACAAATTATAGAGCTAGGAACCACACCCAAATATCCATGATCGCCTGGTACAATAATATATATTAGTAGTAAGCAAAACTAATTTAAGAGAGAGAATATGAAATATAAACATGTAAAATACTTATGGAGTGACTTTCAGAAAGTCACTCACTTACACAATACAATTTCATACCCATTTGTAAATATATAAGCAGATTAAAATTGAAAATAAAATTAAGTTCTAACTTCGCTCTTGGAGCGTCAACACCAAAACTGATGTTTCTTTTATTTTATCCTGCGGTAACAACATCATAATAAGACTATCATTATATGTCGAATCCTGTAAATCATTATAAGAGTTATGCAAAGAAGTTTGGAAAATGCAAACCATAATATGTTTCTAATCGGTCTGTTTTACAATTCTTTAAAAAATTCAAAAATTGTATTATGCATTTATATTTAAAATATCATGCAGGTGGTTCTGTTTACCCATTGGAGCCGTGGCTACCGACCCCTATTCCAAACCAACCAGAGGGAAGTGCTAAATTTTGCTACAATGAGGCGTTATACAAAGCACGAAACCCAATTTAGAGAATCTTTGCCATCCTTAAAGTTACTTGGCGATGTTTATCGCGACAAAGAGTTCTTTTATTTGATCTCGGTTTTACTGGAAATATTGTCAACGCATGCGCAGTATTGCAAAACCTTCCTTTAACAGAATAGTGGAGCACAGATGAAAATGAGTTTTTAGAGACTCAACCTAGGAATCTGCCAACCCAAGAAGCACCATCTCCCATTGCAAAACGCATCCAAAAGCTATTTATAAGAAATAACTTTACATATGTAGGCAAAAGTAAAAGGAAACAAAACAAAAACTTTTCTATATTTTTTAAATAAACACATAACGTCTTAAAAAATTCAGTCTTTTTTGTGTTGTTCAGTCTATAGAAGTAAGTATTTATGTACATATATGGAATTCAACTATAATTAAAAACTATATAACAAAAAGGAACTTTAGTATGCAGTATGGTGCAGAAAAGAGTTATACTAAAACAATTTTAGCTTAATAAAAAATGTTTTCAGAATGTTTCAAAATATATTTTTTATTAAGATAAAATACCTTTCATTGATATTACAAAAATAAGGTTAAAAAGGTTTTCTTAAGATACAAGAATGAAAAAATCACCACTTTAAAAAATTGCACACATTTAATTTTCAGTATACCCTCCACCCCAGTGTGCAGAGGGTATAAAAATAAAAAATGATTCATTGACATTCTGAGAAGTTTGCTATTTAAAATCGTCCAAATCGGTTTAATAGGGCCCGAGATCTGATGAAGAACTAGAAAAAGTCTTGAAAAAATATGATTTTAAATGTAGTTCTTGTCACGATCACGGCCTCAATAGGACAGCTGGGGTGTTTATTTTTAGTGAGAATGATTCACCGAGATCATTGGAAGTTTTCTGTTTCAAAAAGCATTAAAATCGGTGGAACAGGTCCGGGGTAATCTCTGAAAAATAAAAAAAAAATTAAAAAAATGATGTTTCTACTCGTATATTGCTGTTATTCTATATGTTATTCTTGCTGTTATTCTAAATATTGTATTGTTGTCATAGCTGGACTTGTTGTTTTTGTGGTCGTTGTGTTAATATTATAAAAACTAACCCTTTGTACATTTTTTTAATCAACTCTGATAGAAAAATTTTAAAGTTTCCGTTGTTTCGGCATCACTAAAAAAAATTGTTAGATCATTTTTGTCATCGCTATGAGCCTGCCTGAAAGTTTCAGATCGATTGGGTCACGGGAAAGGGGTTAAAAATCAATCAAAAATGTTTTCGACAAGCAGACACTACGAGTTAATATAGAGGGAGTAAAAATTCACCAACATCTAAAGTAAATAATGTTAAACTACCTAGTTGTTACTAAAAAAAAAACAATGTAAATTTACCAAACAAAATTTTATGTATTAATTTATTTAAAGAAAAACACGAAAATAACTTTTGATGTTGTATTTTTGGTGTGTAATATTTACATATATGTACATACATAAATATATTTAATAATAATTTGATATACATATATTCTATACATGTATATTCATAATAACCGCATGTTAGAAATAAATCGGTATATTATTTTATTTATATAAAATTCTCCAATATGTATTTTATTTTAGGGAAAATACATTTATTTTGTATTAACAGAGTGTCACTTCATTTTGCTCAGTGTTGCTATGCCACAGTAGGTGGCGCCACAGTTTTTGTGCAATCGTTATTTCTATTTTAACATGAATGACAACATTTTCAATTAGATATCAAACACAACTATGTTAAGAGTATACACAGGGACGTTCTTTTATTTCATACGTTTTTCCATTATTCTTTTACAAATATGACCATAAGTTTGGCATATTAACTTTTTGTTATGTTTACAAAATGGAGTTATGCTATGTTCACACGGACAGCAAGATTCGCGGTTCGCTCTCTCATTCACGGTTCGCTCCCGAATCATAATTGAATCTACATGATTCGCCGTGCAAAATTTTGAGAGCGAATTTACATTGAGTGTCATCTCCAAGTTTGGTAAGAAATTATCGCTAGTTTAACTGAACTAGCTGTCAAAATATATATAAACAAAGAAAAAAAAATTAATTTGTGCAAGAAAATAAATAGAAGCATTTAACAAATAAAAAGTATATATTTACATATATATATTAAAATAAAAATGGAAAAAATGAAATAGAGAAGCTTAAGGTGTAGCAGGTTGTCTTCAAATATTTGCACAAAAAATTTAAACTTCAAAATGAAACAAGAACACTCGTCTGAACACCAATGTTCAGAATCATGATTCAGAGAGCGAATACAGTGGTTCATTTTGCCGTCTGAACATGCTATTACCGAGTTCATCAATGAGTTTTTTTTTTGCTTTCAAAACAGTTCTACATAGATATATAAAATTATTTTTCTGCTTTACCTTCAAAATATATGATTGCGATTACATATAATTTTTAAAAATTATTTATAATTACTAAAGCATTACTATCTATAATATTAATAGGATAGGCGATTTATTGTTACCGATATTTTATTCTACCGTTTTATCCCGAGTTTGACCAAACGTGTATTATTTGAAAGGTATTTCTTTTTTGCTGTTCACCATATTTACAGATTTTTTCATTTTTTCCTCTATTTTGAGTAAATTGCATTTAAAGTTGCTACTAACACATACATAAAATTATACATATATTATACGTGTATTTATTAAATATGTTAATGTATTTGGTAATGAGTTTATCTTCATTCACGATAATAATAAGCCAAAAAAGTGTTGGTTTGTGAATTGGCTAAGTTGAGAAATAACGTTGTCAAGAAATTGCACTCGAATTTCGAGTGCTGGTATCTGGTTGACATAAATACAAAATTGCACCTTTTAAATTTTCCATTCAAATTTAAGTCAATATCAATTCTAAAAACTGGAATTCAGATTTCCAATTATAAATTAGAAAATATCAATTGAATTTCAGAAAATCATATTAAAACGTCGGAAATAATAACTTAAAATTTAGAAGACATCAATTGAATTTTTAAAATATCAATTTTATTCTTTAAACACAAATTGAAATTCAGAAAACACCAAATATGCTTACGTTTAAAAAATCAACTGAAATTAAAAAAATATTAATTTAAATTCAATTAAGTTTAGATAACCTCAAATGATATTTAAGAATTGCGAAATAAAAATTGTTACATAAATAAATCGCAATTTGATGAGAATGTTATTTATATATTATTTTTCACAATTTTTTTTGGATGAAAATTTTAAGTTTTTCAGGAAATAAAGATAACAAATTATTTTATTTAAATAATTTTGGAACATTTGATTTTTTGCGTTTGGCATCCCTAATTTGAACCAGTGTTCATGATGACTTCAAAATTTGACTTCATGGTAGGCAAGGTAAAACCAAAAACATTGACGTTCGATAATAATTCCCAGGTAGTAGTATTTGGAATCAATAAATGAAAATATATTTTATTAACATAATTTTATTCAAAATCAAAAGTTGGCATCACTGGGTTAGTTTTTGTATTGTATTGTATAAATAGTGAAAACTCCCAAATATGGCAAAATTTAAAAAAAAACAATGAGAGAGCGATTTTTTTTTTTTGGTTATTATTTTGTTACTCGATCCGACCTATACGCCGCAATGAAGAAATATTTGGCCAGTTAAAAGAAACTGTACAGCCATCTCCAATTAGCACGATTTAATGCTTATAGCCACCCTACACAACTGTTACAATGGAGGTTAGGGCCAGCTATTTAATTTGCAAAAACTTAAACAAAATTAATTAACTAATTATGTCATATAACTGGAAACGCATGCATATAGGTATATAACCTAAATGAATGCCGATCAGCAACCACGATGACCAAAAAGCAAACACCGAAACGTGTTTTCTTTTATCCGAAATAATATAAAATACGAAACCGATCTTTCCTCGTTGGAGCGCGAATTACTAATGTGAGAGAGCTTTACATAACAACTCTTGGAATAAACAAAATGCAGATCAAACCAAAAATTTGCTGAAATAATTTGGTATTAAGTTTAACAAATTGTTTACTTTTTCAAATATTTTCTTTACATTTATTATCAATACTCAAACCGAGGTGGAGGGTATCAAAGATTCGGCACAGCCGAATATAATACTCTTACTTGTTTTTCATTACTTTTATCTTTGGAAATCCATTTTTAACTTCAGTTTTTTAATAACAATGAAAGGTATCTTTATAAAATATATGTATCTTAAAAAATTATGCAAATTTTTTTTCGTGAGGCTTACTCACAAGCTTTGTTGTAAAGTATTTATGTATATCACTGTAATTAAATAAATAATATATTAATTCAACAATGTTAAAAAAAATATTAAAAAAAGGAAATTAAAAAATTTTACAAAATACAATGATATAAAAATATGCAACATGGCTTGTCAGTTTTAAAATTATTACAATATTGACTCATTTGAGTGCCATACTGTTTGTATACGTAAATATTTGTAATCTTGATAGGTACCAGAATTAATTTGATATTAATTTTTTTATTGCATCAGCCAGAAGCTTTAGCCCTTCTCCCACGGTTTCAATTGCCTTGGCCATCATTCGTTTCCACATTGGCTGCATTTGCTTCGGCTACCATCTTAAAAAATTTTTAAAATTAACAATATTGAGTTTTTTATAATGAGAAAATTTACCTTTAGTCAGCTTGCTGTTTCGCAATGTTCAAAAATTTTGTCTGCACCTCAGTGTCTTCTTCCACCTTTTTTCTTTTTAAAAACCTGCGAGGTGTCTTATCAACCAGTATTTTTTGAGTCCTGATTTCGTTGCTAACAGGTGTTGTAGGTATTTTAAAGGTGTCACTGTCATCTTTCTCTTCGAGACGAAGTTGAAATTCCTAATATTAAATCAATGTCAAAATCCTTTTAAAAAATCTATATCATCCAACTTACCTCTTGTTCTAGCACATTTTCTGAAAGGGTGTCACGATAACACGCTTTTTTATCTCGGAAATGGGATTACAAGTAAGGGGCTTATTCCCGATCAGCGCCTGCTGCCTTTTGCGGACGCGTCCTTTAGTGCTAGAAGGGCATTTTAAGTCTCACCATACCTTTTCAAATAAAAAAGTGTAAAATCCCTATAAAGATATGTAGTTTATATTTGTTAACAAAATTTACATACCGAATATCATTGATCAACGGATTTAACCGCTCCGCCAAGACTGTTCAGCACAATGGATAATTCGCTCCACTTCTTGTCATGCTCTAATTGTCCTTGCATCTCTTGGAATTTACCTCCCGCTAGCCCTGGCTTTTCCAACAAATAATCTGCTAGTTGCTGAAGTTGCTCTGCTTTTGCGCGGGTTCTTTTTGAAGGTGGGTTGTTTGCCATTCAACAAATAAGTATAATTTAAACTCATTCCACACATTAATATAAAAAAATGCAGAACATTTACTTACGTTCTGCAAAAATAATAAATTATAAATTTTAAAGCAAACGAATTTTTATGACTAGATGACTAGGAAGTGTGCTTTTTTTATTTTCCTCTTTCTTCTTTTCGTTATTTACATTTTTAACAACGTAGTTAAAATTGAGTTACTGAATTACTGTATTGTTACAACAATTTATTGTTTATTGTTAAAAAATACAGAATCGCACTACTGCTCGAAATAATTGTAAAAAATATTATCCTAATTTTACCCATGTGAATGGTTTATTTTGTGAATGACCGTGATTTCAACAGACAGACGGACATCGCTATATCGACTCGAGTGGTTGAAAACTGACCTATTAATATTTATTTTTAATTTTGTTTTGAGTAAATGTAATTGCTACACACGCAGTTTCTATTTGGACAATATTTGAATAATTTGGAGTAACTTATGAAACTGCATAAATAGAAACTGACATAGAGAAAAACTCCGCCCAACTACAAAATGCATTGGATACATTTAACATTATGGAGCGTATTTTACAAAATCGCTCTTAGAATTATAAGATATTGAGTGTACTTTAGAATGACACTCATAGGGTAGAAGTCTAGAACTTCTCATAGGGTATTTATAAGCAACTGTTTGAAAAAATAAAAACAGTTCTAAATCCAAGTTGATCTAGAACACAACCAAAAACAAAAGAAGTGCTTTATTTAAATCAGCACCTTTAAACCCTCATCCCTAAAACGCCATATGGCCTTCCTGCCAAATTGTGCTTAATTGCACTTGGCTTTTGAAAAAAAAAAAACAAGTAAGAGTGCTAAATTCGGCCGTGCCGAATTGTAATACCCTCCACCTCGGTTTTAGTATTGATCATAAATGTTAACAAAATATTTTAAAAAGTAAACAATTTGTTAAATTTAATAACAATTTATTTCAGCAAATACACTATTTTTTTTTTTTGTATTTTTAGAGGTATCTCCATATTTTATACCGTATCTTGACACAGAGATGCCAAATTTAACCGATTTCAAATACCAACACACTCGTAGTAACGACAAACAATATTATTTTAACTCTACCTAGCTAAATGGTTTATTTTGTTGACTGACCGTAATTTCAAAAGACAGACAGACAGACGCATTTACGGACATTATATGGACTCAAGTTGTTGTAGGGATTAAGAATACAAATACTTTATGGGGTCGCAATTCATTGTTCAATGCATTACAACAGAATACGAATAGTCACAATAAGGAATCATATTTTCCATGTTTTGAGAGCTACAAATTTTGCTGTATTTCAAAAAAAAACTTTCTGAAAATCTTGGTAATTTTTGGTATGCCATATACCGGAAAATATGCTTTTTTTTTAAAAGTACATTAAAAGAATTTACTTATTTTTTTAAATGTATTTAAAAGAAAAGTTATTTTATATAATAGATCCTTTTTTGAGAAAAGGTAATTTTGTAAGAAAATGTACTTTAAAAAGAATGTTATCCTTTTAAAAATGTCTTTTTTAAAAAAAGAGTACTTTAAAAAATACTTTTTAAGGAAAATTTTAAGAAAATGTTCTTTTTAACAAGGGTAGATTTTTAAGAAGATGTACTTGTTTAAGAAACGATTTTTTTAAAGCTTATTTTTTAAGAAAAAATTTTCTTTCATAAGCATAGATACTTTTTAAAACGAGGTACTGTTTTTCTACAAATGATACTTTTAAAGCAACAGGTCTTAAAAAAACAGGTACTTTTAAAAAGGGATTTTAAAAAAGGACACTTTAAGAGAGATACTTTTTGAAGAATGGTACTTCAAAAAAATGTATTTTTTCAAAAACAACTTGCCTTGTTATAAGGATCAATAAAATATATGGTTTATGGGTTCAGGAATTTATTTCAATGCGTTATAAACGGAATGACAAACTGATATATACCCTCTGCATATATAACCCTGTGTAGGGTTTTAAATCGATTCGTATTAAAAATTTTTGATTTAGTTAAAAAAAAATTATAATTGAATTTTAGATTTGTCTTGGGACGTCTGAAAATTTATAAACAATTTTTAATAAATGAATAATCATATAAACTATTTGGAAAAATCATCTTGATTATTTTTTAATATTAGCGCTTTTTTAAAATACGTATTAATCTTATTAATTGGTAAAAAGTTCCATATGGTTAATGTATACTTTTGCCGGGTAGTCTTCTAGTACTGTTGCTAGGCGATCGACAGAATTTATAATTCCAACAAAATGGAATTCATGGCACAAATGAAACCGTGCTCGCAACCACTACATACCAACCTTTGCATTCGCAATGGAAGACTGGTAAGTTTTTTAATTTTTATTGGAAAAAAATATATATTTATTCAAATACAAATAAAATTCATTCATACAAGTAAATTCATGCAATAGACTCACTTTAATTATTAAGGATTCACTTTAAATTAATTTTTTTAATATTTTAAATACTTTAATAAATCCTCATCTCTTGGCCGCTTTCTCTGGCCAATTTGTATTGTTTAGAGACCTCGGACTATGATGGGCTAAAAGCAAAATTATTTTTGGAAAATTAAGATTTTTGTAAACATTTAAATACATAATCAACCACAGCTACTACAATTTGTGGTTGGACCAGCTGTAAAAGATTGTCTGTTGTTCGTAAATATACATCGCGTAGTTGAATTTTGTAGGGACCTTTCAATTCAGTGGGTGTTATATTTTAACCCATTCAACCGTAAAATACCAAGGGGCAAAAATTGTGTATAAAACGTTGTTGACAGAATGTATCTAGAGATCCATTATGTCTTTACCACTAGGATATCCCACGTGGTAGTTTCTTCTTAAGTCAATCAGTATATTCTCTTTGAAGACAATCTTTTGATTATTTTTTTTTCTGAATAATTACGTTTTCTTCCAACTTAGTGATTCAGATGAACTATGTCTCATATATACATATATTTTATATACATATTGCGAACGATGTAAATTTAAGATCTGCTTAAGGCGCTATTACACGATGTGTTTTTTACATATGTACTGTCAAATTTTCCCACAACAAAAGTTGTACACATCGTGTGATACATATGAAACATTGTTTATGTACAATACATGAGGAAAGTCACATGTACATTTTTCAATTAGAACAGGTTCTATTTTGGCATGACAAACATATGAAAATACAATACTGCTTGTGGCGGAAGAAAAACAGAGTAAATTCTAAAGATTAATATTGAAAGAAAAATAAATTGTTTAATATTAATTACCAATTAAAAAATATATAACTTTTTTTAACAATAAATTTTTGTAAATTCACAAATTAAATCAGCTGTTGTTTACATTTAGAGGTTATGTCATACGGAAATACATATGCACGTGTGATAGCAAAAATTATGAATCGTATGTAAAAGACAATTTTGACAAACATGCGGAATTTTATATGGATAAAAAAAGTGACAGTACGTATGTAAAAAATACATCGTGTAATAGCACCTTTAAACTACGTTCTTTTGCTTCCATATTTGTCTAAAATTTATTTAGATTGTCTTTGGATTGATCCTCTTAACAGATGATTTTTGTTTATTTCAAGAGTTGGTCTATAAAGCTCTCTCATTTTTTTTTTGTTAAAATATTGCCATATTTGAAAACATAGAGAATTAATTTTTCTTACCTCCCTACAAGAACAGTGACGGTCATTTGACCGGTGATATGACCGTCACTACTGACTGAAGTGTCGGTCATCGCGTAGAACAAAGTTTCTATCATTTTATTAAGGCAAATATGCCAAAACTGACCGAAACTTTTGTGTACATGTGATTTTGCATCTAACTCTAACCTATGAAAGTGTGTAAACCATATAATATATATCTGAACTGCCCACTCTTATACTGTTTAGTAGTCAACGATGATAGATAAATATATCATATATATATAGATAAATATATCATCGTTGACCGGTCACATTTGATGAATATATACATCATCATTGACCGGTCACGCTTGATTATAATGAAACACGACTTATTATTTTTTATTTATTTATTTATTGTATTAAAAATTAAATTCAAAATTAAAAATAAACATTAAATATTAAAAACACAACAATATCACTAATTCCGAAACGTGGTGATAACTTTGAGACAATGTTGAAACAGGACAATGTGCTTAACTTAAAACATATATTTAAACAACTTTGCTGACTGTTCACTCGAAACATCCCTAAACTCAATAGAAATTTCCGGTAATGGGCCTTAGTGCAATCAGTAGTTTCTTAAAGAAAACAATTTATTATAACACTTACATATATATCAACAATTTATATTAGTGTTTTTTTTGAGTGTTCTGAATTAACAATTTCGGCCAAACCTGATACAATTCATTTGGAAAATTGATGAGTAAATGATGTATCCATTCAAATACTGCTACCTTTGTTTGTACAGAGCGGTGTGTGAGATATTGTGATAATACCTCCATAAATCAATTTGTTCAATATTCTGAGATCTTTGTTCTTTTGAAGAAACTAATTTCATTTCATATTATCAACATCATATTCCAGACACTATATTCCAGAATGGCATAAATTAAAACATTCAAGTATTAAAACAAACTCCCACATCCATGTTATGGCAACAGACTGAAAGATAGATATAATGCAGGCCATAGACGTTGCGACGGTTGGTACAACTTGATTAGGTTGGGCATGAGATTGCAACGTTTGTTGGGTCGTTGTATTAAGTTGTGTCTTGGTTGCACGAAAAATCAAAAAGTTTTGATTTTCTGGCAAGTTGTCCAACTCGATCGCAACGTTTGTGCGCATTTCATGCAACTTCATTCTATTTTGTGTTTATGTACGTAGTGGTCGTCATATCATTGATTGAAAAAAAATTTAAATCAACTATTTAGACTTGTATTTTTCATATAAGTAATAGCGGCTCTAAATGATTTTATTATTTATGTGTTTATGTCTTGTAATATTTAATATTTTTATTAATCTTTAATGATTTAACTATCATCTCTGATATTTACTTCGAACAAAAATATCGATTCAATTAATTATTTATAAATATCTTTGTGTTCTAATGTAGATTTTTAAATTTAATTCTAAAACATAAAACAAAAACTTTTGAAAAAGACATAACTTTTTAAAGGATATTTTAAGAAAATTAATTTTAAAATATAATTTATATTTTTTGAAAATAAAAACACAAGTTAAAAAAAACATTGTGCCTGAGTTTTATTTGCCGTCGGCAAACGTGATTCAGGCGCACATATGCGATAAATCAACATGACTTTTTTCAAAATAAAGTTGTACAATGAGGTTGTATCGTTTGTGTGCAAAACACCCAACTTGATTACTAACCAAGTTGTACCAACCGTCGTAACGTCTATGGCCTGCATAAGGATTAGTGTAAAATGCTGCAAGGAAGATTTACTTTGTTTCTGGCTACAATTTTTAATAAAATGTCAGTGCATTACATTAATAAGTTCATTTGGTGATTGCGCATGTATTAACAATATATTTATAGTGTCTTCCATGTGCACTTAACTGGAATCATTACGAATCGATTTAATAAACTGTGTCAGCGTTGTTTCACACAATTATATTTCTTGTGTATTATCTTACAACATCATAAAAAATCCATCAATAATATCAAATAGATAACCATATTATTTTCTGGTACAGCATTCACAATCGAAATCCAGGATATAACATTATTGTCGCACAATATAATTCTTTACACAAATGCGTTTCCTAAGAGGTATAAAAGTTCTTAATTGAAAGTTTGTGAAGATTCTACAGCAATATCTTTAAGTTAACGATCCAACAGGAATCGGCCACAAGAAGCGAGCAAAAAATAAATCGTGGAAGGGTATAATGGAGGGACGTGCCACCACAATTGAGAATGGCACTAACGAATTCACTGACATATTTTGAAGAATCTTAAAGAAATTTAATTAATTACTTACCTTTCCTAAACCTAAACAAAAACAACTCTACCACAGCAACAATGACAGTCATATGTTTTTAAATAGAAAAAAACTGCAAGTGTGTTAGTACAAAAATTGTTTATGTGTTAGTTTCAGTCATTCATTTCTTGTAGGGCTATTAAAAGGGAGTTTTCACTATTAGATTTTGTGGTAACACAAAATAGCACAATACAATACAAAATCTAACCCAGTGATGCCAACTTTTGATTTTGAATTTTATTATGCTAATAAAATATATTTTTATTTATTGACTCCAAATACTACTACCTGGGAATTATTATCGAACTTAAAGGGTTTAACTTTGCATACCATGAAGTCAAATTTTGAAGTCATCAAAACCAAATATTCCAAAAATGTTAAATAACATAATTTGTTATCTTTATTTTCTGAAAAACTTCAAATTTTCATTCCAAAAAATTGTGAAAAATAATATATAAATAACATTCTCATCAAATAGTTGTACTTCTTTTTATTAAAATTTGTTCTTTCGTTTAGGAATTATTGCCATTTATTTATGTAACAATTTTTATGTTCGCAATTCTTAAATATCATTTGAGGTTTTCTAAACTTCATTGAATTTAAATTAATGTTTTCTTATCCTGAAATGCTATTAATGTCTCCTGAATCGCAATATTTTTTTTAAATGTAAAAATTTTTTATATGTAAATATATTTGGTTTTTTTGAATTTCGATTTGTGTTTAAAGAATAAAATTTATATGATTGAGTTTGAAATTATTCAGGCTCAAGATCAAATGTTTTTACTTTGAATAAATCAAAAACATTGGCACATTTGTTTCAAAAATTGATCTATCTTCTGCATGACAGGTTACACAGCTGTTTCAAGAAGAGTCACCAACCCTCATCAGTAACCAAAAGCAGTAGATTGTTTGGTAAAAAGTTAAATTCATATATATTTGTTGAAAACAACCAAATGAGAATTCAAGCAAAAGTTATACTATTTAAGCCTCTTCCAATATAACAAACTAAAATATCGAACAACTTTGAGACATAAATGATTGTATTCGAGTACACATTGCATACTACAATATACATGTTTGTTTTTGTCTTGAAAAAACAAGAAAAACAATTTGCCTTTGCTAAACTTACATATAGCGTTAACGGCGCGCGGTCCGCCGTATAGCATGGTATAGGGTATCGTATAGTCGGTCTAGACCGACTATAATTTTCTTACTTGTTAACATTGTTGTGTTTGAAAATGTTGACATTCATGTTAAAATAGAAATAACTATTGCAAAGCGCCATATACTGTGGCATGGTCACACTGAGCAAAATGAAGTGACACTATTTGTTAATACAAAAGAAATGTATTTTCCCTAAAACAAAATATTGCAAAATTTTGTATAAATAAAATAATATACCGATTTATTTCTAACATGTGGTTATTATAGATATACATATATATATATATATATATATAAAAACGGTGGTTTGTTAATTATATATATATATATATATATATATATATATATATATATATATATATATATATAATATACATACATATATTAAATAATAAAAATATAATATACATACATTCTCTATATTATATTTATATTATATACATATATATACATATAAATATAATATAGAGAATGTATGTATATTATATTATATATATATATATATGTATATAATATAAATATAATATAGAGAATGTATGTATATTATATTTTTATTATTTAATATATGTATGTATGTATGTATATGCAAATATTACACACACAAAATACAACACCGAAATACAACAAAATCAACAGCAACGTATTTTATATTACTTTATTTAGCTAATAAATAAATAAATATTAATTTTTTGGCAGGTCTTATAGTTATTAATTCATACGTTTTTCGATTAGTTCGATTATTTATATTACTTTATTTAGCTAATAAATAAATAAATATTAATTTTTTGGCAGGTCTTATAGTTATTAATTCATACGTTTTTCGATTAGTCGTTTACAAATATGACCATAAGTTTGGCATCCATATTAACTGTTTGTTGCTCTATAATTAACAAACCACCGTTTTTATATGCGCCTTTCAAGAAGTATATCATAATACATATAACAAGTTAAAACTTTAATTACAATTTTGCATAAATCCAGTTAATTTGCAATAAAGTTTTAACAGGGTAACATTATTCATCGTAAGTGGCAGTAAGCAAGAATAACCTTACTTAAGACTTAGGTAGCCACACGTAGCCGTAACGTAACGTGCTAACTGTTTCACACGAAAAACACGTTCCGGTTTCGCTGACACGTTACGTTACGGTTTCATATGGTTAACCAGGCATTTGTTCTGTCATTCTTGAACTAAAGAGCCAAATGAAGTGCAACCCTGTTTGTTAATACCAAAAAATTGTATTTACCGTGAAAGAAAATTTGCAAAATTTTTCATAAATGAAATGCATAAGAAGAAATTTTGAGCTGATTTGTAGAAAACATTGACATTTTATATATATTATAATGTTATGAAAGTATTTATATTTTATATATAATTAGAATGCTATGAAAACATTAATAAATAAAAGTCGAATAAAGTAATATACCGATTTATTTCTAAAATGCGGTTAGTATGGATATACAGCTATAGGATATACATATATTTAGAGTATTCTGATATTTGTAACAGTATTGTGTGTTTGTAACATTTTGCGATGTTATATAAATGGCAGAATATTGATATTGATTATATATATTTTTTTATTTAATATATATATATATGCAAATATTACACGCAAAAATTCAACATCAAAAGCTAATGATGTGTTTTTCTTTAAATAAATTTTTTTATTTTTTTTTTTTTTATTAGTCAATGTTTTAATTTACAATATATTTAATAATATAAAAAAGATAAAATAAATTAAAAAGCTACTCCATAGTGGAGCTTCTAGCAACACAAAGTTTATATACAAATTCACGCCAACTCTGTCTATTTTGTGCCAATTGCTTAACTTGTGGCCACGTCACCCTCATCCTTTACACTCCTCATCAATGGACCTACGCCAGGTCAACTTTGGGCGGCCCCTTTTGCGGGTTCCTTGTGGGTTCCATTCAAAGCTTTTACGGGCTATGTCCGTTACGTCCTTACGAAGTGTGTGCCCAACCACGACCATTTTCTTCGGCATACTTCAGTTGATATTTGCTCGGTATTACATAGGGAAAGAAATGCTACATTTGACATCCTTTGGGGCCAAAATATGCGCAATATACGACGTAAGCATTTATTGACAAATGTTTGAAGTCTTCTTACGATGTCGTCTGTCACCTTCCAAGTTTCGCAGCTGTATAGCAATACAGATTTCACGCAAGCAAAAGCATGTCTCGCCTTGTTTATTCGATTCGATACATCGTCATCCGCCCCGCCATCCGTAGCTATTATGCTGCCAAGGTAACATAATTTTTGTACATCTGCAATTTGTTCACCATTGAGAGTAACTGGGTTAGTGTTATTCGTTTTTAACCTCATCAATTTTGTTTTTGTCACGTTGATTTCTAAGCCCATTCTATGTGCATTTTCCTTAAGTCTGTTTAACTTGTGTTGTATGCCAGACAGTGTGTGCGACATCATGCGTATGCCATCTGTATAATCCAGATCATGTAGCCTTTGGTTCGGATGCCATTGGTTTCCATCGGGCGCTTCTTTATTGGTTTGTTTCATTACGTAATCCAGCACTATAAGAAAAAGAATGGGCGAGAGAACACATCCCTGTCTTACACCCTTATTGATATTAAAGTTGGAACTATCGTGACCTTTAAAACGGACTCTGCATGAAGCACCACGATACAGTTCTTTTATTAAGGAAATTATCGTTTCCGGTATTCCAATATAATGCAGGCAATACCAAATAGCATTTCTGTTGATAGTATCGATTGCTCTTTTAAAGTCGATGAAAAGTAAAAATAGTGGTGAGTAAAATTCAACCGATTGTTCGACGATTATTCTTAGTGAATTTGTCTGATCAACACAGCTTCTGTTGGGTCTAAAATAAATTAATACATAATAAATAAATTAAATAATTTTTTTCTAATTATTAAACGGATTGATAAACTTATATATACCCTCTGCACACTGGGGTGAAGAATATAAAAAAGGATATAAAATAATAAAGGAATTACTGTGTGCTACGAAAACACAGCACCAGCGAAGTAAAAATTATAAATGATTGAGTGCTCCGAAAATATAGCACCAGCCAACCAACAACAATAAATAGCGTGGATAGCCGCAAATCCGCCAGCTGCGTTGAGATGAGAGAGGGTCCACAACCACTGAAATTGGAGGAGTACAGACAGCGGCAAAAGAAGAGCACAACGAAATTATCTGAACCAGTGGTGCCAGTAGCAAGGATCAAAAGACGAGAAGGCCATCCTTTTAAGACGTATAAACGCGGAGACTGTGGGAACAGGTATACAAAGCTGAGTTTCTGATACGGCAGTATTTAGATAACAGAAACATTATAATAAAACGACACAATCTTTTTTTTTTTTAAATAATAATAACGAAATGCATCTAATCCGCACTCGTAGGGCCAGTAAGTGACAACTCGCTCGTGGCAAAATTAGGAAAAACTTTTTTTTTAAGATCATGAAAATAAGACAAAGAAGATGTGTAATTAAAAGATCGTAATAATTGTCGTTGTTTTCTTAATTTTCTCACTAATTAGAAAGAAAATCATAGAAAAATATATGAAAGACATCGTAAGGGAACAGACGGACAATTTAAGCGAAGTGGCTCAACAGCAAATTGAAAATTTCAACGTCATAGATAATTTAATTTCTTTAAGAAATATTTTTAAAAATAAAAAATTGTAATCCATATACATAAAAATATATAAAAAAAACTACTGAATATTATCTCGAATTTCTTTTTTTATTTTAAAGTACAATCCTTCCGGTTAATAATGGAAAATAATTTCATTCAAATGGCTGCCTCGGCTGGCCATGCAGTAGCCTACACGATTATAATGTTCGACGTTGATCGCAAATTAAAAGAAACACTTGTCGTTTTTCCGTTTACAAGTCTAAAATGTCAATGCCTTATTTACCAATAATTACCCTGCTTAAAAAGAACTTATGAGAAGTTCTAGACTTCTTCGCTAAAGAGAACTTTCTAAAGTACTCTTAATAATTATTAATACTAAGAGAGATGTTCTAACATGCTCTCGATAATCTAGTTTTACATTCAATTAGTTAACGGGGTGTGGCTTAGTTTGAAAAAATGGATACTCATTGAATCAATGTCTAGTGGCGCGCGGCTTCACTCTCAGTTTCATTATTACTCACTGAGAATACAAATGCTGTCGCATTCCATTCAGTACATTGACCATATGTAGTATATGTGTATGACTCGTGCCATAGAAATGAGAGGCACCCCATTGTTTGTATACATGACGCTGTACGTTAGCATTTGGCCTACATTCGTACGCAACGTCATGTATACACGACACCCCGGTTCTAAAAAAAATCCTACAACTGTTTGTAATAAAAGTTGTTTGATTTTTAAAATGTAGTACGGTGTCTTTGAATTGAATGGGTTTTGTTTTGAGTACAATATGATTCATTGTTTATACTGTTTGGTTAATGTTTACAATAATTTTCGTTTAATTGTTTTGGAGTTTGGACTCTTGAAAAAAATATTCGGTAATCTGATTTATTTTAATATATTTTGTTGATCTTCATATTACTAAGAATGGTTTTGAAGTTTTGGTTAATTGAGTCATGGATAGAAATGTACATGTTGTGTTGATTGAAATTTGAATTTGTACAGTAAAAAAAAAAAAAAAAAAAACGATTAAACTTATTGAACTAAATTCTTATTCTATATAGTGTTACAATTTTTATTTCTACATTAACAAATTTATTAACGTACATATTTTTGTATATATTTATTTGTTTTTGTTTATTTGTGTGCATATTGTTTTCTTTTATACATTTTGTTTGTTTGTCAATTTTTTTTCATTATATTTCTTTAATAAATTTTTATGTAATATTTTCTCTTTATCTTTAATTTACAAAGTGACATTTAAGTCATCAATTTTAGTTACTTCATATGGTCCCCTATATGGAGCTTCATATTTTTTTATATTTTCTACTTTAACTAGTACTAAATCTCCTATTTTTAATTGTATGCTGTTTTCCTTATTAAATGAATTGAGTCTACGTTTTTTTTTTTTACCTCTAGTATTATTTCCCTAGCATAATCTAATGATTTTCTTAACCTAATTTTGAGCTCATTTGCATAGTTATCTATATTGTATATTTTGTCATGCCTGTAAAGTTTTCACCCTGTACGTTTGGTAATTTTCCAAAAACTAATTCAAATGGGGAGTATTCTGTATCGATATGTGGTGTTATGTTATATGCAAATGCGTAGTATGAAATCCACTCGTGCCAATTATCTTCATCAACGAAAGATAAAAAGTATTCATTTAGGACTCTATGATTCCGTTCGACTGTACCCAAAGTCTCGTGATGGTATGGCGTTGAGAACCTCTGTTCTATTTTTAACAAATTGCATACTTCCCTTAAAAGTTCGTTTGTAAATTCTGTACCCTTGTCAGATTTTAAAGTTTTAAATGTCCCATATCTTAATATCAAACTCTCAACCATAGCCTTTGCTACTGATTTGGCTCCTTTTGTCTCCATAGGAACTGCTATAATGTATTTTGTCAGTTCACACTGCATTGTCAGTATGTATCTGTAAAAACCTGATTGACGCAGTGGTCCCACTGTGTCAATTCCCACGGTCTCAAAACTATTCCCAGGTGTGTCCGTTATATTGAATGGTTCTTTTGTGTGCCTTATCTGTTTGTTCCTTTGACAAAGATCACACGTTGATACATATTTTCTTACCATCTTGTGCATATTCTTCCATACATATTTTTGTTTAAGCCTTATTAAAGTCTTTCTTATCCCGAAATGACCTCCGCATGGTGTGTTGTGATACAATTTAATAAATTTTGTTCTCTCTTCGCTATCTATTATGTTCTGAGGTTTAGTATATAGTATAATTTTGACGTCATTATTATTTTTAATCTTGTTAAATTTTTCTTTTAATTTCCCATGGGTTATAATATCAAATATTTCTTCACCTTTTTCCAGTGCGAATATAGCATAATTTAATCTGCTTAACCTGAAACATAGTTTCTCCAACATATTATCCAGATAAATGGGATTATCACTACATTTTACGATCGAGTGGTTCACAGAATGATTATCTTCAATTCGTAAGTATTCCTTTGTCGACTTTGTTAATAAAAATTTTAGTTTTCGTGCACGTTTTATATCTTTCATGGATGTACGTCCCCACATTTTGAGTTCATGACGCTCAATAGGAGATAATTCATCCTTTTTCTCAATTTCATATTTATCCTCATTATCAATTTTATCATTATTTACCTCATATTGTATCATTTTCCTTTTCATTGTTCTAGTAATCACCAGCGTCTTTTTGCTTAATTCGTCAATTTTATTGGGTACCATAGCTTTCAGTATGTCAGAATTTAATTCTATTCTTGACAATGCGTCTGCATTTGTGTTGCTTGTCCCTTTTTTAAATATTATTTCGAAATCATAATCCGATAGTTCTAGTCTAATTCTTGTTAATTTGGAATTTGGGTTTTTATGAGAAAACAATGCGACTAGTGGACGATGGTCAGTCACTACAGTAAACTTTCTGCCATACAGGTATGGACGAAAAAATTGTATTCCCCAGTATATGCCCAATAATTCTTTCTCTATTACTGGTTTGTTCCTTTCATGTTTGTTCAATGAACGGCTTGCGAAAGATATAGGTCTATCTTTGCCAATTTCTCCCTGCGATAATATTGCTCCCAGCGCATAGTCCGATGCGTCTGTTGTTAGTATAAATCGTTCCTCAAAGTTTGGATATT
Organism: Cordilura impudica; assembly: GCA_963682025.1. NCBI lineage: Eukaryota > Metazoa > Arthropoda > Insecta > Diptera > Scathophagidae > Cordilura > Cordilura impudica. The sequence goes on along the minus strand of OY821519.1, from coordinate 170,021,576 downwards.
GAAGAATCGGTGGACTTATTAGTTTGCTTTTCAATGTTTCAAAAGCCGTTTGATATTGTGTTGACCATTCAAATTTTGCACCTTTTTTTAACATAGCATTCAAACAACTTGCCGTTTTAGCGAAACCCTTTACAAATCTTCTATAGTAATTACAAAATGCCACGAATCTTCTCACCTCGTCTGCATTCTTTGGAATGGGATATCTAGTTATTGCATCAAATTTTGATGGATCCGGCTTGATGCCGTTGGGAGTAATCAGATGACCAAGATATATTACTTTTGGTCTCAAAAATTGACATTTATCCGGATTTAGTTTCAAATTATATCTCCTTAGTCTGTCAAAAACCCTCACCAAATTGTGATTATGGTGTTGTATGCTACAACCGAACACTATGATGTCGTCAACATAGAGAAATGCCTCTGATTCCAATCATGACAGTGCTACTGTTAGCATACGCTGAAAACTGTTTGACGATATCCTCAATCCAAAAGGTAGTCTCTTAAACTGAAAATGACCATTAGGTGTAGAAAAAGCTGTATATGGTCTGGACTTCTGATCTAGCTCAATTTGGTGGAATGAACTCGTCATATCCAAAGTTGAAAAGTATTTGGCTCTGCCAAGTCTGTCCAAAATGTCATCCAAACGCGTTAATGGAAACTTATTCACAATTTTGTCATTGAGTTTCCTAAAATCCACGACCAATCTCCATCTTCTTTTGTCCGTGTTGCCCTTTTTCGGAACCAATAGTAATGGTGCGTTATATGGACTAATGGATGGTTCAATTATGTTCTTCTCTAATAGCCCCTGGACCTGAGAATCTATTACCGCTGTGTGTGTGTGTGGTAGGCGGTAATTCTTTATGCATACTGGATTTTTGTCATGTAAGTCTATTGATTGTGTGTAGAAGTTATTTGTGGTAAGGTCCTCATCGATTTGTATTCTCTCAGTATTGATTTAAGTTCCCCCACGTCTTCATCATTCAAGTCTTTCAAATTTAAACTTTCCAATAATTTCTTAAACCTTATTTCCACATCTCTGTCATTACCTCCAACACTTTTGACTGAACAAATCTCATAATCCTTCAATGGCATGGTGTCCACCCTCATGTTCTCAATTGTTATTACCTCATTCGTAACATTCAACAATATAACGTGCTGGTTTCCCCTTTTGAGTACTATTGCATTTGCCAAATAAACTCCTTTCGTTATTTCCCTATTCAACACAACAGCGTCCTCCTCTAGCTTCACATCAAAAGGTACAATCATCTGACTTCTGCCCGGAATTGTTATCTTATTAACTCTAAAAACACTATCGTGAATCGGGATCGTCATAGTCTCATCACCAATGCTGAAAGTTAGTACATATCTGTCATAATCGATATTACATCTATATCTAGTTAAAAATACAAAATTCGGACCAAAACTCGGAATTCATTTCGAAGAAGTGGGTACAGCATCTATCTCAACTACTGAATGGAATCTATTGGTATACTATGATCTAGATACATACTGGTCAGAAACATCAATTCTAGCCAATGGAACGAGGTCATTAAGGACTCTTTGTAACATGATGACCCTTAACGAATCCTGTCGCAATATAATTAATCATTTTGAACATATGGAAAATGATATGCAACTGGACAATCGATTGCTCCGAATTGAAAGAGGAGCATTAGATGTAGTCGGCAACGTTGCTTATTCACTATTTGGCATATTGGACGCTGAATATGCTAACCACATGTCCAATACAATACTTGAAGTCAAGGAAAACGAATCATATTTATTAAGGTTACTCAAAAACCAAACCACAATCGTTGATTCAACAATTAACATCATACGTCAGACCCAAATTGCATCTAGAACAAGATTTGAAGAATTAGAGCAGGAAATTAAACATTACTCATCACAAATGCACGACATCGACCAAGTACTACTTCAAATACACTTTAATCAACTATTCACCTCTGGGGTTTTACAATTAACCTTAATTGCGAACAATCTACAAAAAATACAATCTTCAATCCTGGATACTCTTACGGATACACATCATGGAAAAATCAATCCATTACTACTTACTCCAGAACAATTGCAAAATGAAGTAAACCAAATCACACTACATGCACCTCCTTCTCTAGTTCTTCCATCCTCAGATTTGTTGCAATTATTTAAAATAATGAAGGTTAAAGGCGGACTAACTCCTCAACACGCAGTTTTCGAAATCACCATACCATTGATTGACCGTGATCAGTTCAAAATATTTCACCTAATACCTATACCTAACTTAATAAATAACACCATGATAATCATCAAGCCATGTGCTACGTTCCTTGGCACAATGGCATCCCGTCAACAATACATTGTCCTTACAACGTCAGAGCTGAATTCCTGTTACACAATGAAACAAGACGAATTTTTGTGCTCTAACGTCCAAATTCGATACAATTATGATTCCGAAGTATGCTCTTGTGAAATAAATTTATTCAACAACAAAACATCACCAACTTGCAGCTTGGAAAAAACAACAACAAGGCTCCAATGGATACCATTAAATGGAAACAATCAATGGATATATACTACTTCATCATCATCAAGGACCACAGCAGTGTGTAACAAGGAGATAATTCCTATTTTTCTGAAGGGCTCCGGATTACTAACACTCGATCCAGAATGCATACTCAAACACAATTTCATCATGATGAACGGAAGACAAATTATGTCCCACACATTGAAATCGTCATACTTCAGTCTGGGCAACATGTCGGAACTATCACTAAAAGAAGGCTTCCAACATCCTGTAAGTTACAATCATTCGAATTCAACGGGTCTAGAAGACGCATATAAAAGGGGCATAAATGACTTGAAAATACTACAAAGATCATTGGAACAATACAAAATTATTGACCTTCCAAACAAATTAAGTTCCCATCAAACGCACAGTTACACAATCGGATATCTAGGACTGCTATTTAGTCTAATTACATTGATAATCCTCCTTTTCAATTGTCAGGCTCGACGCAACAAACAGACCCGCACAATGTCCATTACAAACAACAACGAGGCAAGATCAGTTGGAGTTGAAACAATAAAAATGACACCTATACCAATGCCACGCCAGCATCCTCTTCAATTCACTGTAGACCTTTAACTACACTCCACGGAACAATCACTATAATACATCAATTGTTGAACATCCGTTCAACGTGGGGGAGAATGTCCAGTTTCAAAGAAGTCTACCATACGTTTTTATTTTAGTTATTCTACATTTTAAATTCAGTTTGTTTATATTTTATTTGACACATAGAATGTTGTAATTATTATTAAGTCACATTTATTTTACTCCACATTTACTTCCGCATATTTTATTGTTACCAAACATAATAATGCTTAATCAGAATAAAACAAAATATAGGTCAATCCGTCAGTGAAATCATTTAACCATTTATGACTAACGACACTAGTAAGCATTATTATGGTTGAAGATACAACAACAAAATACACTGTTTTAATTTATAATAATTTAAGTATCAATACACAACAACAAAACACATTTATTATTATTTTGTTTTCAGCGTTTTTTATACTGTTAACCAAAATACAATAACAAACACATTAATTACACTATTTAGTATTAAGCATTTTTGATTATTGTTTTGGGTATAAAAACCCAAACAAAATAAAGAATCAGTCTAGTAATACAGCATATCTAATTGTTTTATTTACTGGCCATCACCTTTCAAGTTACAAGTGCTTGAAAGGAAATATAAAGGGACTAAAGCTTAGTGTCAGCACCGATTTATGTGTCGGGGTTGAATCCACATTAACTTTATCCTTACAACACATCTACACTACCATAACATTGGCAACCGACGTTTTAAGTAAAATTCTGACCATTTGTACAGGACATTTGGTTAGATATTTACAAAATCTCTACCCAAGATTCCATCGGTATTTATTGGTATATTATCTGCAACCATTTGCACTTTATGTTGAATTTTCATATCGTCTATTTTTATTCCTATCGCTGTCGAACCATTTGATCTAAATATTTGTTCCGAAATCCCCGTCAAATTACAGTAGTCATCAGGATCTTCCTGGTATCTATACAAAAATTTCCGTTTACAAAGCGATATGTCCGCACCTGTATCTATCAAAAATGTAATTTCCCTGTCCGTGTCATCAATATTCAATCTAACGCAATTTCTAAGGTTCGATGCTATACTGTATATCTTTATGGTTTCTACTGTGCTGTTTCCGAAGACTGGGATGTTATCATCTCCGGAATTTGGGAGTTTCCCTGATTCTGTATCTGATTCACATTACGATATCTTCTATTATTGTTATTTCTATTGCTACCTCTTTGTACGTTGTTATTATTATTCCTATAGTTATTAGTGTTGTTTCTATTGGTGTTGTAATATGCGTTGTTCCTGTAGTTGTTATTATTGTTAGTGTTCCTATTATTGGTGTGGTTGCTTCTATTCGTATTGTTTTGGTATGCATTGTTCCCTCTGTTTCTATTACCAATCCAGTTATTATGTCTTTGGTTATTATTACCATTAAGATTCCTATTATTGTTGTTAAAGTTGTTATTATTCCTACGACCACTGTTATTTGTTCCAGAATTGTTGAATTGTGCCCTGTTAAATTAAATTTGATTCTGCTTTATTCTCAATTCTGATTTTTCTGCTATCTTTAAAGCGTCCGTAAAAGTCGTCACCTGACTGGCATCTATAGCATTTTGTAATCCATTTACGAAAGTGTTATACGCTATTTTACTATTCGTATTCACTATCGCGCTTCTGTTTGCCTCGCCTTTTTCAGCAATTTGAATTTCATTTAGTTCTGCTATTAAGTTTTCTATCCTGTTGGCAAAACCAGTAATGTTATTATCCTTTTGCCTTAGTCCGATTAGTTCATTTAGGATGGTGATCGAGCTTTTCAATGACTTATATGTTGTTTTTAGAGGTGCTATAAGCTCATCTACCGTAATGGGTGCATTACTCTGCCTTACTCTATTCTGTACCTTACTGTCCAATTTTGCATTAAAGACGAATTCCAGGAAAAAATTTTGTTTGTCTTGTGGTATCGTCTGTGCCACTAATTTTAAGTTCGTTACAAATCCTAACATATCCTCTTTTCTACCAGTGAATGATGGTATCAATTTTGACACTGCAGACAATTCACTTAACTCCATGTTTGTTATTACTATTTCTGGTCTATGCTCTAAATTATTTTTCCTTTCACTATATCTTTCCAATAATTCAATTGCTTCTAATTTTAGCTTTTTAAATTTTCCCAAAAATGTTTCGCCAACATCAATGGGCATTTATCATCTATAATTGTATCTTCTATATTCTTTTGTAAATTTTCTATCTCTATTCTTTTATTATTTACCGTCTCCTGTGAATAAGGTCGGTTTAAAGATTTTCTAGCATTTACAATTAATGCTTCTAAAGAATGTATGACATTCTCCATATGAACCAATTATTGACAATATTAATGTATTTTTTTTTACTTTTCCTTTATTGATATTTATATAATTTTGATCCACATATGTATATAAAATATTTTCTTAAAATTATTATATAATTATAATGTAAATACAATAAAATTCATTTTCTTTTCATATATGTATATATAATAAAATTTTTTTTTGCTTTTGTTTTTCTGTTACAATTTAATTATTGTTGAATTTCAGACATTTATTTTATATATATATTTTGTTTTTGTTCTTGTATTTTTTTTTTGTTTTCAGGAAGTAATGATTTTCTCAAAAGTTTGTTTTTTATATTTTTCTTTAAACTGCATTACGTACTGAATGCCTACGGATTTGTTTTTTACGTATTTCTTTAAATATTTTATTATTACTACTATGGTTGTCATAGCGCAAATCAGTATTAATACTTCAAAACTAACGCTTACCGCTGTTGGAGCGTTCACCGTTGCTGTCACTACTTCCTTTATCTTCGTTTGTGTGCTACCCATTATTAAAATTTGTTTTAATTCTCGAGAGGAAAAAAATGTTATATAACAAAATTTATTGTTGCACTAATTTAACGTTTATGTCTAACAAACTTCTATTTACATATATATATGTGTATAATTTAATTTATTTTATTAGCATTCTTATTTTCATTTTTCCCTTTTTATGCTTCTTTATGCTTTTTATTTCATTCTTTAATTTTGTTATTTCTAATATTAGTTTTATTCTTCTATCCTCATTTTCCTCGTACGTCAGCTCATGCGACTTTACAGCAATTTGTTTCTTACAGCGTGCCAGCGAACCTCCTCTGGATTTGTTGCAGTTTGGCAGTGGGAAAATCACTATTGGTGGTTCTGTCTGCTTCTTATTCTTTATAAATTTTGGCCTTGGGCCGACGTTCAATATCTCTGGTCTTGGCTGGTTGTCAACGTTGCCCTCTTCTAGGATCTTAGCCCATCTAATTTCTGCTTGCTGCACTTCTTTCCACAGTTCCTCCAGATTCTCACCCATAGAATCCTAAAAATTATTCCAAATTTGTTTTCTGCTATCCTTAAAACCAAAAAGGATCAAGACTAAGCGTAAGCTATGTTTGTCCCGTTTCCTTTGCTTCCAGATTAAGCAAAATTAAATTTAGCAAAGTTAAATTGCTGTATTTTTTAATTTCTGTTGCTTTGTATCTATCAGCAATTTGGTAGGATCAGAAGATTGCATATAATGTTCGGCAGGATCATTATATAATGTTTGGCAGGATCATTATATAATGTTTGTCAGGATCATTATATAATGTTTGGCAGGATCGTTATATAACGTTTGGCAGGATCGCCATCTAATGTTCGACGTTGATCGGAAATTAAAAGAAACACTTGTCGTTTTTCCGTTTCTAAGTCTAAAATGTCAATGCTTTATTTGCCAATAATTACCCTGCTTATAAAGAACTTATGAGAAGTTCTAGACTTCTTCGCTAAAGAGAACTTTCTAAAGTACTCTTAATAATTATTAATACTAAGAGAGATGTTCTAACATGCTCTCGATAATCTAGTTTTACATTCAATTAGTTAACGGGGTGTGGCTTAGTTTGAAAAAATGGATACTCATTGAATCAATGTCTAGTGGCGCGCGGCTTCACTCTCAGTTTCATTATTACTCACTGAGAATACAAATGCTGTCGCATTCCATTCAGTACATTGACCATATGTAGTATATGTGTATGACTCGTGCCATAGAAATGAGACCCACCCCATTGTTTGTATACATGACGCTGTACGTTAGCATTTGGCCTACATTCGTACGCTACGTCATGTATACACGACAATGTATGTATGTATATCAGCAACTGTAACACCTAAGTTATCTCCAACGACGATAATGAGAACTGCGTGGCACAATTGTTGCATATATCAAAAATGTCTTTTTTATTTTGTAGTGGCTCTACGGGCCAATTAGTTTTTTATCCGAATAAAAAATAAATTGAAAATTTAAATTTAATTAAACACTGACTGTCCTGTCACGGTCGCCAAAAATGTTTGATAAAAAATTAAAGTTAATTAGAAACAACTAAAATTTATCAAACGCACTGTTTAGTTCTTTAATGTTTTTTATTTAACGTTTCAACTACGACTACTTTTCTTAAACTAATTTACAATATATATATATGAAGATCACAAGACAAAGTAAATAACAAACTACTTGACGGAAAGAACAGTCATCTCTCACTCAATAACATGAGAGACGTTTGTATATTGTGTTAGCATACCAACAGTTTTTTTGTTGGTTAGCTAACTACAATATACAACACGTAAACAAGTAGGAAAAGGGATAGACAAACGACAAAACAATAACAGTGACGACACCATCAACAGTGATGGCACCCTGATTGGTGATCTGACCCGACAAATGTAATATATATATATAGGTAAGTTTTTATGTGTAAGTATATACTGAGTATATTGGTAATTATATTACAGGGTAAATATATAAAGTAAGTTTTTATGGGTAAGTATAAATTGGTAATAATATAAGTTGAGTATGTATATAAAGGTAAGTTTGTGTGGGTAAGTATATATTGGTAATAATATAAAGTAAGTACAATTTATTAATTATTTTGTTTGGTTCTTTTTCTTTAATGGTATAGTTACTCTGCACGTTGTCGCGGCAATTGATGTTAAGCTGCTACGCTGATTCTTCCTCGAGGAGTTTGGTGTAGGTTGTTGTTGTTGCTGCTTCAAAAAAGGGGATTCTGTCTTAACCCGTTGAAATCACTATCAATTTTGTCATTGTTAAAGATGAAGTATATAATTATGTATAGGTTTTTTTTTTATTTTAATTTTTTATTTTATTTGTTGGTGTTTGAACCTTTTTAATTGGCAAAGTTATAATAGTACAGAAAAAAAGTCTTTCTTTCACATGTGTTAGCAAAATTTTATTTTCAAGTCTTTACACAATTTTTCACAATTTTACTGGCTTTCAGTTATTTAGGGTGCGTAAACTTTGGGTTCTTTTGGTTTTCTAGGTTACAAAATTTTAGGTTTTATTTTTTTTTCTCTAATTTTCAACAATTTCAATTTTTAATTTTCATTTCCATTTTTTTTTTAACTGTTTCACTGCTTTATTCGACTTTGGTTATATTGTGTTCGTAAGCGTTTTGTTCTTAACCATTTTAATTTTCAATTAAACAAGTTAACCTCTTTTTTCAGTTTCAAAAAAACAAATTTTTCGTTCACTTTCCGATTTTCAACTTTCTTAACTTTTAATTAAACTTTCAGGTGTTTTTTTTTTTACTTGCACGTTTCTCAGTTTTTCTTTGGGTTTTTTTTCCGACTTTTTCTTTTGACGGCCGGTGTCTCCAACTATTGACTGCCAACTGCCAACTTAACTACTCGCGTCGCCTTTTTGTCACTACACTTTTTTCTTTCTTCCCTTTTCCTTTTTCTTCTTTAAGCGTTGTTAATATATGATTGGTGGATTAGTTTAACGGTACTATCACACCATAAAATTAATACAAAAAAACTGACGCGATGGATAATATTAAAAGCAAGAGGACAAAAACATGCTTGCGTCAAGATCAAAATGAGCCAAGATCAAAATGAGCTTCATCTGAAAAGATGATTTTTTGGCAAAATCGGCATCTTCTGTAAGTCGATCGCAGGCCCACTTAGCGAAGCGAAAACGCAGTGGATGGTCAGTTGGCTTCAACTCCTGAACCAATTGGACTTTGTATGGCGTCATACCAAGGTCTTTATGCAAAATTCGTCTCAATGATGCCTCCGAAATGTTCAATTCTTGAGAACAACGGTGAATTGATGTTGATGGCGCTTCACGCACACTTTCTGCCACAGCAGCAATATTTCGGGTGTACGCACTGTTTTTGGCTTTTCACGCTTTAGTTTATCGATGAGGATGCCAGTTTCCTTCACTTTTTCCACAAGATAGCGAACATACGGAGCTGGCGGTGCTTCTCTTCTTCCAAAATCCGTACGCAATTTTCGCACACACTCTGCAACATTACCATGATTTTCAAAGTAATGTCGCAATATTTCCCAGCGTTGTGCAAGCGTATACACAACCATATTCGTTCAGCGGAAGGATAAAACTAATTATCTGTCAAATCAGACATGAGCTAAGTGATACCATTCGCGAAATAAGCACTAGTTGAAAAAAAAAAATATTTTATATATCTATATGTATATGTTTAGTAACATAAGAAACAAAAACACTTTAAATAAAAAAAAATATAAATATATTAAGAAAAATTGTAACAAATCCAATACCAATACTTCATACGAATGCCTTAGATAATTTGAGGGCAATTGTAGCTAATGCAAAAAAAGTTTAAGTAGACCATACTCGGAAGAAACTATAGCAGTTAAAAAAATAGAGTTAGCCAAATTAGAAAGTGATTTTGAAAAAGATTTGTTGGAAATTCAAACAAAGGAAGAAAAGATAGAATTGTTAGCAAAATTTAGGAATTTACATAAAGAAGCTTTAGAAGTCCTGAACTTACATTTAAAGAAGAAAATTAGCAAAGCAAAAAGACAAGGCATAATAATGGAGATGATGGATATTCATGAGTTAAATAGTATAAGTAAACTCGTTCCAATATTTACAGGAAAAAGAGAGAATTAGACAATTTCTTTACAAGACTATTGATATATCTTTGTATATATTAAATTATTTATAAAACCGTTTTAAAAAATTATTGCTTAGTAAACAAGTTCACACGTAAATGTATAACCAAAGCAGTGAGAATAAAATTCCCACGCTTAAGTTTAGTGAGTGTGGATATTGTCATTATTTATAATTATGGTTTAAAGTTACCATTTAGTTACCGTACTGAAGGTATGGTAACTATGACTTATCAATTACACTACACCTCCCTTTTTCAGAAAAAAGAATAATCAATTGTTTGATTGATCATTCTTTAATAATTGTGATATTAAATTTTTTTATTAAAATTTAAGGTTATAAAAAAATTTTTTATCTATATATTTTTCTCTCTTTTGTTCTTCTTATTACATTTTAATTTATTGGGCACTTTTCCTTCCCCTTATTTAAAAAAATATATAGCGTTAAAAATAATTACAAATTTTCCTTCTCTCTTTTTTTTTGATTATTGTAACAAATTAATAAATTTACTATTTATGTTTTATTTTTAATTTTAGTTTTCTGATCCTAATATGATTTAAATTTTAAAGTAGATTTTAATTTAAACTCTAATTGTAATTTAAGTTTACTTTTATTTTTATACAATATAACTTAATTTATTATATAATTTGATATTTATTGTATATATTCTAATTTCAAATCGGAATTGTTGTAATAGTAAATGTTTTGGTGTAAATTAACTAATTCTAATTAGAAATTTCTTTTGCAATCGATTGCCGGCCGGCCACTCTTTTGTCAAAAATATTTTGTTTCCTATTTTCCAACTGAAATTAATTTAATTGAAAAGGTTAATTTTAATTTTGTATTTTAGATTTTGGTTTATGAGTTTAAATTTAATTTTAAATTTTGCGTTAATATGAATTTAATTTTAATTTTATTTTCTTAAGTTTCAATTTTAATTTTTAAATTTAATTTTTGAATATACTCTAATATTTATATTAATTTATTTATTGGTAATTGTTTACTGTTTATAGTTTATTTATAATATTTACAAATTAATATTTAGAAATTAAAATTTTTTTGTTTACTTAATTTTCTTAGTCTATTCCTGTGTACCGTGACCGTTTTACCGTCGCCTAGCGATAATACACAATTTCCTAATTTGTCAATTTTTTCTACTGTATATGGGCCTTTAAATAAATTTTCCAATTTATGTCCTGCACTGTTTCCTAGTAGAACTAAATCCCCTATTCGAATATCAATTGGTCGTGTAACCCTGTCAAATTGTGATTTACTGTTAACCTTATTTTCATTTATCATACTTATGGCGCGCTTTTTGAAGCCTATGTTTTACCTCCTATTCATAACTTCTAAGTTATACAGTTATACTACATTCGAATCAAGAAATTTTAGGCCCGGGATGTTGCTACCGAAGTCGAGCTCATATGGACAATAACTAACAGTGGATGGTGTCGTATTGAAGCAATACGTGAAGTATTTTAACCATTCGTCCCAATCTGTTCTGTCATGAAAGTTATAATCGAACATACTCATTGAATGCCCTGGTAATGGTAAGCTGTTGAAGTGACATATTAAATGTTCAACAACTGACAAAGTTCTTGCAGGGTCTGATTTTTGTACTCAGTTCCCATATGAGTTAGAATCCTACGCATAGGACCATAAATCAAAATAAAATTTTCGATAATTGCTTTTGCCACGGTCTTGGCCTGCTTGTCAGGTATAGGTATTGTGACTAAGTATTTATTTAGATCACATATAATTGTTACAGCGTATTCACTGCCATTATTGGATCTAATGTAAGCTCCAATTGTATCTATAATGATGACGTCAAATGCCCGGGCTGGCGTCATCGTCATTACCATTGGCTCCTTTGTTTTCGGTTGCGTTTTGTTGATCTGGCATTGTTCACATTTTCTTACGTAATTTCGGATGTCTCTGGACATTCCGTTCCAAAAATATTTTTCACCTAATTTTGCCGTCATTCTTGCTATCACTGGATGACCGCCGCACATTGGGGCAAATGAATGAAAAGTGGCGATTAATTCAAAATATGAACTTTAAAATTCATGATCGTGTTTGGTACCGGGTGAAAGTGGATAAAATTCTGCATCACTAATTGCAAAAATTATACTTTTAAGTTGTTTGCTTTAGTTGAAGTGAGCACTTAAAGTTGAATAATTGTTATTTTTTTTGTGCATATTGAAAAAAAGTGAAAATTTTGATATTTCAATTGATAATTTTTTCTATTAATACTTCTAAAAGTTAAATTTTTATAATGGAACCGTCAACTTCAGGTAGTTTACTATATAGTACATGTTTTTTTGTTTAAATAAATGTTTTAAAAATATTAAATGTTAATAAAATAAAATTAGCCCAAAAATGGGCTATTTTTGATTTATATATGGAGTTTCAACAACTTTGTTCGTGAGCTTGCGTAAAATCGTCTATATAGTGTTATAATATCAGATCTCAACTAATAAACCCCAAAATATTTTTTTGCGATTTTTTGCGATTTTTGAGTTATGCTTGTTTTTGTGAAATAACTCAAGATGCTAAAAATCCACAAATATGAAAAAAAAAAAAAACAAAACAAAACATCAAGTTGTTTTTACTTTGTTTTGTCATTATTTTCGTTATAGTAGTTGTTATTGTAGCTAAAAAATGTGTTGTTAATTAGAGATGGGGGCGTGAGTAACTTTAATTCACGCATGCTCACGTGATTGCGTATGTTGGGTTTATTTACTATGAATAAAACTAATTAAATTATTTTACATGTGTTTATGATATTTCAATGAATTTTACTTAAACATTTGTTAATTTTAAATTATTAGAAAATTGTATATGGCACAAGTGCACTATTTTGAAAAATTGAAGGAGGTCACGCTCCCATCCCTATTTATTATTGTCATTTATTTGAGTCCTACATAATAACTGTTGGTCATATACATGCATCATACGAGTAAAGTTTTAATTTTGTTTTAAGCTGGTGATATCAATCTACTAATATAATGATAATACATTTTTAAGAATTTCTATCCATCCGTAGGGTATTATTGATTCGGTACTGACACGTTTATTTATTGTTTTAGCTGTCAATGTTTTGTGATGTGATGTTACATATTTAAAGTGTTGTGAAAGTGTAAATTATTCGGTACAGGGTTAAAGGAATTACTTTTTGCAAATTTTAAACGAATAGAAATCTTATTAATTTTAGGAACATGTCCCAAAACAATTTTCATTCCTCGTCATGAGTTGCATAATTTTATGAGGAGTGCAGAACCTAAATCACTTCAGGATAAATTTAAACTTTTGAGATGGGAAGTAATAAAACGTGTCGACCCTTCGGATATGGTAGATTTTATGACAAGGTTTCATAATTTTTGCTCTAGCTATGAGATTCGTTGGCAAAAATGTCATAGAAAGAATGAAATTTTTGTAAAAAATAATAAGAATTGGCTGGATGCCTCAATCTCATTCAGTCCACCACCAGAACCACAACAAAAAAAAGGTCGCAATGATCTCTCATTTGAAGAGTGCAAAGAAAAAACAAAAGTTTAGAAATGTAAAGACATAAGAGATCAAATTTCTTTGCCTGTTTTGGCTTACGCCACACAAATGAGCTTGAGAGCTGTTGGAAAAACAGATGAGTCGAAAATTGTTAAGGAAATAATATCATCTCCAACAAAAGCCCAAAAATACCGAAAAAGTATAGAACAGGTACCACCACAGCAGTTAACTCCGGATGAAGCTCTGTCCGTTTTGGTAGAAGCGAAGCTAAGTCGCCACCAATATAATGTTATTAGAAAGGTTGCACCTGAGAAATTTCCATCATATAAATTGGTCCAAAGAGCTAAGAAAAAATGTTACCCAAAGGGAGAACAAATGAAAATTTCTGAAACATCAGCGCAAGTTAGCCTACAAGGAATATTGGATCATACCACTGAACGCCTTTTGTCGGTTAAAAATGCAGATTTAAATTCGTTAGACAACGAAGAAATCGAAAAAATTACTTTATACACTAAGTGGGGCTTTGACGGAAGTTCAGGGCATAGTTCTTACAAACAAGCCTTTCATGACAGTAATGCATCTGATTCTTCTGTATTTATTACGTCAATTGTACCATTAAAATTAGTTTGTAAAAACAAAATCATTTGGCATAATCCTCGACCGTCTTCAACTAGGTTTTGCAGGCCATTAAAAATTGAATTTATGAAAGAAACGGTCAACAGTATTAAAACAGAAAGAGAAAGAGTGGAGACAGAAAAAAATGCTCTTATCGATACAGTGATGTCAGTTGGAGAAAGAAAGATAAAAGTGAACCACAAACTAATTCTCGTTATGATTGACGGTAAAGTGTGTAACGCGATTACAGACACAAAGTCCACACAAAAGTGCTACATATGTGGCGCTACCAGCAAGGAGTTCAACAATATTGAACAAATGATTTCTAGAGATTCCAACGTAGACTTCATGGAGTTCGGTTTGTCTGTCCTACATGGCTGGATAAGATTTTTTGAATGTCTTATTCACTTGGCATATAAACTTCCAATTCAAAAATGGCAGGCAAGAAGTGACGAAGAAAAAAAAATTATTGCTGAAACTAAAAGTCGTATTCAACGCGAATTTAAAAAAAGAACGGGATTGATCATTGATCAACCAAAACCTGGTTTTGGTAACTCTAATGACGGGAATACTGCAAGACGTTTTTTTAAGAATGCAGAAGTATCTGCTGAAATTACTAATATTGATTTAGAGTTGATCAAAAATATGCACACAATATTAATTGTAGTTTCTAGTGGTATTGAGGTCAACATTGAAAAATTTACAAACTTCGCTAATAACACTGCCAGGCTATTTGTGAAAAAATATCCATGGTACTATATGCCTCCTACTCTTCACAAATATTTTATTCATGGGCCTGAAATTATATCATTATCGCCATTGCCAATTGGTCAGCTAACCGAAGAGTCTCAGGAAGCCAGAAATAAAGATTTTAAAAGTTATAGGGAGAATTTTGCCCGTAAATGCAGTCGAGAAAAAACAATGGAAGATATCTTTAATAGACTTCTCTTAAG
Organism: Cordilura impudica; assembly: GCA_963682025.1. Lineage (NCBI taxonomy): Eukaryota > Metazoa > Arthropoda > Insecta > Diptera > Scathophagidae > Cordilura > Cordilura impudica. Next base: position 170,006,396 of record OY821519.1, on the reverse strand, counting down.
TTCAGATCCGTTTATAACAAGCATGAACAATAGTTCTAAAAAGAAAAAAGAGCTAATGCCAAAATCTGCATTGGAGTTGCTTGTACTTCCCAGCAATCAAAATAGCAATGATGAAGATGGAGATGAAGATGGAGATGAAGATGGAGATGAAGATGGAGATGAAGATGAAGATGGAGATGAAGATTAAGATTATTGTAACGAATTAATTTATGATTATGAAATTGAATGTGAAGTAAATACTAACATTGGAGGTAATAATGATTATAATAAAAAATTGTTGTTTTCAAAAAAAAAAAAAAAAAATAGAATAACCGAATTTAATTAAGTTTTTTTTTAAATAGTGTGTTTATGGTTATTTATCAATAAAAAAACAATTAGATTCTCAAATGTTTCATTTTTGAGCAAAATTTTAAAATTTCGAGAAAAAAGGTATGATTTTAATTTAAAAATTTTCTAATAAAAATACATATAAAATATTTATTCCTTATTATTTTTAAAAATATTACTTATTTTTCTTACAGTACATTTAGTATGCTTTAATCTGCAATTTAATTGAATAACTTATAGCGCACCGTTCCAAAGTTACAGCAAAAAATGTGAAAAAAGAGGATTTTTTACAGAACACAAAATGGCCCATAAAGGGTTAAAAAATGTGTTTTTTCACTCTGTTTTTTTTAAATGTTGGTTTTTTATGTATTTATAAATATCCATTAATAAAAAATATTTTTTTTTTTAAATTATGATTTCTATGAATTAATCGCCACTTTTCATGCATTTGGCCCCACTGTGCGCCGTATAACGGATCGTTATGATATTTCTCCAAAATGTCATATTTCTCTTTTTCGGCCATTATCATGATTCTTTTTGGCGTTAACGATATTATTAACTTCATTTATTTATTGTTCGCTATATTTTTGAATTCACTCATCTGGATCCTATTAAAAATATTATCTTTTATTGTAAGTTGAAACTTTTGTATGCTGTCGGTTATACTTTTGCTGTCGGTTATACTTTCCAACCTAGAGAAGAATTGACCTAAATCAATTTTCCCATTAACAACAAGATCATTTATATTAATTTTCTCTAAAGTTGTTTTTCCCTTTTTAAGGCAACACCTCAGTGTTCTACCTTTTAGGTCAAACTTTAGGCGAACAAATTTCTTGACCTCTTTTATGGTCAATGTCTCATCTATTTTTAGAGTTTCCGTTATACTGGCCTTTTTATTATTTGATTTTGTTCCCAGTGCTGCTCTTCTCGATTTCGATCTTGTGGTTACCATGTAGACATTTCTGATATTTTTTATATCATCGAAGTCTATTCGAGATAAGGCGTCAGCAGCGTGGTCCCCTCAAGTACTCTACGGTAAAATCATATTCTTCTAATTCTAACCTCATTCGCGTCATTGAAAACAAGTATGATAGTGGTCGATGATTGCTACTTACTATAAATTTTGTCCCATAAATATATGTTCTAAAATAAGTAATTGCTCACTGTATAGCCGCTAGTTTCTGTACAATAGTAGACTTATTTGATTCACCGTTAGTGAATGACCTTGAAGCGTATGCTATGGGGAGTTGTATCCCATCGTACTCTTGGCTTAGTACGGCACCGAATGCATTTTTGCTTGCATTTGTTGTAATACAAAATTTTTCATTAAAATTTGGATATTGGATTTGGATTCATTAATGAATAGCCGCTAGTTTCTGTGCAATAGTAGACTTATTTGATTCACCGTTAGTGAATGACCTTGAAGCGTATGCTATGGGGAGTTGTATCCCATCGTACTCTTGGCTTAGTACGGCACCGAATGCATATTTGCTTGCATTTGTTGTAATACAAAACTTTTCATTAAAATTTGGATATTGGATTTGGATTCATTAATGAATTTTTCAAATATTCGAATACTTTTTCACAGTCTCTGGTCCATTCGAAATTCACATTTTCCCTGCATAGCCTCGTTAAAAGGCGAGCGTGTTCCGCAAAATTTGGAACAAAACGTCTATAATAATTGCGAAATGCAACAAATCGTTTAGTTTCATCGGCATTTTTGGGGGTTGGATAGTCTTGAACTATTTTGAATTTACTATCATCTGGAAGCATGCCTTTATCTGTACATTTGTGCCCTAAATAAGTCACCTCGTGGCCAAAAAATGACGACTTTTCTGGATGTAATTTAAGGTTATATTTTCGGCATGTTTCGAAAACGTCTGTTAAATTTTTTAAAATATGCTTTTCAGAACGACCTAATACAACTAAATCATCCATATACAAGAAAGCTTGTGATGGTGATAATCCAGCAAATGCTATAGTCATCATTCTCTGAAATGAATTTGGGGCTATTTTAAGCCCATACGGTAAGCGTTTAAATCGAAATGAACCCACCTGGTTCATAATTTCCTCTTTACGAGCATGAGGTATCCTGTAGTTTTTAAAATAAGTTTAAACGCAACTTTTGTCCATAAAAATTATTGACTGAGATTCTCTCAGTTTCAAGTGGGAAAACATCTATATATTCTCTACATAGTTCTCTTAGTTCATTTTCCACGAACTTTGGGGATTTTTTCGATAATTGTTATAACTATTCATTACTATTTTGATCTCCGATTGGCTTTGCAATCTCGTAATCATCCAGGTTTCCAGTCTGAATCTCGAAACCCGAAAGAGTTACGCTTTTGCTAGTGGTGTTAATTATCCTAACAAACGTTTGTCCGCGTCCCGAAATCATATTAGCTATGAATATCCCTTCCTGAAGGGTTTGGTTTGGGATAAACACATCTCCCTTTGGATGTTTTATATATATTCTTCTAATAACCTCTGATCTTGCAGGTAGTGAAATTATATTAATGCTTGGAGATTCACTCATGGGTATGCAAATGTTGTCGGGAAAATCGTCTGGTCTTAGCACCATCATATTCTGATCTGGTACATATTCTAGTACACAATTGTACTTTTTAATAAAATCCAATCCAAGTATTCCGTCGGATGGAATTGGGATATCCTCATCTACCACATTAAAATCATGCTTTATAAGTAGATTATTTATTATTAGATCAGTCTCAATTTTCACTTTTGTATAAGTTATACCACTTCCAATGCCATGTAGGCTAGTGGTTTTATTTAAGTTTATTCTCCCGTTTTCTACCTGTCCATTTTTAATTATCGATATGTCCGCACCTTATCAACCAAGTATGTAGAAGTATTGTTACCGAATTTTGATCTTAATGAAATGTATGACGCTTAATTCAAGTTTACGTTAAAGATTTTACCGTTTTTGCTATTCTGACCTAATGAGTACTTGGGGTCTGCACATTTTCCTCCACGTGCACTGCCCTGGCATTATTTCCCCTGTAGCGACTATTGTCGCTATTATTGTAACCCCTGTTATTACTACCACGGGGATTGTATCGTCTGTTATTATTGAAACCGTGGGCATAGTTATATCCATTAATGACCTGATTATTGCGGCCCGTGTAATTTCCACGTCCCCGGAAATTTCTGTAGGAACGCCCCTTCTTTGGTTCTGGTTAGGGTCCTGGTTAGCATTCCGACCCTTACCATAAAAGACTACCGTATTATTTTTTGGCCGCGTCCATAGCGCTATTTATGAATTTGGCCATAGCATCATTAAGGGTGCTAAATTGCCCATTCTTTCATTAGTGCAGCTCCTTGTCATTGCTTTAACGGCAATGTTGGTGGTATACTTTCCGGCTACTGTTGTCGTCAAACCGTCAGCAATGTAGGCGCTTTATAGCCTTTTTGCCAATTCCTCAATTTCCTTGGTATAATCATTTGGTGACCTACCACCCTGTTTGAGATTCATTAATCTCGCTGACAGGACTTCAACAGATTCGCCTTTGACTGTTGTCCTTAGACGTGCGATTCTGGCTGTCAGATTGGCTTCGTTACCCTCTATCAGAGTACATGCCGTTCCTTTCAGTTTCGTTTTTACCAAATTGACTGCAACCGCATCTTGATTCTCTGCTATTGAATCGACAAGCCACAACGCATCCAAGAAACTTTGTAGGTTCGCTACCCTACCATCAAAGTCAGGTATAATCCTGGATGCTGTCCTTAAAAATTCCGATGCTGATTGATGCATATTTGCACCGATTACTTCTGTTTGAATTGGCAATTGTTGTTTTCCTCGATAAATTCTACCGTCTCGTGTAGTGAGTGGGGCAATTTGACTTCAATGCCTTTACGGGATGCTACACTGATTAAGTCGATAAAAAAAAAACCCTCCGCTGCAACCTTGTGTGCGGATGTTAGCCTCTGATAATTAACGTTCAATAGTACCCTTATTTCTTCGAGGCGTAAATGGAGGTTTTTTATATGCTTTTCTACTGTATCTTCCTTTGAAGATCTGTCAGTATTGAGGCATTTATATGATCTATCAAATTCTTCCCTAATCACTCTACACTGGCCCAATATTGTCTGCCAGTCCATGCAAAATGTTCAAAATCCACTTTTGCATGTAATTGTTTCGGTTTTTAATGCCGAGAGAGAATTATATTATGTTGATTTATTCAACATATAGTTAAATTTTCTATTAACATGTACAAAATATAAAATTTCATATGTCATTCCCCAAAATTTAAGTGATTGAAATAAATAATAAAATTTTACTTAGCACATGCTAATTTATAATTTCCGTCCTATTGGCAATCAATGCCAATTTTGTTCTACAAACGGTAAATTGTTCAAAAAAAAAAAAAATGAAAATTAATGTAGCCTAACAGATAGTGTTGTCAATTGTCAACAATGTTCTATTCATAAAAATTTTAAAGTTAATAATTTTTGCCAGACTTAATTTATGCTATATTTTTAAACCTTATCAAGGTTGTCACATCTATCTCTTACGGAGAGATCTTTTGTGCAAGAGGTATAATTTGAGCAGTAAATTAACCCCACTGATTAATACCAAGCACAATGTGAGGTACCATAAGGAATCTATTTGATTCGTATGGTCAACAACCTGTACGTTGGTTATTACATTTGCATTTGGTTTCTCCAATTTGGATTCCGTTTTTCCCATTTCAACCTGTACTATACTACCTTAATTGAGAGTAAATGGTCCCATCTCAAAAAATATTTCGGTTATACCTGAACCAATAAATAATGTGGCCTGTTATAAATAAAATAATTCATTAAAAATAGAAAATGCGTTAACTAATATAAATCACCAATTTCCTATATGTACAACTTGCTCTTCTTTTCGGTCTAATCACTCCCGGTATCCTTTTTTTTAATTATGTTTCTATTTTCTCTTCTCTATTCAGAATTGTTCTTAAATTTTAGTTGATTGTTCATTTTCTTTTCATAATATAATAGAAACATATTTTTAGGTTTTTAAAATTTTTAAATTTATTTTATTGTATATAAGTTTTCTTTTGTTTTTCTTTAAGCAACTTATTTAAAATATGCTATGCTTATTTTTATATTATTTAGATTTAATATTGATTTTTTTTTTCATTTAAAAATTTATTTCTTAACAATACATTACTTAACTTTCATTTCTGCTGCTATGGCTGCTGTTAGTGTCTTCTTTTTCTATGCTAAATGTTGTTGTTCATGCTGGTTATGTGGCTGCTGCTGTTATCATGTTAAAGAATTGTTTGCTTGTTGAAAGGTGTCTTCTTCTGCGAAAATTTTGTTGATTGTATTATTTAGGTAAATTGTATGGTGTCCACTTTATATCATTTATTTTAATGTGTTTTAATTATTTGATTTTGTTTCGGGAAAAATTTTTGTTTTGACATAAATAACGAAATTATGTTTTGATGCAACAGATGTTGGGTATTGTTTTAATATTTTTGTTGTCGCCTTTGGTTGTTGAAGTTGCATTAAAAGTTTTGACACTTATTATTATTTTTTTTGTTCTTAGTATTTGATTTGTAATAAACAAATGGTAAATATCTCATTATATCCATGTAATTGCACTATTTTTGTTAGATGGTAGTAATAAATCCATATTATTTGCAACAGAACACAACAATTTAAAATATATTGTTAAATTTAAATGATTTTTATAAAAAATGTAAATTTTTCTTTAAACTGGCAGGATCGCCAGTTATATCTTTATATATATTAAATTATTTATAAAACCGTTTTAAAAAAATATTCGATGATTTGTTGTGGCTCCGAAGAGCTTATTTTTATAACTGCTTTATTGTATCTTTTTATTACTAAACCTAACCTATCGGCATACATAATATTGTACACGCGCACACATACATCAACATTGCTTAATGCTAACTTACAATTACGTATGAAAACTTGCACACGCAGAGGTTCTCATGCAGGTAAATGATTATGAGTGTGAACTTGCTTAGTAAGCATAAATAGAAACTGACATAGAGAGAAACTCCGCCCAACTACAAAATGCATTGGACACATTTAATATTATCGAGCTTATTTTAGTAAATCGCTCTTAGAATTACTTTAGAAAGTCACTCATAGAGTAGAAGTCTAGAAATTCTCATAGGGTATTTATAAGCAACTGTTTGAAAAAATAAAAACAGTTCTAAATCCAACTTGATCTAGAACACAACCAAAAATAAAAGAAGTGCTTTATTTAAATCAGCACCTTTAAACCCCCATCCCTAAAACGCCACAACAAGGTCACACAGTTGACTTTGAAAAAGTAAAAATATTAGATAGAGAAAATATTGAAAAGACAAGGTACACCATAGAAGGTTTTTTAATCTAACACAAAAAGGAATATACGATGAATTTAAACTAGGATACTGACAAAATTCATTGTTAGAGTGTTGCAATACAATAACTTTACTGTGATATTATTTTAAGCTGAGTGGTTGTTATCAATTTATGTTCAATGTAATTTTTGATTTTATGTAAATATAAATTCATTTTTAATGTGATAAAATAATACTCATGCTACTGTAAGTTATTGTTATATATATAGTGTAATTTAAATTGTTTTAACGTGATGCTTTTTATAATTTTATAATTAAATAGAAATTCGTTGAAGAAGTCAACAAAGACTTCACAAAACGTCGGAAAGAAATGTAATTTAGATGCAGTTTTATTTACATTAAATAATCTTAGGCCGTATTAGCTTATTTTGAAAAAAAAGTCAACAACTTTTTGGTCCGACAATGTAACGATCCAAAGCATTCAGCGGAGATCGTTAAACTTTGACTCTTGCACAATGCTCCAAGTGCGAAGTGTACTGAAGACTTCAGCTAAGAATACAGGAAGTTGGTAAATGTAATGTCAAACGAACAGATTGAGTGAAGTCTTAAAACGGATTAGCTATCCAACAAAATATTAAATTGAAATTCTCTTCCCTATTTTTTAAAACTGAACACAGACTTCTTGATTGTTTAATTTACTTGTTGTGGCACTTACATCCCATTATTAATATAAGTATATGTGTGACAATAGGGTGGCCCTTCGTTATATGGAGGGAAACAAAAGTGTTAAACTGTCGGTCTCACCCCCTAGAAATATGCGAATAGCAAAAAAACTGAGAAATACAAAGTTTTGGGCCAATCAAAAAACGTTTAGTCGTGGCGCAAAGCGGTTCAAAATTTCAAGTGTGTTTATATGGGGAAAATATGACTTTTTTTCAGATTTGGCGAAAATTTCGTTCTACAGTTTAATTTTTCCGACAAGCTGTTATATAGTTCGGGATCAGTATTAAATTATCCTTTCAAAAAGCTATAAAACTTCAAAATCTAATAAAACTTCGCCAACAAATAGCAAATGCCCCAGACCACTGTTGTGCCAAAAAAAATAGGTCATGAAATTTGATGGCATTTTTTTCAACTTTGAGAAATTGACTAAAGCCATCATTCTTTTTTGGTCTCTATACTTACAAGTACTCAGATATGAAGTAGTGTTTTATTACCACCTTGTTAACCTATTGCGCATTGAGACCGAGAATTGGAAATTTTGTTGATAAAATTTTTAAAATCCTTTTTCAAGTTTGAAAAAATTTTCTTAAACAAAATTTTAAAAAATGAATCTATCACTTTAAGGTTGTATTAAATACATGTTGCAGATTAACTGTGTACATTCTTAAGTAAATCCCTCTGCCAGAATTTTTTTGACAAGGATTTTATTTTTGCGGACTTCGAGAAAAATTGGATTTTTGTGAAATATTCTGTAAATGTACTCTTTCTAAATACTTTGTATCAAAAATCATCACTTTTCTACTTTTAAATGTTATATTTTATCTTAATAGCCTAGGGTTTCGGAAAAAAATAATATGACTACATTAACCCTTTTGGAATTGGGGTCACATATGACCCCAAGCCAATAAAAGACAATTTATTCAAAAAATTCAAATATTGTGTAAGTGCTGATGAATTTTTAGATGCGATGCTTAAAATATAATAGCCAAATGTGGATTTTAAGATATTTTTAAATAAAAATTATCGAAAACAAGTTTTTATAGTAAACGCGATGAAATTTTATATTATTATATTAATTTTATATTTCATATTCTTTTGAATAAAATGTCATTTATTAGCTTTGAGTCATTTGTGGGTCTTCTTATTTTATTTTAAAAAATATAGATAGTTTTTATACATAAAATAATTTTATAACAAAATTGGTTAAAAGTTGTTTTAATTTATATTCGCGAGCAATAAGCAGATAATTGGACCAAAGATACATCACAATGGATTGTTTTGATCCCAGGAGCACTGAAGCATTAAGTAAATAAAAAATAACTGAACTATTTTTCTTAAATTCGAAATAGTTGGTTCATCGAGTTTAATAGAAAAACTCGTTCTCCGTAATTTTTACTTAAAAATTTCTTAAATTCTTAAATTTCTTGGCAAATAATGGGTTAACGTTCTCGGGTTTATCCCAAATTTTTGGAACGCAACTTCTACACATTTGGTTATTATATTTTAAGCTTCGCATCTAAAAACTGGACAGCACTTACAAAATATTTGAATTTTTTTAATAAATTGTCTTTTATTAGCTTGGGGTCATATGTGACCGCAATTCCCAAAGGGTTAATGTAGTCATATTATTTTTTTCCGAAACCCTAGGCTGTTAAGATAAAATATAACATTTAAAAGTAGAAAAGTGATGAATTTTTGATACAAAGTATTTAGAAAGAGTACATTTACAGAATATTTCACAAAAATCCAATTTTTCTCGAAATCCGCAAAAATAAAATCCTTGTCAGAAAAATTCTGGCGGAGAGATTTACTTAAGAATTCACACAGTTAATCTGCAACATATATTTAATTCAACCTTAAATTGATAGATTCTTTTTTTTTAAATTTTGTTTAAGAAAATTTTTTCAAACTTGAAAAAGGAGTTTTAAAAATTTTATCAAAAAAATTTACAATTTTCGGTCTCAATGCGCAATAGGTTAACAACGTGGGAATAAAACAATACTTCATATCTGAGTACCTGTAAATAAAGAGAATGATGGCTTTAATCAATTTCTCAAAGTTGAAAAAAATGCCATCAAATTCCATGACCTAGTTTTTTTTTGGCACAAAAGTGGTCTGGGGCATTTGCTATTTCTTGGCGAGGTTTTATTCGATTTTGAAGTTTTATAGCCTTTTGAAAGGATAATTTAATACTGATCCCGTACTATATAACAGCTTGTCGGAAAAATTAAACTGTAGAACGAAATTTTCATAAAATCTGAAAAAAAAAGTCATATTTTCCCCATATAAACACACTTGAAATTTTCAATCGCTTTGCGCCACGACTAAACGTTTCTTGATTAGCTCAAAACTTTGTATTTCTCAGTTTTTTTGCTATCCGCATATTTCTAGGGGGTGAGACCGGCGGTTTGAACACTTTTTTTATTAAGGGCCACCCTAGTGTGACAACGTATACGTATACTATAGTGTGTGTTAGTCGTTTTTCAAGTCTGTTGCAATTTTTTTTAAAATTCTTTCTGTGTTTAATTCCCTATTGTTAAGAAAATATTATTAAAAATTATTATTGTTTACGTCTTTTTACAAGTGACTTCTTATTAAAATTATATGTATTTTTTTATTTATTTTATATTTACATATTTTTCATTATAATTAAAATTATAGCTAAGAAAAAACAAAAAACACTAGCAGCTGAGCCCATCGGTTTAATTTAAATTATTGTCTGTGCATTTACCCAAAAACAACGACATCTTTTATTTGTCGTAACAATAACAAAATTTATTTGTTTACATATGTTCTTTCACATTTTTTCTTTATACATATCGGTAAGCTTTTCAATCTAGTACATTTCAAATCTGTAATTTATTATGAAGTGCAACTGGTGTGTGTCTACAATATCTTGCTATGTGTCATTCGTAATGTCGAACTTTTCATTTCTGTGTTGTCCAACCTGATTTAAATAATGGATAGTTGAAGTGAAAAATGTACTTTTACTGGGACCGAACGCACGGTTTCTTGCTGGTGGTGGCCTTAAACCACGTGATGCTGATGCACTGGGTGATTCACACGCTGCAGAATGATTTTTTTAAATTCTTCTAATGAGTTTAAACAGATTAATAATGATCTTGTTTCTTTTCAAACAAAATTTTCCAAATATGTTGAATTATTTATTTAATTCCAAAATTTAGATACATACGTATTAACAACTATTCTACCCCAAACTTCCCCCTCTACCATTTCTGAACCTCTGAACTTGATTGATACGAATTCAATTGGAGCTTCTCCGCTTCAATCTGTCACTGTCAGTCCGGTAATAAATTCTTTCACGCTAATAAATTCTTCCTCGTTGCTTTGTTTAAGCTTTAGTGCCTCAGTTGATCCAAAAATTGCTGTAAGATCTTCATCTAAGAGTGCTGATTTGGATAATCTTGCAAACAATCTTGCTAACAGTCTGACTGCGAGACCACAAAATGTTGATCGTTGTGAAACGCGAAAGACCATTTTTGTTCCGCGTCTTGCTCGTGATACAACTGCCGATGACTTATTATTCTATGTTAAGTCAAAAATTGATGTAGACTTGGACAACCTGTGTTTGAAGAACAATGCTGATTACAATCGTAGTGTATCCTCGTTCAGGTTGGTTGTCCAATGTGATATATATAATAAAATCATGTCCCTTCTAATGTTGGGAAAGTCAGATAGACTGTGTATTGCTTATCAAAATATATGTGGACTTAACACAAAATTTACTAACCTTTTTAATAATAGTTTTACTTTGAATTGTGATTTTATCGTAGTTACGGAGATTTTGTCGAGTAAATTTCAGATATTTCACCGTGATAGATTGTTAAAGGTTGGTGGTGAGGTTATAATAGCCGTACTTAGTAAGATTACCTCAAGTTTGGTTGAATTTGACGTTATTGATGCTAATATTGAGTTCATATATGTGAAAGCTATTTTTTCGAGTAAAACTACTTTTATCGCCTGTTCCTATATTTGCCCATGCTCTGTGAATACAGTGAATGCATGTTAATGAGCATAATGCCTAAAGCATTATGGCATTATTCGTCTTATCCCTTATCGTTTAATTCATCTACGATCTTTTCCTTTTATGAGAATATATCTTCCATATAAATTGTGTTTTAAACTCGAACAACAAAATGTTTGATGTAGTTTTTGTGGATAATGTTGAAAGTTTTGTAGTGCGTTGCATTGACCCAATATCCTTACCTGCAGATCGATATCATCTTATTCATGGTACAACTCTAGATGTTGGCTTATAAGAGTCTACGAAAAAGCAGAAAACCATGACGAGTAAATCATTTTGTTTTAAACGTACTAATTATGATAAAATAAATGAACTGCTTTATCATCTTGACTGGTCATTTTTGCCTGATAATCAGCTCCTTAACTTGCAGCATGGGCTTTCTTTTGGTAAAATTTTATGATATTTTGAACGATTGGTTTTCTAACTGCATTCCTCTTTTAGATCACAACTTTAAGCATACAAAATAAAAATCTCGCCTTTTTAAAAGATACTCAAAATCATCTTCCACTTTATATTATGCTAAAATGCTACCACTCGCGCTGAGTATAATTTACTGAAAAATAAATGTTATACAAGGTATTTGGATAATTTAAAATCAAACTTTGCTAATAATACAAAGTTCCTCTTTGTCCGATCGATCTGAAACTTGGTCGATAGACATGCCGTGAAAAAAGATTAACTTTGACATAATCACGCACAGTCACAGAGAGATTAAAACCTCACTTCCCCTGTTGTGGCCAAGGATTAATTTTAAGATAGTCACGCACAGTCACGGAGTGATTTAAACCCCATTCACCCTCATCCAATCAATCTGAAACATGGTCCATAGACTTGTTGTGACCCAAGATTAATTTTAAAATAGTCACGCACCGTCACGGAGAGATTCAAAAACTCATATGCATAAGGAAAGAAAGAGTTTCAATAAAAACTGTTTTTATGGGTTAGATTATTACTATTCTCAAATGATCTTCCGACTGTAACTTCGAATTGCAGCATTTTTATGTGGGAATGATATTATATACTATACGCACTTTACTTTATTATTATTATAATTATCAAACTATCCGATATCAGTATAAAATGTATTATATATTAATATAAAATTGTACTGAATATCTGTGCGGTCCACTAACCGCTATCTTCAATAAATCTATTAAATTAATTTATCTACCACTCGAATGGAAAAAATCTTTTATAATTCCTTTGTTTAAAAGTGGAAGCAAACTTGAAGTGTCAAACTATAGAGGAATTGTTAAGCTGAATGCTATTCCTAAACTCCTAGAAAAGATTTTAACGGATAGCTTATCACATCAAACTTCTTCGCTTTTATCTTCATGTCAGCATGGTCTCCGAAAATTTCGTTCCACAACAACTAACATCCTGGAACTTAGTACTATGGTAAACAATGGCTTTTTAAATAATGCTCAAACAGATGCAATGGACATAGATTTTAGTAAAGCATTTGACAATGTAAACCATGATATTTTACTTTACAAATAATCACTTATGGATATTTCAACTCTAAAGTGGCTTAATTCCTATCTATCAAATAAAACACAACAAGTAAAGTTCAGAAGTGTTACATCAAAACCATGGAAGTCTCTTCTGGGCCCCTTACTTTTCACCTTATTTGGTGGTACAAATGAGAGTGTACTTATCCATAGTTGTTGATGAATTTTGGGACCTCATATCGTGCTTTGTGCAAAAATCGGGTATCATTGAAGAATTCTATTGCCATTGTGGTATAGTAGATGCGTTGTATGTTTAAGACATTTTCGTCTTTTTCAACTTTATTTGTATTATGGTCAACGTGTATTCTGAGGTATTTATACGTGGTAACTATTTTAATAACACTGGAACATTCATCGTTGTTGTAGTGAAAGTCTGCTTGCTTCGTGTTGTGGAGACATTGGGTGGAATGATATTTTATTTGAATATTAGTATAGCGGGAGTTTGGTTTTTCAAGAATGTATAACTAAACCGTGGTCATGAAACCATTTTGTTGCAATATCTAGCTGGTGCTGCATGATTTTTGTGCCGATTTCTAGATCTTTGTGGGCGACTACAATGGCGGTGGCATCTGCATAGGCATAAGTTTTACTCATCGTAAGTATATTTATTAAATGGTTCTAGTCTATATATCTGTGGTCACAAGCAATAACCGCCTAGCTCGAAAATCATGATTTTGAGAAAAATAGGTTTTTATATAAATGTAATAGCGCTTCATTACGACTTAGGTCAGAATATTTGTATTCATATCTTTTTAAAAAGCAGTGTTAGAGAAATGGGGATTTCACGTAAATATAAAGATTTTTTAGTAGAATATGATAGTATACATAACTCAAATCAGCGAAAATCATTCTTTCGAGAAAAATAACTGTTTATATAAATGTAATGGGGCTTTGTTACGACTTAGGTCAGTATGTTTTCATTAATAACTTTTTAATAAAAAGTGTTAGAGAAATGGGGATTTCACGTAAATATAAAGCGTTTTTAGTAGAATATGACAGCATACATAACTCAAATCGTTCTTAAGTCGACTTAGGCGGTTATCGCTTGTGACCACAGATTTATAAAAACGTTGGTGCATTTGTTTGCAACGAATGATCTCCGGAACCATAAGAGCTGTCGAAGTAAGATTTGCACCATAGGTTCGGTTCGAGCTCTTCTGTGTTTTTTTTTAAGTTTAAACCGTCTAGCTGGCGTTGTGGTCAAGTTATAAACAAAATGCTTATTTTCAGCGCGATTTGACTGCAATTCAGAATGTATGTATGTTTCGTCATAAGAAATTTTTGTATGTATAAATGGACCCGATAGGTGGCGCTGGGGTAAAGTTAATTTGAATATTCTTATTTACGGTGCGATTTTAATGAAACTAAGAATGTATGTATGTTAGATGATGCCAAACATTTTTTTATTGGACCCGGTAGATGGCGCTGTCATTCGAAAAATAATGAGTTGTCAAATTTATATAAATTTTATAAGTTACAAAATTCACAAACGTTTTTATATATAAATATTCTAACCAAAAAGGAAGGAAAAAGCCACTACATTATTGCATGGTGGTCCTACAGCTCATTCAGCATTCAAATCACCGTTAAACATACAAACAAATGAGAATGACGTCTGTAATATCAAAAGTTCTGCAAAAATGCAGTATTATTATTTGGGATGAATGTACCTTAGAAGCATTACATATAACTTTAAAAGATGAAAGACTTTTTGGTGGCGCTCTCATTTTATCTGGAGATCTTCGTCAAACATTACCAGTCATACCAAAGTCAACCTATGCTAACGAAATAAATGCCTGCTGAAAATCATGAACATTATGGAATAGCGTTCAAACTATAAAATTAACAACAAACATGCGAGTACGATTACAAAATGATCCATTGGCTGACCAATTTTCAAAACAACTACTTGATCTTGGTAATGGTAAAATCAATATTAACCCAACCAGTCAAACTATTAAAATATCCACAAGATTTTTGTCAATTTATATCGTCAAACGATGAATTAATTGAAAATGTATTCCCCGACATTCAAAATCAATATCGTAACCATGATTGGTTAAGTGAAAGAGCTATTTTAGCCGCAAAAATGTCAATGTCGATGTTGATAATATTAATGGTGTTATTCAGGAAATGTTTGATTCTGAAACGTTTTCTTTGAAATCTATGGATAGTGTTGTTGAAAAAAATGAAGCAGTCAATTATCCAACAGAATTTTTAATTCACTTGATGTGCCCGGTCTACCGCCACATTTATTAAAATTAAAAGTTGGTTCTCCAATAATTTTGCTACGTAACCTCAACGCTCCGAGACTGTGAAATGTAACCTAGTTAATTGTTGAGAGAATAATGCCCAATGTTATTGAGGCCACAATTCTCAAAGGAAAATTTAAAAGAGAACATGTTTTGCTGCCAAGAATTCCTATGATTCCTACCGACACACCGATAACATTCAAAAGATTGCAATTTCCGATCAGATTGGGCTTTGCCATGATCATTAATAAATTTCAAGAACAATCATTGCAAATATGTGGTTTGGACCTCGAAAACAGTTGTTTTTCCTACGAGCAACTATATATGGCATGTTCCCGTGTCGGAAAGCCAGAAAATTTATTCATTTACTGTGAGAATAATGAAACTAAAAATATTGTTCACTCTTTAGCATTATAATAATAGAAATATATTGGTCATTCTTATATGTTACAATAAATATTCATTTTCATTTTCATAAAAAAATATGGTTTTTCTTCAACAGTTTTCAGTTAATATTAACAAATGCACAAACTTTTTTTTATATAAGAATATACAGATTCTAACTAAAATAAAAAATTCATTGAGGGCAAAACAACGTTTTCCGGATCCAGCTAGTATATTATATACGAAATTGGACTTTATCTCTAGCCTTGTGGTACGCCTGAATCTGTATATGCGTTTCATCGCCGAAGTTATTTGAAATTTTCACATAATAACTGCGAAAGGATAGATAATTTCCAAGCATTTACCTCTTATTCCGTTTATCAAGGGTATCAAACGCTATATTGAAATCTATAAAAAGAGTGGGACAGTGAAGACTTTTACTTAGTTGTTCGTGGATAAAATTGGCGAAGTTTCCAAGAAGCTGGTTTATGTTTTTACCAGTGTTGCCATAATTTGAAATTGTAAAGATGCTAAATTGCAAAAAAAGATGCTAAAACGTCTGGAGTCAAAAAAAAGATGCTTATTTTTTTCAAATTTCATTACCTTTATGTTGAAAAATTAAATACTTATTAATAAATTCTTTGGTTTTTAAATCGAAAAATTAATAAAAAACAAAAGTTTCGACTTAAATTTTTTAAATTTCAATTAAAATTATTTTGGATTTCATCTGTAATTTTTTTTAACGTTGAGGTTTTTAATTATAAATTAAATATTTTTAATTTTAGAGGATTTTTTTAATTTCAAATATGACAGAATTTACATTATCAAAAGATACGATTATATTACAATAATTGGTTTATGAAATCTAATATTTCTGTGATGTCTTCATCTTTAAGTTCTTCTTGGCTCTGATATTTTTCTGACGATCGACTTTTATCAACGACATCGCTCGGTATATTGTAAGTGTAACAGCACCCATTTTTTAATTTCAAACCTTTTATACGTATTAAAGAACATAACAACTCGGATTTTATTCTTTCAAAGTTTGCTTTTAGCTGAAGCCACTAAACTAAACAAACGTTCAACTTCGGCTTTTGAGAAAGACAAAACTAATAAAGACAATACAAATATTGATAACTCTTCAATCCATAATGAGTTTGTATTCAGTGTTGTATCCCAATATTGTTCTGTGATATAACTCCATTGGATTCGAATTTTTTTCTGTTTCAGATGATCTAAATTTAAACTCTTCTAATACATTGGTTTCGGTTCTTTTACCCGGTTTAATGTGTTTTGTATTAAAAATTTTGGCATTTTTTTAATACAATAATATTTTTTGGCAATCGACTTTTTAATTCATTAAAAACTGTTGTTGCTGTTTACATTCTTCTATTTCAAAATATTTTGTTATATTTGTTGAAAGAGATGAATAGAGTGGTAAAAAGAATAGTACACAAAATTCTCGTATTACACTTGGAGAAATAAAAACATATCAATACCATTAAAATTAAAATTGTATATTCAAAAATAATGAAAAAAATCAAAAAAAGATGCTAAAAGCAACTTTTTATTAATAAAAGATGCTAAGTTAGCATCTAGCATCTTTTCATAAATTTTGGATGCTAAACGACAAAAAAAAGTTGCTAAATCTAGTAACTTAAATGCAAAAATGGTAACACTGGTTTTTATCCTTCTGGAAGCCGAACTGGTTGAGATTAATTACATTATATTTCAGTACAAATTCTGTGACTCTTCTGCACACTATTTCTTCCATAACCTTTTCTATGACCGAGAGTATAGAAATTGGTCGGTCGTTGTTAAAATCTGATTTTTTAACGTTTGTTAGCTTTGTAATTAGGGGGGTTAGAACCAGTGCACTATTTCTTATATCCTTTGGTCGGATTCCGTCCAATCCAGGATCTTTATTAGTATTGAAAGTGCTTAGCATGTTAAATGTTTCTTCTTTGTTTGTGTTCTTCAGATATAATGAATTTTGGAAAATATTTGGGCCAGTTTTAATTGTTTTTATGTTACAATTATGTAGAATTTGATTGACATTTTCCTTAAAACTTATACCAAAATTGTTACAAATGTCCGTTAAATTTAAGTTTTTGAAATTTTTTAGTATTATTTCATCGGTGTTGTAAGTTTTTTTGCCGATTATTTCATTATTGATCTATTATTGTAGAATTGTTTTTTATTATATGAATTTTTTGCATATTATAATTTTTTTTAATGTATTTCTATATTTTAGAGAAATGCGGATTTCACGTAAATATAAAGATTTTTTAGTAGAATATGATAGTATACATAACTCAAATCGGCGAAAATCATTCTTTCGAGAAAAATAACTGTTTATATAAATGTAATGGGTGCATTTGTTTGTAACGAATGATCTCCGGAACCATAAGAGCTGTCGAAGTAAGATTTGCACCATAGGTTCGGTTCGAGCTCTTCTGTGTTTTTTTTTTATACCCTCCACTCCAGTGTGCAGAGGGTATTTATAAGTTTGTCATTCCGTTTGTAATAATTAGAAAAAAAATTTTGGTTCCCATAAAATATATATATTTGTGATCCTTATAACAACCGGAGTTGGTATAGCGATGTCCGTCTGTCCGTCTGTGGAAATCACGATGACAGCATCAATCGGGCAGCTAGGATGCTCGTTGGCATAAAAAATGATTCAATAACACCCTGAAAAGTTTGCTATTTAAAATCGTCTAAATCGGTCGATTAGGGCCCGAGATTTGAATGAAGAACTAAAAAAAGTCTTGAAAAAATATAATTTTCTATGTTGCTACAGTGATCATTTTTAATGAGAATGATTCACCAAATTTATGGGATGATTTCTATTTCAAAAATCATTGAAATCGGTGGAACAGGTCCAGGGAAATCTGTGAAAAATTAAAAAAAAATTAAAAATATGATGTTTCTATATTGTTCTTGTTTTATTCTAAATGTTGTGTTGTTGTCATGGCTGGACTTGTTGTTTTTGTGGTCGTTGGGGTAATAATATAATAAAAACTAACCCTTTGTACATTTTTTTTATTAACTCTGGTAGAAAAATTTAAAAGTTTCCATTGTTTTGGCATCACTAAAAAAATTTGTTAGATCATTTCTGTCACTACCACGAGCCTGCCTGCAAAATTTCAGATCGAATGGGTCACGGGAAAGGGGTTAAAATCGATCAAAAATTTTTTCGACAAGCGACACTACGAGTTAATATAAAGGGAGTAAAAATTCACCAACATCTAAAGCAAATAATGCTAAAATACCTAGTTGTTAATAAAAAAAAAACAATGTAAATTTAAAAAAAAAAAATTTTTATGTATAAATTTATTTAAAGAGAAAAACACAAAAATAACGTTTGATGTTGTATTTTTTGTGTGTAATATTTACATAAACATATTAAATAATACAAATAATATACATATATTCCATATATGTATATCCGTAACAACTGCATGTTAGAACTAAATCGGTATATTATTTTATTAACATAAAATTCTGCAATATTTTGTTGTGGGGAAAATATATTTCTTTTGCATTAACAGAGTGTCACTTCATTTTGCTCAGCGTGACTATACCGCAGTAGATGGCGCCACAATTTTTGTTCTAATTAGCTTTGCAATAGTTATTTCTATTTTAACATGAATGTCAATATTTTCAACTAGATATCATACAGAACAATGTTAAGAGTATACACGGGCTGGTCTTTTATTTCATACGTTTTTTCATTATTCTTTAATATATATGAACATATGTTTGGCATGTTAACTTTTTGTTGTCTTTATAAAATAGAGTTACCGAGTTTATCAATGAGTTTTTTGCTTTCAAAACAGTTCTACATAGTTATATAGAATTATTATTCTGCTTTACCTACAAAATATCTGATTGCGATTACATCTAATTTTTAAAAATTGTGTATAATTACTAAAGCATTATTATTCACATAAATACAAAATTGCACTTTTTAAATTTTCCATTAAAATTTAAGAAAATATCAATTCTAAAAACTGGAATTAAAAATTTCCAATTATAAATTACAATTAACTGAATTTCAGAAAATCATATCAAAACGTCGGAAATAAAAATTTTAAATTTAGAAGACATCAATTGCATATTTAATATATAAATTTTATTCGTTAAACACAAATTGAAATTCCAAAAAAAAAAAAACACCAAATACCTATGTTTACATTTAAAAAATTTTCACATTTAAAAAAAATATTGACATTCAGGAGAAATTAATAGCGTTCAGTATCGCGATTCAAAAACTTCTTTTAACGATAGTCGGATCATTAAAAAAAGAAAATAGCAAAATTATCAGTAAAATTTTTAAACGATATTCGCTATTGGTTAATTTAGCTATTGTTGTTATCTAAACGACAACCATTTTTGTGTTGTTTATTCAATCGATAAAAACTTTAAGGTTGAAATTATGGATGCCAATCGGGATTGATATTTAAAAATCCCGGAATTCGGGATTTTGAAATCCCGATCCCGAGATCCCGGGATTTTCGGGATTTCGGGATTCCGGGATTTAACGGGATTTCGGGACTTCGGGATTTATTTTTTTTTTAATATTATTTCTTTAAATAAAAAAAAAATGTATATATTAAATGCATTGAATTCATATTTATTTAATATAGTTCTTTTACAATACATATTTTATGTATATTTAAAAAGAATTGATGTACAAAAACAAAAGATTACATTTTATGTAATTTAAAAAAAAAAAATTACAAAACAAAACTTGAGACTATTTCATATCAATTTATAATTGGTTAATCACATTTGATTGTTTGATTTCAAATAACAAAAGAATGTAGCAAATTTGATTTAAATTTGTTTTTTTGTATGACATTTTTTCCATTGATTTTTCAAATGGTGAATAAATATAATTAAATAATACTGTTTACTGTTTTAAAGAGCTTCTTAGGAAGATCAAAGCGCCTAAGGTTTCATCAGCCAATCTTGAACGGATTTTGTTGCCTACATACGCCGCCGTTGAGAAGCATCTTTCGCATTCTACACTTGTGGGTAAAATGGTTTGCAAAAAGCTGTATGCAGTTTGCAAATATTTACCTCTTACACCTCCTGAAACAAACAGGTCAATTTCTGTGCAAAGTTGTGTATCTAAATCGTTATTATGTCCCTGAACTGATTTCATTGGGCTTTTACATTTTTCAATAGCATCGTTCAATTTTTGCACAATGGAAATATCATGGTCTTCTTCTAAGTCTTCATCTGATATGCTGTCATCAATTTCGTGTAATATCAAATCATTTGAATTTTTTGAAAAACGCGATATTAAAAGTTTTAATTCAGCTTTTAACAGAATCATATCCAAATTGTTATCGAAATCGGATTTAATTTTCGGATTTTGTAGAAAGTTTAAAAGAGTAGAGTATACTGTTCTTCTTTCTTCTATTCTCTTCCGAAGAGATCTACATATATAACTCGTTACTTAAATCACATTCCATTGTTGAAATCTCATTCAACATGAACGCCAAAGCAGCATCTGCCTTACACAAAGTCATATCTCTACGACAAAGAGCTTCTAGTGTAATTTTTATTGGATTTAATATGTTAATTATTTGTTTAAGCAAAAGAAATTCTTCATCATAGAAAGGCTGCGATTTCAAATCAATTAAAGCTTTTTTTTACAGGTATTTCTAGTTCGGAAAACTGCTGGCACATGTCGAAAAGAGTATCCCATCGTGTTTTGCAATCTAAAATCAATTTTAGCTCTTTTCCTTTCTCTTGTTTTACGTATGTTTGCAAAAGGTCGTTTTTCGTTGGAGATTTTCTAAACATCTTTGCTATTTTTCGTACTTTTTCAATGACAGGTTTTATTTGAACTTTTTCAGTTACGGTGTGCTGGTTTTCTCTCAAGCCTATTTCAAAAGATTCAAATGAATCGTCGTCGTCTTCTGAAGAAGATAATTCATGTGAGACACTAGATTTGGGTATACGTTTTTAAAATACATCCACTAAAGCAAGATGTAAACCATGTGCCAAACACAACTGCTGTTTTGGAGCTATAACCTTCCCAATTTTCTGCATAGTGGACGCTCCATCGGTGGTAAAGCCAACTATGTCGTTAGAAAGTGACAGTCCAAATTCTCTCAGTCTATCTTCTATATACTGGATGCAATTAGCAGCAGTGCCAGACTTCTTTAATCTTACCAAACCAATGTTAAAAAATTTTCCATTTGTGTGAACAATAATGTTAATGTAACGCTTATTTGACGTTGATGTCCATTCGTCGAACGTTAGGCTGAACTTATCCTCTTTTAGCTTAATTTTACTAATTTCATTTATCATATTTTCTTTACATTTTAAATGAAATTGCATAAATTTAGTTTTTATGGTTTCTCTGGATTTTGGAACGTCAAACCCACATGATTTTAATGATTTCCGTAGTTCGTTAGAAGTTATAAATATTGATAATGGTAATCCATCAAGCGCCACCAATCGAGCAATAACTGCAGACAGTGATTCCTCCTGTTGTGGAGAACCATAATCGGTAATTTTTAAAATTTTGTTTTGTGGCTCATCGCAATCATTTTTCTGCAACTTTATCATGTGAATCTAAAAAATATAAAATACAGTATTATTAAATGCAGTCAAATTTTTGTTTAATCACTTACACTTAGATGCGTTATAAGACCTTTTGTCGAGCCGCCATTGGTTTTCAAAACTTTTTTGCATATATTGCATTTGGCATGCGGTGTTCCTTTTGACTCCACCAAAAAATGATACCACACAGAACTTTTATCTTTATTTTTAGATTTATGTTCCACAAAATTCATTTTTATTTAATTAAGTGGCAAAAGTACATAGAAATTTATATTTTTCTTTTCAATTGTTTTGTATTGCTTTCAGTAATTGTTTTTTTTTTAATGAAAAGTAACAAAGTTGCCAAAATAGCTTACCTTTGTATTATTTGTTAACAGGGTGTTCCAAATACTCATTAGTCTTTTAAAAATGGTAGTATATATAATAACATAAAAATATAAAACTTATGATGCGCTATATTTAATAAACAAAAGTAAACAACAAAATCCCGGGATTGAAAAAAAAATCCCGGGAATCGGAATTTGTTAATCCCGAAAAATCCCGGGATATCGGGATTCGGGATTTCCCGTTTGGCATCCCTAGTTGAAATGTCGTCATACATAAATAAAAATCATAAAATAGTGAAAATATTTTGCTTCTATTAAAAAACTTTTTTATATAAATAAAAAAATTAAATAGCATATTCAATTCATTATTTCATTTTCAAATAAATAAACAGAAATATTAGTAAAAAAATAAAGATATTAAACATAAACATAAAATCATCTTGTCAAACACGAAGTAATTTGTTTTTTTCTATTCTTCTTTGTGTTCTTCGCTTATTTTGACAGAGATGCCACTCGTTTACAATTTAAATAAATAGAAAAATAGAGATGTCGACTGTCGTTAAGATGTCTGTACTTAGTGAATCACTTAATCCTTAGTGCAAACAACAATAGCTGTCTATATATTTTGCGATTGTCGGATCGTTGAAATTTACAGAATCGGACTACAGAAAATATTGATTTAAATTCAATGAATTTTAGAAAACCTCAAATGATATTTAAGAATTGCGAACACAAAAATTGTTACATAAATAAACGCAATTTGATGAGAATGTTATTTTTTATATATAAATTTTCACAATTTTTTTGGATGAATATTTGAAGTTTTCCAGAAAATAAAGATAACAAATTATTTTATTTAAAATGTTTGGGACATTTGGTTTTTTGCGTTTGGCATCCCTTATTTGATTATTTATTATTATTATAAATTTATTCTCTATGTTTTCCAAATATAGCAATATTATAATAAAAACGTTGAGAGAGCTTTTTTTTGGTTATTATTTTGTTACTCCATCCAACCTTTATAGCCGCAATGAAGAAATATTTGGCCAGTTAAAAGAAACTATACAGCCATCTGCAATTAGCACGATTTAATACATATAGCCACCCTACACATCCATTACCTTTGCAATGGAGGTTAGGGCGAGCTATTTAATTAGCAAAAACTAAATTAAACCAGAAGTTGTGTCATATAACCGGAAACGCATGCATATAGGTATATAACCTAAATGCATGCCGAACAGCAACCACGATGACCAAAAATCAAACACCGAAATAATAGAAAAGACGAAAACCAACCCAAAGAATTTGCTGAAATAATTTGGTATTAAGTTTAACAAATTGTTTACTTTTTCATTTACATATATTATCAAGACTCAAACCGAGGTGGAGGGTATCAAAGATTCGGCACAGCCGAATTTAACACTCTTACTTGTTTTAGTTTTAACCGTCTAGCTGGCGCTGTGGTCAAGTTATAAACAAAATGTTTATTTTCAGCGCGATTTGACTGCAATTCAGAATGTATTTATGTTTCGTCATCAGAAATTTTTGTATGTATAAATGAACAGATAGGTGGCGCTGGGGTAAAGTTAATTTGAATATTCTTATTTACGGTGCGATTTTAATGAAACTAAGAATGTACATATATGTATGTTAGATGATGCCAAACATTTTTTTATTGGACCCGGTAGCTGGCGCTGTCATTCGAAAAATAATGAGTTGTCAAATTTATATAAATTTTATAAGCTACAAAATTCACAAACGTTTTATTCTAACCAAAAAGAAAGGAAAAAGCCACTACATTATTGCATGGTGGTCGTACAGCTCATTCAGCATTCAAATCACCGTTAAACGTAGAAACAAATGAGAATGACGTCTGTAATATCAAAAGTTCTGCAAAAATGCAGTATTATTATTTGGGATGAATGTACCTTAGAAGCATTACATATAACTTTAAAAGATGAAAGACTTTTTGGTGGAGCTCTCATTTTATCTGGAGATCTTTGTCAAACATTGCCAGTCATACCAAAATCAACATATGCTAACGAAATAAATGCCTGCTGAAAATCATCAACATTATGGAGTAGCGTTCAAACTATAAAATTAACAACAAATATGCGAGTACGATTACAAAATGATCCAATGGCTGACCAATTTTCAAAACAACTACTTGATCAAAATCAATATCGTAACCATGATTGGTTAAGTGAAAGAGCTATTTTAGCCGCAAAAATGTCAATGTCGATGTTGATAATATAAATGGTGTTATTCAGGACATGTTTGATTCTGAAACGTTTTCTTTGAAATCTATGGATAGTGTTGTTGAAAAAAATGAAGCAGTCAATTATCCAACAGAATTTTTAATTCACTTGATGTGCCCGGTCTACCGCCACATTTATTAAAATTAAAAGTTGGTTCTCCAATAATTTTGCTACGTAACCTCAACGCTCCGAGACTGTGAAATGTAACCTAGTTAATTGTTGAGAGAATAATGCCCAATGTTATTGAGGCCACAATTCTCAAAGGAAAATTTAAAGGAGAACATGTTTTGCTGCCAAGAATTCCTATGATTCCTACCGACACACCGAAAACATTCAAAAGATTGCAATTTCCGATCAGATTGGGCTTTGCCATGACCATTAATAAATTTCAAGAACAATCATTGCAAACATCTGGTTTGCACCTCGAAAACAGTTGTTTTTCCTACGAGCAACTATATGTGACATGTTCCCGTGTCGGAAAGCCAGAAAATTTATTCATTTACTGTGAGAATAATGAAACTAAAAATATTGTTCACTCTTTAGCATTATAATAATAGAAATATATTGGTCATTCTTCTATGTTACAATAAATATTTATTTTCATTTTCATAAAAAAATATGGTTTTTCTTTAACAGTTTTCAGTTAATATTAACAAATGCACAAACGTTTTTTTATATTAGTATATACAGATTCTAACTAAAATAAAAAATTCATTGAGGGCAAAATAACATTTGCCGGATTCAGCTAGTATATTATATACGAAATTGGACCTAATCTCTGGCCTTGTGGTACGCCTGAATCTGTATATGCGTTTCATCGGTGAGGTTATTTGAAATTTTCACATAATAACTGCGAAATGATAGATAATTTCCAAGCATTTACCTCTTATTCCGTTTATCAAGGGTATCAAACGCTATATTGAAATCTATAAAAAGAGTGGGACAGTGAAGACTTTTACTTAGTTGTCCGTGGATAAAATTGGCGAAGTTTCCAAGAAGCTGGTTTATGTTTTTACCCTTCTGGAAGCCGAGCTGGTTGAGATTAATTACATTACATTTCAGTACAAATTCTGTGACTCTTCTGCACACTATTTCTTCCATAACCTTTTCTATGACCGAGAGTATAGAAATTGGTCGGTCGTTGTTAAAATCTGATTTTTTAAGGTTTGTTAATTTTGTAATTAGGGGGGTTAGAACCAGTGCACTATTTCTTAAATCCTTTGGTCGGATTCCGTCCAATCCAGGATCTTTATTAGTATTGAGGGTGCTTAGTATGTTAAATATTTCTTCTTTGTTTGAGTTATTCAGATATAATGAATTTTGCAAAATATTTGGGCCAGTTTTAATTGTTTTTATGTTACAATTATGTAGAATTTGATTGACATTTTCCTTAAAACTTATATTAAAATTGTTAGAAATGTCCGTTAAATTTAAGTTTTTGAAATTTTTTAGTATTATTTCATCGGTGTTGTAATTTTTTTTTGCCGATTATTTCATTACTGATCTATTGTTGTAGAATTGTTTTTTATTATATGAGTTTTTTGCATCTTATAATTTTTTATTTAATGTATTTCTATATTTTTTATATATGATTTCCTTTGATTTATTTTTTGACTTACAGTCTCTTTTGATTGCTTGATGATACAAGATCAGATTACCCATTTATTTAAATCTCGGTAAATTTTTTTCTTTTGTCTTACAGCAACTAAGAAGTTAAAAAACAAGTGTTTTGTTTTTAAATTCTTACTTGTGTTTTGGTTTTGTGTTCGGAGAGACATTTACACATTGAGAGTTTTATGTAGTACTCTATCATTCTAACATGATTTCGAAAAGGAGATGACCAGCTGATGATAGCGTTGCCAGCACATCTAAGCGTGCTAGTCACAATAGTAGTTATTACCATCCACTCCTGGCATTAATTGATAATGAATAAACAGATGATAATATGGTTGCCTCCACTATGATTCATAAAGTTCATATACCACCAATAACTATGTATATTGAAAAGTAACACAAGATATGCATAAATTGTGTAAAGATAGCCATATTTCTAAATTCTTAATTAGAAAAATTTCAATTGAACATATATTGTTCTGTGAAAGTCATGTTGACTACGATTCTGCTGTCAAATATTTATCAAACAAGCAAATGGAGTATTTCTCATATACACCAAAGAACAACAGACCATATAAAGTGGTTTTATCAGGTTTAAGAGCTGTACGCAGCTTGTTAAGGAATCTTAACAGAAAATTTTCATATATTTCTTAAAAAAAAAAAGCACAAAAGTACCTTTCAGTGCAACGCTAGCAATCAGCTGTTTTCTGTAAATTATTAAGAATTGTGAAATTGAAAACAAATCAATTCTTCGATTCTGCTTTATTTGGCCTGCTAAACGCTTTTTAAGCTCAGTATCAAAATTACCCATCCGCTTCTTGTTTTTCTTTGCCGAATTTTGTTTGTTTTTTTTTTCCATGTTTGCAACTGAAAAATAACTTTTATTTTTTTTAGCATATTAAATTTTGTTTATGCTTACCTCTCCTGTCAAAATTCCATTCAGAAAGAACGAAAAATTTGATATTCCTGCTCAAAGCCTTGGTTGCCTAACTTAATTTACGTCAAAAAAAAGTAGTAAAAACAATACTACTTTTTTAAAAAGCTGCAGACTATCAACAGAAATTTTTTGACAGAAAAATTCCTTAAGCATTTCTGAATCGTTTTTTTATATGAAGTTTTTGATTCCTTAGCAAGCTGCATACAGGTCTTTAGATGAAACGGGTCCAAACAAGTTAAAGCTGGAAGTAGTTAATATTGGAAGAAGTTAATATGCATTGGCGTGAAACCAGTTTACCGTAAAACTGATAGTAATCGTGAATTACTACTCTATATAATTTATCTTAAGAAGGGATCATATAGCTTAATGGATCTACGTAAAAAACAACAACTGCAAAGTAAACACATTTTGTTCCAAATGTGCTGGAAACCGCATCCTGTACCTCGACTTCAATAAAAAGTGCAAACTGTCACGGGGATCATAAATCTACACATAGCGCTTGCCGTATGAGATCCTCTTACATTGGATTGCAAAATCGTTATTCCAGTCAACAACACACATATCATAATGAAAATATTAGTACCAACACTACATGTAAAGTTATTTCCTGTACTAATAATACACATAATATTAAGATAGGTAGTATCATCCCACAAAATAACCATTCGTATGCAAATGTTGTTCGTAACGAGCATGCAACAGTCAATAACATTTCAAACGATCTCTTTTCGCTCGAGGAACTTAGATCACTAACTTTTGAATTAATAGAAAAACTAAAAAAACTGTAAATCATAAAGTGACCAATATAATGTTATAACAGTTTTAGCTTTTCGTTTTTTGCCATGATTAGTAATGTAAAGAATTCTAGAGGATTTCGCAGCAAACTTCATGAAATTTTTGATTTTTTGATACGGGAAAATATTGATATTTGTTAAGTTAGTGAAACTTGGTTGGACAATAATAGTTCTATGACTCATTCGGAGTATTTTGGGTATCGAACAGATCGTGAATGCTCTTAAGGTGGTGGTGTCGCAGTGATAGTGCGTAAAATTATAACTCACGAACGCTTACCTGAAATTTACACGGAATTAATAGAAAACTTGGTTGTTAGAATAAAACTAGCCGATAATACGTTTTTAGTTGTTATTTTCCTGGAGGTGGTCCCGGTCCCTCTGATATAAAAAAATGCGTTTAATTTGGATCTTAAGTTATTTTCGAAGATTCTAGAGCATTATATCTTAGGAGGTGATTTTAACTGTATAAATCAATTATGGGGCTGCCTAAGAGCCAACTGAGTTCAGTTTATACTACTTTTAATTCAAGAAACCAGTCTACTGATAGCATTAAGTACGAACAGTCAAGTGCATACTTTCTACTATTGTAACATCATCACCCATTTATCACCAACAACATGTAGCAGCCTATTTGCAAATTTAATAACGAACAAAGAAAATAACTCATACATCCCAATAAACAAATTCGTACAAGTAATAAATTTATAATAAACTTATAATCAAATCTTCACGTTATTTATTATGGATTGCTTAAACACTAATTGCATTATTACCGGAAATGAACGTGTGGTATCTTGCTGGCTGTGTTTAAGAAACTACCATTTGAAATGTAGTGGTCTTACAGTGCAGATGCTCTGGCTGATCCTGCAAAATTCCTGCAATGGACCTGCCCTTGCAGCAAAAAATTAATGTGGAGTTTTATAAATTTTCCAAAAGTTCAAAACCTGAATTTGAACAACTTAGTTATGACTTCATATCACTGCAAGGTAAACTAAGTTCGGTGAATTATTCACAAATTATCCTGATATAGATAAATTTTCCAATACGCAACATATTTCTTCTCCAAAACGTAAAAAGACAGTAATTAATCCTCTGAGTACACCTATTTGAACTTTTTCATCGGGAAGTGCATCTCAAAGCCCAATGGCTTGGTCCATCAAGGTCTAAGTTATCTTACTCTGAACCTGTTGCTTCACAATCTGCTAATTCTCAAATACCTGATCAACGTTAATCTACGCCCAATCCAAATTATCTGAACATAAACAACTTACATCGAATCATCTTGACGCCGTAATAGCACCATAAACTTTAATGACTCCATCAAACTCGGAACAAAACAACTAAATATTATTCCCCCTAGAAAGTCGATCTTCATTTCCCATTCTGCAATCGATACATCTACGGATGATATTGATAATTACATAAAATCGAATTTAAACTTGATCACGGATTTGTCAATTTCAATCAAGAAATTCACATATTCTAAACCGAGAGATATAACTTCTTTCAAGCTAGCTGTGCCTTTTGATCTCTACGACAAACTTTTTGATCAGGGCTTTTGGCCGAATAATACATTCGTACGTGAGTATATAATTAAGAATAACCCTAGAAAAAAAATTATTGTTCGTATTCCGTCACAAGTACAAAATACAAAAAATATTCACTGATAACCAACTCAGCCTCGTTTATCAAAACGTTCGTGGGTTAAATACGAAATTAATAAATTTATTAATCAAAAGCTATGATTCTTGCGTTCACTGAAACATGGCTAAAGCATAATGTGTTTAATATGGAAATACTTTGTAGCAAATATCAAATATATCGGAGAGACAGAGGTGGTGATCGTAATGCGGGAGGTGTACTATTGCAGTCGCTAGCTGTTTTTCATTTGAATTGTTTCTGTCTGACTATTCTTCTGATACTGAATTTATTTTCGTAAAAATAAACCTAAAAAATAAACAAATATTTGAAACCTGCTCTTAAATCCCTCCGTGCGCTGATTATATTGTTTATGAAAACCATCTTCGAGCTATTAAACATGTGGTACAATATTTAAGCTGAACGGATTCTGTTTTTTACTTGGCGATTTTAATTTACCTGTTATCTCATGGAATTATCCACCTGAATCTCTATATCTGGTTTCTTTAAATTCTGATGACTTCTTAAACGATATTTCTGACCTTTGCCTGTATCAAACAAATGGTATATAAGTTAAGGTACGTAGACCCAGTGTGACAAATTCTTTGTCAATTGCAAAATAATGCAACATGAGCGCTACACGCGCAGACGCTACCTTGCATTTTTTCATGTAAATTTATTTCACACGAAATGTGACGCTGGTTATGCTAACAAGCATAATTGTGTTTGTGTTCTCGTTTTGATTTTGAAGTTGTGGATCGCTTTAAATATGTTTTAAAATATGATTGAAGGGTTAGTTCAATTTCGTCGCTCAAAACTTGCATAGCAAGGTAACGGTCCTCCGTAATAAAACTAAAGTTAAAACTATAAATATAATTTGTTCAAAGTTTTAAATGTGTAATCATAAAATACTACAATTTGCTCAAAGTTCTAAATGTGTAATCATAAATACTAAGTCCTAGGCTGATCTAAATGATATAAATTTATAAGTAAAAACACAGACAGAAGGTGTATTAATTTTACGAAGTGACGAAATTGGGTGAGTAAAATAATTGGCTCCCAACGTGAAAATAGAAAAATGGCACATAGTGCTTAAATAAATATTTTTTAAAAATAATATAGTTTTGAGCTAAAGGCACATAGTCAAATGAATATTTTTAAAATAAAATTTTAAACTAAAAATAAAAGAACATATTGCCTAAATAAATAATTTAAAAAAGTTTTGAACGCAAAATAAAAGAACATAGTACTCAAATAAATATTTAAAAAAATATATAGTTATGAACTAAAAAGCACATAGTGCTCAAATAAGTATTTTTAAAAAAAATTTGAATCTAAAAAAATCATAGTGCTCAAATAAATATTTAAAGAAATTATAAGTTTTGAGTCGAAGCTGTATGCAGTTTGCAAATATTTACCTCTTACACCTCCTGAAACAAACAGGTCAATTTCTGTGCCAAGTTGTGTATCTAAATCGTTATTATGTCCCTGAACTGATTTCATTGGGCTTTTACATTTTTCAATAGCATCGTTCAATTTTTGCACAATGGAAATATCATGGTCTTCTTCTAAGTCTTCATCTGATATGCTGTCATCAATTTCGTGTAATATCAAATCATTTGAATTTTTTGAAAAACGCGATATTAAAAGTTTTAATTCAGCTTTTAACAGAATCATATCCAAATTGTTATCGAATTCGGATTTAATTTTCGGATTTTGTAGAAAGTTTAAAAGAGTAGAGTATACTGTTCTTCTTTCTTCTATTCTCTTCCGAAGAGATCTACATATATAACTCGTTACTTAAATCACATTCCATTGTTGAAATCTCATTCAACATGAACGCCAAAGCAGCATCTGCCTTACACAAAGTCATATCTCTACGACAAAGAGCTTCTAGTGTAATTTTTATTGGATTTAATATGTTAATTATTTGTTTAAGCAAAAGAAATTCTTCATCATAGAAAGGCTGCGATTTCAAATCAATTAAAGCTTTTTTTTACAGGTATTTCTAGTTCGGAAAACTGCTGGCACATGTCGAAAAGAGTATCCCATCGTGTTTTGCAATCTAAAATCAATTTTAGCTCTTTTCCTTTCTCTTGTTTTACGTATGTTTGCAAAAGGTCGTTTTTCGTTGGAGATTTTCTAAACATCTTTGCTATTTTTCGTACTTTTTCAATGACAGGTTTTATTTGAACTTTTTCAGTTACGGTGTGCTGGTTTTCTCTCAAGCCTATTTCAAAAGATTCAAATGAATCGTCGTCGTCTTCTGAAGAAGATAATTCATGTGAGACACTAGATTTGGGTATACGTTTTTAAAATACATCCACTAAAGCAAGATGTAAACCATGTGCCAAACACAACTGCTGTTTTGGAGCTATAACCTTCCCAATTTTCTGCATAGTGGACGCTCCATCGGTTGTAAAGCCAACTATGTCGTTAGAAAGTGACAGTCCAAATTCTCTCAGTCTATCTTCTATATACTGGATGCAATTAGCAGCAGTGCCAGACTTCTTTAATCTTACCAAACCAATGTTAAAAAATTTTCCATTTGTGTGAACAATAATGTTAATGTAACGCTTATTTGACGTTGATGTCCATTCGTCGAACGTTAGGCTGAACTTATCCTCTTTTAGCTTAATTTTACTAATTTCATTTATCATATTTTCTTTACATTTTAAATGAAATTGCATAAATTTAGTTTTTATGGTTTCTCTGGATTTTGGAACGTCAAAACCACATGATTTTAATGATTTCCGTAGTTCGGTATAAGTTATAAATATTGATAATGGTAATCCATCAAGCGCCACCAATCGAGCAATAACTGCAGACAGTGATTCCTCCTGTTGTGGAGAACCATAATCGGTAATTTTTAAAATTTTGTTTTGTGGCTCATCGCAATCATTTTTCTGCAACTTTATCATGTGAATCTAAAAAATATAAAATACAGTATTATTAAATGCAGTCAAATTTTTGTTTAATCACTTACACTTAGATGCGTTATAAGACCTTTTATCGAGCCGCCATTGGTTTTCAAAACTTTTTTGCATATATTGCATTTGGCATGCGGTGTTCCTTTTGACTCCACCAAAAAATGATACCACACAGAACTTTTATCTTTATTTTTAGATTTATGTTCCACAAAATTCATTTTTATTTAATTAAGTGGCAAAAGTACATAGAAATTTATATTTTTCTTTTCAATTGTTTTGTTTTGCTTTCAGTAATTGTTTTTTTTTTTAATGAAAAGTAACAAAGTTGCCAAAATAGCTTACCTTTGTATTATTTGTTAACAGGGTGTTCCAAATACTCATTAGTCTTTTAAGTGATACACGCAAAAAAAAAAATGGTAGTATATATAATAACATAAAAATATAAAACTTATGATGCGCTATATTTTATAAACAAAAGTAAACAACAAATCCCGGGATTGAAAAAAAAAATCCCGGGAATCGGAATTTGTTAATCCCGAAAAATCCCGGGATATCGGGATTCGGGATTTCCCGTTTGGCATCCCTAGTTGAAATGTCGTCATACATAAATAAAAATCATAAAATAGTGAAAATATTTTGCTTCTATTAAAAAACTTTTTTATATAAATAAAAAAATTAAATAGCATATTCAATTCATTATTTCATTTTCAAATAAATAAACAGAAATATTAGTAAAAAAATAAAGATATTAAACATAAACATAAAATCATCTTGTCAAACACGAAGTAATTTGTTTTTTTCTATTCTTCTTTGTGTTCTTCGCTTATTTTGACAGAGATGCCACTCGTTTACAATTTAAATAAATAGAAAAATAGAGATGTCGACTGTCGTTAAGATGTCTGTACTTAGTGAATCACTTAATCCTTAGTGCAAACAACAATAGCTGTCTATATATTTTGCGATTGTCGGATCGTTGAAATTTACAGAATCGGACTACAGAAAATATTGATTTAAATTCAATGAATTTTAGAAAACCTCAAATGATATTTAAGAATTGCGAACACAAAAATTGTTACATAAATAAACGCAATTTGATGAGAATGTTATTTTTTATATATAAATTTTCACAATTTTTTTGGATGAATATTTGAAGTTTTCCAGAAAATAAAGATAACAAATTATTTTATTTAAAATGTTTGGGACATTTGGTTTTTTGCGTTTGGCATCCCTTATTTGATTATTTATTATTATTATAAATTTATTCTCTATGTTTTCCAAATATAGCAATATTATAATAAAAACGTTGAGAGAGCTTTTTTTTGGTTATTATTTTGTTACTCCATCCAACCTTTATAGCCGCAATGAAGAAATATTTGGCCAGTTAAAAGAAACTATACAGCCATCTGCAATTAGCACGATTTAATACATATAGCCACCCTACACATCCATTACCTTTGCAATGGAGGTTAGGGCGAGCTATTTAATTAGCAAAAACTAAATTAAACCAGAAGTTGTGTCATATAACCGGAAACGCATGCATATAGGTATATAACCTAAATGCATGCCGAACAGCAACCACGATGACCAAAAATCAAACACCGAAATAATAGAAAAGACGAAAACCAACCCAAAGAATTTGCTGAAATAATTTGGTATTAAGTTTAACAAATTGTTTACTTTTTCATTTACATATATTATCAAGACTCAAACTGAGGTGGAGGGTATCAAAGATTCGGCACAGCCGAATTTAACACTCTTACTTGTTTTAGTTTTAACCGTCTAGCTGGCGCTGTGGTCAAGTTATAAACAAAATGTTTATTTTCAGCGCGATTTGACTGCAATTCGTCATCAGAAATTTTTGTATGTATAAATGAACCGATAGGTGGCGCTGGGGTAAAGTTAATTTGAATATTCTTATTTACGGTGCGATTTTAATGAAACTAAGAATGTACATATATGTATGTTAGATGATGCCAAACATTTTTTTATTGGACCCGGTAGCTGGCGCTGTCATTCGAAAAATAATGAGTTGTCAAATTTATATAAATTTTATAAGCTACAAAATTCACAAACGATTTATTCTAACCAAATAGAAAGGAAAAAGCCACTACATTATTGCATGGTGGTCGTACAGCTCATTCAGCATTCAAATCACCGTTAAACGTAGAAACAAATGAGAATGACGTCTGTAATATCAAAAGTTCTGCAAAAATGCAGTATTATTATTTGGGATGAATGTACCTTAGAAGCATTACATATAACTTTAAAAGATGAAAGACTTTTTGGTGGAGCTCTCATTTTATCTGGAGATCTTTGTCAAACATTGCCAGTCATACCAAAATCAACATATGCTAACGAAATAAATGCCTGCTGAAAATCATCAACATTATGGAGTAGCGTTCAAACTATAAAATTAACAACAAATATGCGAGTACGATTACAAAATGATCCAATGGCTGACCAATTTTCAAAACAACTACTTGATCAAAATCAATATCGTAACCATGATTGGTTAAGTGAAAGAGCTATTTTAGCCGCAAAAATGTCAATGTCGATGTTGATAATATAAATGGTGTTATTCAGGACATGTTTGATTCTGAAACGTTTTCTTTGAAATCTATGGATAGTGTTGTTGAAAAAAATGAAGCAGTCAATTATCCAACAGAATTTTTAATTCACTTGATGTGCCCGGTCTACCGCCACATTTATTAAAATTAAAAGTTGGTTCTCCAATAATTTTGCTACGTAACCTCAACGCTCCGAGACTGTGAAATGTAACCTAGTTAATTGTTGAGAGAATAATGCCCAATGTTATTGAGGCCACAATTCTCAAAGGAAAATTTAAAGGAGAACATGTTTTGCTGCCAAGAATTCCTATGATTCCTACCGACACACCGAAAACATTCAAAAGATTGCAATTTCCGATCAGATTGGGCTTTGCCATGACCATTAATAAATTTCAAGAACAATCATTGCAAACATGTGGTTTGCACCTCGAAAACAGTTGTTTTTCCTACGAGCAACTATATGTGACATGTTCCCGTGTCGGAAAGCCAGAAAATTTATTCATTTACTGTGAGAATAATGAAACTAAAAATATTGTTCACTCTTTAGCATTATAATAATAGAAATATATTGGTCATTCTTATATGTTACAATAAATATTTATTTTCATTTTCATAAAAAAATATGGTTTTTCTTTAACAGTTTTCAGTTAATATTAACAAATGCACAAACGTTTTTTTATATTAGTATATACAGATTCTAACTAAAATAAAAAATTCATTGAGGGCAAAATAACATTTGCCGGATTCAGCTAGTATATTATATACGAAATTGGACCTAATCTCTGGCCTTGTGGTACGCCTGAATCTGTATATGCGTTTCATCGGTGAGGTTATTTGAAATTTTCACATAATAACTGCGAAGTGATAGATAATTTCCAAGCATTTACCTCTTATTCCGTTTATCAAGGGTATCAAACGCTATATTGAAATCTATAAAAAGAGTGGGACAGTGAAGACTTTTACTTAGTTGTCCGTGGATAAAATTGGCGAAGTTTCCAAGAAGCTGGTTTATGTTTTTACCCTTCTGGAAGCCGAGCTGGTTGAGATTAATTACATTACATTTCAGTACAAATTCTGTGACTCTTCTGCACACTATTTCTTCCATAACCTTTTGTATGACCGAGAGTATAGAAATTGGTCGGTCGTTGTTAAAATCTGATTTTTTAAGGTTTGTTAATTTTGTAATTAGGGGGGTTAGAACCAGTGCACTATTTCTTATATCCTTTGGTCGGATTCCGTCCAATCCAGGATCTTTATTAGTATTGAGGGTGCTTAGTATATTAAATATTTCTTCTTTGTTTGAGTTATTCAGATATAATGAATTTTGCAAAATATTTGGGCCAGTTTTAATTGTTTTTATGTTACAATTATGTAGAATTTGATTGACATTTTCCTTAAAACTTATATTAAAATTGTTAGAAATGTCCGTTAAATTTAAGTTTTTGAAATTTTTTAGTATTATTTCATCGGTGTTGTAATTTTTTTTTGCCGATTATTTCATTACTGATCTATTGTTGTAGAATTGTTTTTTATTATATGAGTTTTTTGCATCTTATAATTTTTTATTTAATGTATTTCTATATTTTTTATATATGATTTCCTTTGATTTATTTTTTGACTTACAGTCTCTTTTGATTGCTTGATGATACAAGATCAGATTACCCATTTATTTAAATCTCGGTAAATTTTTTTCTTTTGTCTTACAGCAACTAAGAAGTTAAAAAACAAGTGTTTTGTTTTTAAATTCTTACTTGTGTTTTGGTTTTGTGTTCGGAGAGACATTTACACATTGAGAGTTTTATGTAGTACTCTATCATTCTAACATGATTTCGAAAAGGAGATGACCAGCTGATGATAGCGTTGCCAGCACATCTAAGCGTGCTAGTCACAATAGTAGTTATTACCATCCACTCCTGGCATTAATTGATAATGAATAAACAGATGATAATATGGTTGCCTCCACTATGATTCATAAAGTTCATATACCACCAATAACTATGTATATTGAAAAGTAACACAAGATATGCATAAATTGTGTAAAGATAGCCATATTTCTAAATTCTTAATTAGAAAAATTTCAATTGAACATATATTGTTCTGTGAAAGTCATGTTGACTACGATTCTGCTGTCAAATATTTATCAAACAAGCAAATGGAGTATTTCTCATATACACCAAAGAACAACAGACCATATAAAGTGGTTTTATCAGGTTTAAGAGCTGTACGCAGCTTGTTAAGGAATCTTAACAGAAAATTTTCATATATTTCTTTAAAAAAAAAAAGCACAAAAGTACCTTTCAGTGCAACGCTAGCAATCAGCTGTTTTCTGTCAATTATTAAGAATTGTGAAATTGAAAACAAATCAATTCTTTGATTCTGCTTTATTTGGCCTGCTAAACGCTTTTTAAGCTCAGTATCAAAATTACCCATCCGCTTCTTGTTTTTCTTTGCCGAATTTTGTTCGTTTTTTTTTCCATGTTTGCAACTGAAAAATAACTTTTATTTTTTTTAGCATATTAAATTTTGTTTATGCTTACCTCTCCTGTCAAAATTCCATTCAGAAAGAACGAAAAATTTGATATTCCTGCTCAAAGCCTTGGTTGCCTAACTTAATTTACGTAAAAAAAAAGTAGTAAAAACAATACTACTTTTTTAAAAAGCTGCAGACTATCAACAGAAATTTTTTGACAGAAAAATTCCTTAAGCATTTCTGAATCGTTTTTTTATATGAAGTTTTTGATTCCTTAGCAAGCTGCATACAGGTCTTTAGATGAAACGGGTCCAAACAAGTTAAAGCTGGAAGTAGTTAATATTGGAAGAAGTTAATATGCATTGGCGTGAAACCAGTTTACCGTAAAACTGATAGTAATCGTGAATTACTACTCTATATAATTTATCTTAAGAAGGGATCATATAGCTTAATGGATCTACGTAAAAAACAACAACTGCAAAGTAAACACATTTTGTTCCAAATGTGCTGGAAACCGCATCCTGTACCTCGACTTCAATAAAAAGTGCAAACTGTCACGGGGATCATAAATCTACACATAGCGCTTGCCGTATGAGATCCTCTTACATTGGATTGCAAAATCGTTATTCCAGTCAACAACACACATATCATAATGTAAATATTAGTACCAACACTACATGTAAAGTTATTTCCTGTACTAATAATACACATAATATTAAGATAGGTAGTATCATCCCACAAAATAACCATTCGTATGCAAATGTTGTTCGTAACGAGCATGCAACAGTCAATAACATTTCAAACGATCTCTTTTCGCTCGAGGAACTTAGATCGCTAACTTTGGAATTAATAGAAAAACTAAAAAAACTGTAAATCATAAAGTGACCAATATAATGTTATAACAGTTTTAGCTTTTCGTTTTTTGCCATGATTAGTAATGTAAAGAATTCTAGAGGATTTCGCAGCAAACTTCATGAAATTTTTGATTTTTTGATACGGGAAAATATTGATATTTGTTAAGTTAGTGAAACTTGGTTGGACAATAATAGTTCTATGACTCATTCGGAGTATTTTGGGTATCGAACAGATCGTGAATGCTCCAAAGGTGGTGGTGTCGCAGTGATAGTGCGTAAAATTATAACTCACGAACGCTTACCTGAAATTTACACGGAATTAATAGAAAACTTGGTTGTTAGAATAAAACTAGCCGATAATACGTTTTTAGTTGTTATTTTCCTGGAGGTGGTCCCGGTCCCTCTGATATAAAAAAATGCGTTTAATTTGGATCTTAAGTTATATTCGAAGATTCTAGAGCATTATATCTTAGGAGGTGATTTTAACTGTATAAATCAATTATGGGGCTGCCTAAGAGCCAACTGAGTTCAGTTTATACTACTTTTAATTCAAGAAACCAGTCTACTGATAGCATTAAGTACGAACAGTCAAGTGCATACTTTCTACTATTGTAACATCATCACCCATTTATCACCAACAACATGTAGCAGCCTATTTGCAAATTTAATAACGAACAAAGAAAATAACTCATACATCCCAATAAACAAATTCGTACAAGTAATAAATTTATAATAAACTTATAATCAAATCTTCACGTTATTTATTATGGATTGCTTAAACACTAATTGCATTATTACCGGAAATGAACGTGTGGTATCTTGCTGGCTGTGTTTAGGAAACTACCATTTGAAATGTAGTGGTCTTACAGTGCAGATGCTCTGGCTGTTCCTGCAAAATTCCTGCAATGGACCTGCCCTTGCAGCAAAAAATTAATGTGGAGTTTTATAAATTTTCCAAAAGTTCAAAAACTGAATTTGAACAACTTAGTTATGACTTCATATCACTGCAAGGTAAACTAACTAAGTTCGGTGAATTATTCACAAATTATCCTGATATAGATAAATTTTCCAATACGCAACATATTTCTTCTCCAAAACGTAAAAAGACAGTAATTAATCCTCTGAGTACACCTATTTGAACTTTTTCATCGGGAAGTGCATCTCAAAGCCCAATGGCTTGGTCCATCAAGGTCTAAGTTATCTTACTCTGAACCTGTTGCTTCACAATCTGCTAATTCTCAAATACCTGATCAACGTTAATCTACGCCCAATCCAAATTATCTGAACATAAACAACTTACATCGAATCATCTTGACGCCGTAAAAGCGCCATAAACTTTAATGACTCCATCAAACTCGGAACAAAACAACTAAATATTATTCCCCCTAGAAAGTCGATCTTCATTTCCCATTCTGCAATCGATACATCTACGGATGATATTGATAATTACATAAAATCGAATTTAAACTTGATCACGGATTTGTCAATTTCAATCAAGAAATTCACATATTCTAAACCGAGAGATATAACTTCTTTCAAGCTAGCTGTGCCTTTTGATCTCTACGACAAACTTTTTGATCAGGGCTTTTGGCCGAATAATACATTCGTACGTGAGTATATAATTAAGAATAACCCTAGAAAAAAAATTATTGTTCGTATTCCGTCACAAGTACAAAATACAAAAAATATTCACTGATAACCAACTCAGCCTCGTTTATCAAAACGTTCGTGGGTTAAATACGAAATTAATAAATTTATTAATCAATAGCTATGATTCTTGCGTTCACTGAAACATGGCTAAAGCATAATGTGTTTAATATGAAAATACTTTGTAGCAAATATCAAATATATCGGAGAGACAGAGGTGGTGATCGTAATGCGGGAGGTGTACTATTGCAGTCGCTAGCTGTTTTTCATTTGAATTGTTTCTGTCTGACTATTCTTCTGATACTGAATTTATTTTCGTAAAAATAAACCTAAAAAATAAACAAATATTTGAAACCTGCTCTTAAATCCCTCCGTGCGCTGATTATATTGTTTATGAAAACCATCTTCGAGCTATTAAACATGTGGTACAATATTTAAGCTGAACGGATTCTGTTTTTTACTTGGCGATTTTAATTTACCTGTTATCTCATGGAATTATCCACCTGAATCTCTATATCTGGTTTCTTTAAATTCTGATGACTTCTTAAACGATATTTCTGACCTTTGCCTGTATCAAACAAATGGTATATAAGTTAAGGTACGTAGACCCAGTGTGACAAATTCTTTGTCAATTGCAAAATAATGCAACATGAGCGCTACACGCGCAGACGCTACCTTGCATTTTTTCATGTAAATTTGTTTCACACGAAATGTGACGCTGGTTATGCTAACAAGCATAATTGTGTTTGTGTTCTCGTTTTGATTTTGAAGTTGTGGATCGCTTTAAATATGTTTTAAAATATGATTGAAGGGTTAGTTCAATTTCGTCGCTCAAAACTTGCATAGCAAGGTAACGGTCCTCCGTAATAAAACTAAAGTTAAAACTATAAATATAATTTGTTCAAAGTTTTAAATGTGTAATCATAAAATACTACAATTTGCTCAAAGTTCTAAATGTGTAATCATAAATACTAAGTCCTAGGCTGATCTAAATGATATAAATTTATAAGTAAAAACACAGACAGAAGGTGTATTAATTTTACGAAGTGACGAAATTGGGTGAGTAAAATAATTGGCTCCCAACGTGAAAATAGAAAAATGGCACATAGTGCTTAAATAAATATTTTTTAAAAATAATATAGTTTTGAGCTAAAGGCACATAGTCAAATGAATATTTTTAAAATAAAATTTTAAACTAAAAATAAAAGAACATATTGCCTAAATAAATAATTTAAAAAAGTTTTGAACGCAAAATAAAAGAACATAGTACTCAAATAAATATTTAAAAATATATATAGTTATGAACTAAAAAGCACATAGTGCTCAAATAAGTATTTTTAAAAAAAATTTGAATCTAAAACAATCATAGTGCTCAAATAAATATTTAAAGAAATTATAAGTTTTGAGTCGAAAATAAAGCACATAGTGCTCTAATAAATATAAAAAAATAATTTAAAAACAAGTAGTGCATTTTATTAATTAAATTAAAACATTATAAACATTATAAAAAAAAACTGAATGCAAACAAAAGCCAACCTCAACGTAAAAGAATTAAAAACTCAAGGCAAAACATTTAAAATAAAAAATTATAAAAAACATTATAAAGCAGTACAAACATATATAAAAAACATTAAAAACAGTACAAACACTATAAAATAATAAAAAAAAAACAAAGAAAGAGCACAAGACATCGAACAAATTTTGGTCACCAAGTAACGAATTTTGCTTGGGCAGCTGTAATCGGCAGGATAAAGACGTAAAACAACAACAGCAGGATGTTTCAGCATAACACGATGGCGGTCATGTAAGTGCGGTTTTGCTGAAATTCATAAGTTGGAAATAGTTTATCTATTTTAAATATACTGTATTTTTCACTTTACTAAAGAATTAATTAATAATTAGTGTTAAAAAAAATTATGTTTAATAAGTATCTCTATTAAGAACAAGAAGTGAGGTCTTAATTTTGTAAAGTGAATCTGTCCATTGATTTTCGGATTTTAAAAATAAATTCACGTTAGAAAAAATATTACAGCGTTAGGCAGCCTTGGTCGGTTTCAGAGGTTAATGCAAGAGTCAAAGTTGTTAAGGGACACACAGGAACTCTTGAGCAGATTAGAAGCTTTAAGAATTTCTGACATACTAGTAGCGAGAGGGAATACAATGGACCCAGCAAATTTACAGGTACTTTTAGACACTGCCATTGATCAGGCTGTTCAGAGGACTAGACAAGATTTTCAGACCACAATCGAGGATTTGACTACGCGAATCAATGGCTTATAGCCACCAACCGTTGTTGAGGAATATCAGGAAATACGGATCACGCCAGGTGTACAGTGTGACGACACTCTGGACATAGTTAAGTCAGTCCCAGGGTTTAAGGGTGAACCTCAAAGATATGTTTCTTGGCGCCAAGCCGCCATTACAGCACACATACTATTTCAAGCCTATCAGGGAAGTTCCAAATATTACCAAGTGGTAGCAATTTTTAGAAATAAAATTGAAGGGAACGCGGACGTTGCATTAAGCGCTTACAACACGGTTCTTAACTTTAAGGCCATCATATCTAAATTAGACTTTACTTATATGGACAAGAAGTCCATATTTACACTAGAACAAGAACTGTCCACACTCAGACAATGACAAAAAACAATTATTCAGTTTTATGACGAGGTCGCTTAATAAAAAATATAGGGATGACGCATTGCGAGTTTTTGTATCGGGCCTTAAGAAGCCGTTATGCGATACGCTATTCTCTTGTAAGCCTTCGGACTTACCGACTGCGTTGGCTTTGGCCCAAGAGCTTGAAACCAATCAAAACCGATACCACTTTGCAGCAGTCTATAATTATGGGTTAAATAGGACTCTACAAAACCATCCGGCTCAACTTTCTCCAAGACGAAACCAACAAAATACCAGACAAAATTTTGTAAATAAGCAACAGACCCACTCACATATTTCTCCGAATTATTTTGCGCAACAAAATGTACAATTTTATCAAAATCGTTCCCAACAGACCCTCATTCAATCACAACGTCATAATACCGCAAATTCGAATTTCCAATCTCATCCAAATTTTCGCAATTTCGTCCAAAACTCTGTTCTGAACATAAACCAACAGGGTTTTAACGCTCCGCAAACTTCCCATCCAATCGACACCGATATAAGCATGCGAACAGTGCAACAGGGATTTCAGACACAAAAAAGGGTCATAGCTTCAGATAGGCAGATCCCTAGAAAAGTCCAAAGAATCAACAATCTTGGACACGAAATCCCACCGAACGAAGTTTTAGAGAGAAGTTGCGATTATCTGCCCGACCCAAATTTAGAGCGTTATCAGGACCCGTCGGAAAATCAG
The DNA here is from genome assembly GCA_963682025.1 of Cordilura impudica. Lineage (NCBI taxonomy): Eukaryota > Metazoa > Arthropoda > Insecta > Diptera > Scathophagidae > Cordilura > Cordilura impudica. Next base: position 169,962,850 of record OY821519.1, on the reverse strand, counting down.
GCCTATACTGATCCAGTTTTTAAGGATGAAATTAATTTTTTAGAGAAGGATCAGTACTCCCCTATATCGAACGAATGATAGGCGGTAAGAATATAAAACTCCTGATCGACACTGGCGCTTCGAAAAGCTACATTACGAACGTTGTTGGATTGAAAAATATAAAAAAATTGGAAAACCCATTCTTGGTAAAATCGATTCATGGAGCTGAAGTAATCAACCAAAAAACCTTAGTGAAAGTCCTAAATGAAACTGAAACTTTTTTTATCCTTCCAAATTTATCCTTATTTGATGGCATCATTGGATTTAGTTTTATCAAAAATATAAAGGGGATTATTGTTACAGAATACGACATTACCTACTTTGATGGTGGTCAAGAAAAGTTAAAATACCTCGGGTTGGATGCAGTTAATGCCTTAATAAGTGACGTCTTTTTTCAAAAAAGTTAATGAAAACTCGGGAGTTTTTGCAAATCCAAATGAAGCCTTACCATACAACACTAAAATTTCTGCTACAATTAGAAGCAAAGACCAGGAGCCAATATATTCCAGATATCAGTCATACCCCATATCAATGATAGAGTTTGTAAATAAAGAAGTGAAAGAACTTTTGAAGAATGGCATTATAAGACCATCTCGATCCCCTAACAATAGTCTGGTTTGGGTTGTCGATAAAAAGGGTTCGGATGAACACGGCAAACCCAATAAACGTTTAGTATTTGATTTCACGAAGCTCAATTTAAAAACCATTCCAGATAAATACCCGATACCTCACCCATCTATTATTTTATTGAATCTCGGAAAGTCAAAATTTTTAACAACTTTAGATTTAAAAAGTGGTTTTCACCAAATTAATTTGGTTGAGCGCGACCGCGAAAAAACCGCCCTTAGTGTGAATAATGGAAAGTAGGAGTTTGCCGTTTGCCATTTGGCCTTAAAAACGCGCCAAGCATTTTCCAAAGGGTTATTGACGACGGTCTGAGTGAAGAAATAGGAAATCCTGTCACGTTTACATAGACGATATCATAATATTTTCTGACTCTGAGCAGAAACATATTGATGACATCGCCAGAATACTAAAAAAGCTCTATCACGCTAACATGAGAGTGTCATTGGAAAAGTTCAATTTTTTCAGAACCTCTGTAAAATACTTGGGGTTTATTGTTTCAATCGACGGAATAAAAACCTGTCCGAAGAAAGTTGAAGCCATCGTAAATTATAAGGTCCCCAATACACTGAGAAGCCTGCGATCATTTTTAGGTTTGGCAGGGTACTATAGGAGATTTGTCAAGGACTATGCGGCCATTGCTAAGCCTCTTACTAGATTTTTACGAGGTGAAAATGGGCATGTCGGAACCAAGCATTCTAAACACATTGAAATATGTTTGGACGAAGAGGCCATAAATGCCTTTGAGAAAATAAAACAAATTTTATCCTCTGAGGATGTCCTTATTTTGTACCCAAATTTTAAAAAGCCTTTCGGTCTCGCAACAGACGCATCATCCCATGCCATCGGCGCTGTCCTTTCACAGAATGGACGATCAATCACAAAGATATCTCGGACTTTGTCATCCACTGAGGAAAATTACGCCACAAATGAGCGAGAACTTCTTGCTATTGTGTGGCCTTTGAGAAACCTTAGGCATTATTTTTGTGGAGTTAATAAGCTCAACATATTTACTGATCACCAACCCCTCACATTTTCAATCTCCAACAAAAATCCAAATTCGAAATTAAAACGGCCTTCATCGAGGAGTACTCTCCAATTTTTTTTATAAACCCGACAGAGACAATGTAGTTGCCGATGCCCTTTCCAGACAACATGTCCATGTTATTGAAGATTCTGGATCCTCAATGTGAAATGCGGGAGTGAAATTTCGCTTACTGAGATTAAAAACCAAATTAAAAACCAAATTATCCTTACCCAAGGTGCTGAATATAAGAAAGAAACAAAAATTATTTTCAGAGATCTTATTAGACACCACGTAACATACGACGAAATAGAAAATCTCTTAGGCGCATTTAAGAATTGTATAAATCCGCACGTAGTTAACGCAATTCATTGTGACTTGCATACGTTAGCCCAAATCCAGCATCTCTTAATCACGAACTACCCATCTGTAAAATTTCGTTACACGAATAAATTTGTGATGGATATTTTCATTCGTAGCGATCTAATCGAAATCTTAGTAAATGAACACAATAGAGCACATCGTTCGGTATCTGAAAATACAAATCAATTTCTTCAGGATTACTATTTCCCTGATATCAAGAAAAAACTCAAAGAAATCACGAAAAACTGCAAAATTTGTCATGTAGCGAAATACCAAAGACACCCCCAGAAACAAAGACTTGGCGAAACCCCCATACCTTCCTTCCCGGGTGAATGGCTTCACATAGACATTTATAACACAGACAAAAAATTATTTTTGACTTGTCTGGATAAATTTTCTAAGTTTGCCATGGTGAAACCCATAGCTTCTAGGGCTGTAGTCGATGTCAAACCGGTGCTCTTGGAAATTTTTTAATTTTTTCAAGGAAACGAAGACAATAATATGTGATAACGAAAAATCACTGAATTCCCAAACCATAAAATCCTTAGTCAAAAATAATTTCGGTGCTGAAATTTTCACAATCCCACCAATGCACAACTCTTCCAACGGCGAAGTTGAGAGGTCCACGAAACACTAACTGAAATCGCTAGATGCATGAAATTAGAAGGTGCTTTTGAAGACACCACAGATTTGATCCTTATGGCCACTGCAAATTATAATAGGTCAATTCATTCAACCACCGAACTTAGACCAATTGAAATAATTCAATCCATGCCAGTAGACCTCAAGGAAAAAATGCAATGCAAAATTTTGGCCAAGCAAAGGTCTGATCTGGGTTATCACAATAAAAAGGCCGTAGTCAAGGCATACAGTCCTGGGGAAAAGGTTTACGTGAAAGTAAATAAGCGTTTGGGGAATAAATTTAATAATATGTTTGTCGAAAGAATAGTTCAGCAGGACCTTGGAACAACTGTGAGGATTGACGATAAAATAGTGCACAAAGATAATATTCGTTTCCTCATTGCAGCACCCTGATATTTGCAAACATTATATCTACTAACTCCGCTACCATCCTGGACTACACTTCCTCATACTATATCCCTGTAGCGGATGGAAATGTGGCAATTTTTGACAACTATGGAGTGTTGGCCTATGTAACGGATTTGACGAACTTTACGACCATAGCGGAATAAACCAGAAATTTGACGGACCTACTACCAAAAACACACATGAGATAATTACAGAAAGCAATGGTATCCCTGTGCATACACCACAGGCACGCACGTGCCATTAACATTCTTGGAACCGCGCTGAAATACATAGCTGGTACACCGGACTACGATGACATGACTAAGGTACGTGGCAAACAAAGCAAACTGGTTGCTGCAAGTAATGCACAGATAATTATAAACACCAAAGTACAATCTCAGATAAATACTTTAATTGCGACCGTCAACACGCTTATAAGTAGGGCTATTGAAATAATGAAATAGAGTCAGGATACCTATATGGTCTGTTAAGCGAAAGAAATAGAGCATTACTTAGAGAATTGGATAATTTGGCTTTGTCCATAACTTTGGGGAAACTGCAAATGATTAATCCGGTTTTGTTAGATAGCTCAGAAGTGAAATTCATTTTGAAGTCCAAGATGGATTTGAGCGTTAGTGTAAGCGAGATTATAGTTAATTCTAAGTTAAAAATTTTGCAGAATGAAAATATTATTACATTTTTAATCAAATTTCCAAAAATTTTACAATTTTGTGAAAGAAAATTGATATTTCCAGTTGTTCCCTATAATGTAACCCTACCATTAGAAGTTAATGATGTAGCAAAATGTGGCTACAAATATGTCATGTTAAGAAATTGTAAAAAGAAATCTGCAACTTCATTTTGTGAAACGTTTAGCCAAGAAAGCAGCTCGTGCGTGGGAGAATTATTGAACAATTACACGGCCGCTTGCCGAACGAATTCCGCACACTATGTACCACTTCTAAAGGATATTGATGATGGCATTGTCATCATTAACAATCAACCCTCCAAAATAGACTATGAAAATGGAACAAAAACCCTCCAGAAGGGAACATATCTGATTACGTTTGACGACACTTTAACCGTTAATTCTACGAAATTCAGAAATCTTCGGAAAAATTCTTTTAGAAGCCCCGAAATTCCAGTAGCTCACACCGTTAATTTAACGGATCAAAGCTCTATCTTATCACTTCAGTACCTTCACGATTTGAATATTAAAAACCTTGACCATATTTCTCATCTGCACTCGAAAGTAAGAGGAACTTGGTACACCTCAGCCTCTCTTTTTGTCCTGATTTAAATAATTTGTATTGCATACCTTTTTGCCAAAAGGCAACATATGATCAGACGGGGACGCCTGATACTTAAAGGGGGAAACAGTTAAGGTACGCAGACCCAGTGTGACAAATTCTATGTCAATTGCAAAATGATGCAACATGAGCGCTACACGCGCACTTGAAAATAATAAAATTAAAATAATAATTTCGTAGCAGACGCTACCTTGCATTTTTTCTTGTAAATTTGTTCTAAGTTCTAAATGAGTAATCATAAATACGAAGTCTTAAGCTGATCTAAATGATTAATAAATTTATAAGTAAAAACACAGACAGAAGGTGTATTAATTTTACGAAGTGACGAAATTGGGTGAGTAAAATAATTTATACAACGTTAATGGAAAATTGCTGGACTTAGTATTCGTCAATGATCCTGTCCGATCACTAAACCAGAACACCGTCACCATCCTACTGCTGAAATAAGGTGTCCACGAACAACGTGTCAAAAGTGAGAAAGTATTTTGTTTTAAGCAATCCAATTATGATTTGATAAATCGTTTTATACGTAACACTGATTGGCAAGAATTGTTGGTTATTACTTATAACAGCCCTTTTAATATTGATATGATGATTGATACATTCTATAAAACCAGTTATTGCATTATGGATAAATGTATTCCAAAACGGCTTATTTTTAATCACACTGGCCCTCCTTGGAGTTCCAAGCAACTATCGATGTTAAAAAATAAAAAAATAAACTTTACAAAAAGTATAAGGCAACTTGTACTCTTACTAATTACGGAAAATATTGTACTTGCCGTGCTGAGTACAATTTATTGAATACTAGTCTTTACAAACGTTATATAAATAAAATGAAAACAAATTTCAAGCTGAATCCAAAATCGTTCTATAACTTTGTAAATTCTAAAGAAGATCTCACGTATTTCCGCCTGTTATGAAATTTCAAAACTACGAATCTGGTGATGATATTGCTATAAGTAACATGTTTGCTGACTTTTTTGCTACAACTTATTCAGATGCTCATATGACAACTCTAGTTGTTATCCTTTTGGTCTTGCTTCAAATCAAACAATTCGTTTACCATTTATTGAACTTGCTGTTATTATATTTTAGTTTGACTAGTTTGTTATTTTAGTGATGCTTTAATAATCTACTGATATTGAGCTTACTAGTCGATTAGTTCCATACAAATAAAACAAATTTGTTTCATGCTTTACCCAACGTTTCGTCAATTGGCTGTTGACATCTTCAGGGGTGATTTATTTACTATAATTTAAAAAAGTGGCTAATGTTATACAAAATAAGCTAAAATGGTTAATATAATTATTATAAAAAACGGGACTTCACGAACTTAAAATTAATATCACAGCACTCGCTTAGTTTAAAAATCACAGAATATGAATACACTGACTTTTGTTGTATTCTTAAACTTTCGAGAATAAATCTTATACTCTCTCTCCTTTCTTTGTCTTAGATTTTGACGTCATCAAAATTAGGTTTGTGGTTGTTATCTAAAACGCGTTGTACAAGAGCTGTGTTAATTTTCTTCTTCTCTTTATCAGATTTGTGTTCATTTATTCCTGTTTTTAACATTCTCTTTGCCATTCCTACGTTCTTTCCCTCACAACTGCAGCTGATCTCATACACAAATAAGCTGCTGAGGGTGCGATTTGCTCTGTGAACGAAATTTATGTTGTTATTGTTAGTTATGTCTCTCAATCTCTTGTTCTCTGTGAGATGTGGAGTGTATTGCAGTCGAAAATGTGTTTTTGGGTTACCTTCCTATGAGTTTGTCAATTTGTTATTCGGGTGTTTTTTGTGTTTGTATTGGGCATCAATTATTAGATCTCGAATAATGTGGCCGGGAAAATTATTTTTAAAGAGCATGTTTTTTTACAATTTCAATTTTCTTTTTAATAAATTTTTCATCACATATTTTATAGATTTTATTGCCTAAATTTTTGGCAGTGTTCATTTTCTGGTTTCTTGGTTGTATAGAGTAGAAATTAATAATTCTGCCTGAAGCAATATCTTTTTGATACCACTCAAATTTTAAATTGTTATTAATTCTATGTATTTTAGTGTAACATGGATCTTCTGTTGATGCTGCTATCTGCCTCAGTGGGACACTCGGTTTATGAATTTTTGGAAGCCCATAAAGCCTAGGAGCTTTGGCTGATGAGCAGTAGTTTATGTTTTTCCTTATAACTGATATGTTGTTGTTTGTGTAGGTTTTTGACTATTTTATTGTTAGTTCGGATCAATTTTTGTGTAGGATCTTCTCTAGTTGTTTTGTATGTTGCTCTATCTTGTACTAGTTTCTGTTTTATTACCTTTGTCTGAAGAAGTTACCATTATATTTTTGTGTTCACGTAGAAATTTCTGTGTTCTGTTGTATATTCCTAGAATTAGTTTTTCTCTAGGAGTGTTTGTCAGTTTGTTTTTAAAGATTGCGACCTTTTACTTATTTTTGACCTCATGTCTTCCTTGTTGCGTTCGTCTGTTCATCTGGAGATGCTTGTATATGTCTCGATGTCTGCAACGATGTGGATAGGTGACCAGTTGTGTTTGTTGATTTTTGAAAAAATGGTTTGATTCGTCCTCATTTAGTAAGCTTTTTATTGCTAACTCGATGTGTAGTAGATGGTCTTTAATTTGTTTTATTTGTAGGATGGTATCCCTTATTTCTTGTCTCAATAATTTTTCATGGCATTTGTATTCGAAAATCTCTCTCTCTCTCTCTACCTTTATTTGTGTGTTCGTGAACAGTTTGGTGTTCATGCTGGTGTTATATATGTGTGCGGGTATAATACCGTATTCTTTGCATGATTAGAGAAATTTTAGTCTCTCAGTTAGTCCAACAAGTTTATTATTGTTACTACAATATTGTTTTGTTCGTGAAGTTATTTCTGTGCTGTATTTGAATTTAATTTGTTTCGGGGGGCTCTCCGACAATTTGTTACTATATTTTAGTTTGACTAGTTTGTTATTTTAGTGATGCTTTATTAATCTACTGATATTGAGCTTACTAGTCGATTAGTTCCATGCAAATAAAACAAATTTATTTCATGCTTTACCCAACGTTTCGTCAATTAGTTGTTGACATCTTTAGGGGTGATTTATTTACTATAATTAAAAAAAGGTGGCTAATGATTTACAAAATAAGTTAAAATTATTTTTTATCAAAGACGACACTTACATTTATGTGTATAAACAAATAAAATAAATAAATAAAAATAATTAAAAAATAATAAAAAATCACAAAAAATGGTTAATATAATTATTATAAAAACCGGGACTTCACGAATTTAAATTTAATATCGCAGCACTCGCAAGGTTTAAAAATCACAGAATACACTGACTTAGTATTGTCTCTATCTTCTTTTGTGTTAATTGCTTTATTACCTTTTTGTTGTATTCTTAAACTTTCGAGAGTAAATCTTATACTCTCTCTCCTTTCTTTGTCTAAGACTTTGACGTCATCGAAATTAGGTTTGTGGTTGTTATCTAAAATGTGTTGTGCAAGAGCTGTGTTAATTTTCTTCTTCTCTATATCAGATTTGTGTTCATTTATTCTTGTTTTTAACATTCCCTTTGTCGTTCCTACGTACTTTCCCTCGCAACTGCAGCTGATCTCATACACAATGTTTGATGTTTCGTCCTTATTTATTTTGTCTTTAGTGTTAGTAAATAAGCTGCTCAGGGTGCGATTTACTCCGTGAGCGAAATTTATGTTGTTACGTGATTTAAAGAGATTAAAAACTTCATTTAACAATGGGCCTGATGGCGTCCCCAATTGTCTTTTAAAGTATTATGCTGAAAGTTTATCTGTTCCTTTGACCATCATGTTTAACACATCCATCACTTTCCTAATTGCTGGAGAAATTCATATATTATTCCGTTATTCAAATCCGGTTGTAAATCTGATGTAAAAAACTAGAGGAATTGCCAAACTTAGTTCAATTCCCAAACTTTTCGAGAAATTTATCTCAGACTACCTGAGCCATAAGCTATCATCTTTAATATCACCGTTTCAGCATGGCTTTCGGAAGTGTGCTCAACTATAACTAATCTTTTGCAATTAACTACTTTAGTCAACCCAGGATTTGTAAATAGTAAACAAACTGATGCTATATACACCGACTTTACCTGAACCATAATCTTCTTTTAAAATAATTAAATTTGTTGGGGTTTACTCCGAATAGTCTAAAATTGATGAAGTCTTACTTATGTGATAAACAGCAGAATGTTAAATATAAAAATAAAACATCTAAAAATATAAATGTCGTTTCGGGAGTTCCGCAAGGCAGCCATCTGGGCCAATTCATTTTTCCTTACTTTTAAACGATCTTCCGAACACTATAAAATTTTGCAATGTATTAATGTATGATGGTGATGTTAAAATTTTCCTCACTTACAATTAAAAAAGGCATCACTTATATCTACAGATGGACCTTGATAACTTCTAAACGTGGTGGAATATAAACTTAATGGAATTGAATATAAAAAATGTAAATACATGTGATTTTCAAGAAGAAACTACATAAATGTAAGCTACTCCTTGGGTGGACAACCGTTGGTAGCAGTTCATACCTTTCTGGATCTGGGGATTTTGTTTGATGCAAAACTGAGTTTCATTTCACACATCAATATGACGGTCAATAAAGCTAGAGGTGCACTGGCTTTTATTAAGTGATGGGCCAAGGAATTTACTGATCCCTATATCACTAAATAGTTATATACATCCCTTGTAAGACATATACTTGAATATGGCTCAATTATCTTGGATCCTTTATACAACATCCTCATAGATCATATTGAATCTATTCAAAAACAATTTCTTCTGTTCTGTTTGCTGTGTTTTTCTTGGAATCTGGCGACAAATATGCCATCTTATGCCAGTAGGTTAGCCTTAATTAAATTGCCAACACTTAAGAGCCGTAGAACCATACTGAAAGTGTGGTTGTTTGCTAAATCTGATTAATGATGGCGTATCGTCAGAATGTTTGTTACGCAATATTTCATTTAATGTTCCTCAGCGACCTGCACGTTACTTTCATCCACTTTCAATTCCAGTTTTCCGTACCAACTATGCCAACGCCGATCCGTTAAGAAGGTTATGTAATAACTTTAATGATTTGTATCAATTGTTGATTGTTCTCTAACCATTAATATTGTAAAACGTAACATTATTCTGTATTTAAACCGTTAAATTTACAAATTAGTCATTTCATATGGTAAAATTATTTATATTATATTTTATGATTTTAATGTTTGTAAGGATTTATTCCATAGACTAAAGTAAAATAAATAAAAAATAAAAAAATTATAACACTAATTGGAATTTCTTCAACAGATACATTAATATTAATGCTGGTCATTTATTAAGTGTACCGCTGAACAATGTTAATGATATTGACAATTTGGTAATGAAATTTACATCACTTTTGCAATCTGCTATTGAGCATAGTGTTCCAAAGAAAAATTTTTCAAATATTTATGTTAAACGTTTGCCAAGGCATATTCACAATTTCAGAAATCTAGAAAAAACTGGATTACATATAGACTTCTACTTTATAAAGCTCAAACGAAATATTTTAATAACGTTATTCGTGAAAATAATAATTTGGAATAATTTGCTCAAAAGTCTTAATAAATCTTCTCCGACGTTTTGGAATATTTATAAAATTATCCGAAAGAAAATGAAATGCCTTCCAAGGTTCAAATTAAATGGTAAATTGTATACAACAAATATTCAAAAATCTGATGTACTTGCTCAAAATTTTTTTCGAGCCACTCTATCTCTACAAATTTGAGTGATTTGAATACAATTGATACTGTTTCCACGTCTATTAGAATACTGAATAATCAAGATTATGCAATGAGAAGTGAAGATGTTGTGAATACGCAAGTATCAAAAGCATTATAAAGAATTTAAAGAATAAAAAAGTCCAGGAATAGATGGTATCTCACATAAATGCAGAAAAACCATGCCTTCAAAAGGTTAAGAAGTCCTAACACGTCAGTATAATGCTTGTTTTAGGATGTGTCACTTCCCAATAAGTTGGAAAGAATCTAAAGTAATAGGTATTGCCAAACCGGGGAAACATCATTCCAGTCCCGACATATACAGACCAATAAGTCTCTTAAACTCTATGTGCAAGATATTAGAGATACTCATAAAGGATAAATTATTTTTATTGAAGATTGCAATGTTCTTCCCGTCCAGCATTTCGGGTTCTGTGCTCAACACAATACTACACAACCTTTAGTTGGAATCACGAAAATAGTTTACAAAAATTTCAATCATCAAAAATCTACTGCCATGATTTTACTAAACATAAAATGACGCTCTTATTCATAAGTTAATCTCCATTGGATTAGATATTCAAACAATAAATATTCTTAAAAGTTACCTTACAAATCGATCATACAGAGTACATATTGGTGAACATTTTTCCGAAGAAAATTATTCTCTAGAATATTTTTACTTCAGATTTCTCATCATTGTCTGGATGTGGATCCTTAATATTCGCTGACGATACTGCTATCTTAAGTTCCAACACTTTCGCCAACGACATATTAAGATCTGTTAACATAGTAATTGATTACTTTAAAAAATGGTAATCTATTTAGTTTTCAAGAACACTTTGGGAGAACAGTGTAAAATAACTTGGCGTTGCACTTGATATTAAAATGTTATTTAATGAACACATCAGTTCCATTGTTATCAAAATAAATATTACAACCAGAGTCATGTACCCATTTTTAAATAGAAAGTCTGATCTGAACATTGAAAATAAACTTTTTATTTTAAAGGTAATTTTTCACGCAATCCTATTTTATGCTGCTCCTGCATGGCACGACACGGCTGATTGTCATCTAAAATGTTTACAAGCTGCTGAAAATGTTTCATGATGTACCACCATATAAAAATAAATACTATTACTGAAACTTTTTTTTAATAGATGTGCTAATTCTCCTTAAGAACACATTAAATCTTTAAGTCCGTACCAAGTTCACTTTTAACTAGAAATATTTCCCGTTTTTATTAAAACTTTTTTTAATTATTAAATTTTTTTTTTGTAAATTTTTCCTTAATATATTAGTTTACTTTTTAAGAAAGTTATCTTACTTTGTTCACACTATATTTAAGTTGAAAACTCAAAATTGGCTAAACTCTTTATATGTACGAGTATGTATTAAAATTATTGTGAATCTGACATGATATCTTAAACAATAAATATACTTGAATTTGAATTTTTGACTTATTCGCCATTTTTGGTACAGTTTATCCCTAATTTCACAGCATTTAATTAAGTCATCAATGGATTTGAAATTCTATTTTTTTCTTGCGACTGGTTATTATCGGTTTTTCTCAAATTGAATTAATTTCATTTGCGTCTGTTAATGTTTCTATGTGGTGCCAGTTGGTTGCGCATATCTGTTGATTTGTTTTATATTTGCACAGTCTCTTGTTATTTGTATTTTCGTTTGTATTTCTTTTTATTGTATCACCTTCTGAGACAGAAAACAAGAGTATGATGATCAGATATATTTGTTCTAACCACTGACGCCTGTATATGTGCGTGCGTGTTTGATTTTTCTAAAAATATGGTCAATGCATGTGCGGGTGTCTCTGTTTATATATTCTCTTGCACACTCGTGAATGACACGTTGCATTCCATTTGACGACATCATATCCATATTTATTTATTCCTTTATTGGTAAATTTGATGTCCTTTATTAATAGTTTGATGTCCTTTATTGGTAAAATTGTTTTTATTAATACAATTGTTCCTTTGTATTTCTTGGCAGCAACTTTGTTTAAAGAAACAAATGACTTTACTAATTGTTTTTTTATTTTCACTTATAATAATTTTATTGATATAAGTTAACGACACAAAAGTTGTCAACATTTTTTTTATTTATTTTTTTGCAACGTCCGGTACGCTACCGTTGTCACAATAAATATTGTGTTTCAATTTTTATATTTTCTGCTGACACTATGTCTGCAGTAAGTAGAATGAAGTTAAAAGAATAATAAAACTTTTTGATGACTCTTGCTTAATTTTAGAAATAAAAAAACCTGTTTATAAAAATATTCATATAATTCAATTCTGACTTTAAAAGAGAACAGAACAAGAACAGTTCTGTAAAATAAATTAAATTAAAATAAATTAAATTAGTTATAAAAAAAAGTCTTGGTTTTATTTTTTATTATGAAAAATTAAAGAGTATTTATAACTGGCGCCCGGGCAAAAAGAAAAGGATACCTGTAGCTAGTAAATTGTGTGTTCCAAATACGACCTCAAGAAGCTCACCATTGGAAATACAAACATTACAAAGCCACTTCAGCCGACCTTAAGTAGCTCATCAAGGCTGGACATATCGTCGTTGGATTCATCAAAACAGCGATTGCTACGAGCGGTATAGTGGAGGACCACTAGTAGTCAACAAGAGGACAAAAGTGAACCATCTGAAACTATCGGTAGCAAAAGATGTGGGGTACCATCTTATTAATGTAAGTTATTTAAGAATATTTTTACATAAATTTCAAAATAAGAAGCAATGAGAATTTTTAAACAAAAGCTTTAATAAGTGAAAAAGTGATTAGTAAATTTTGTTAAGTTATTTAAGAATATTTTTACATAAATTTCAAAATAAGAAGCAATGAGAATTTTTAAACAAAAGCTTTAATAAGTGAAAAAGTGATTAATAAATTTTGTTCAGTTTGAAAAAAAAAAAAAAATCATTCAAAGAAATTATTCAAAGAAATAATAATTCAAAAAATTAAGTTACAAGAAAAAGTAAAATATTAGAAACGAATTAAGAAATATTAAATGCAAATAGTTACAGAAAAGTGTTATTATAAGATTTCAAAATAAGAAGCAATGAGAATTTTTAAACAAAAGCTTTAATAAGTGAAAAAGTGATTAGTAAATTTTGTTTAGTTATTTAAGAATATTTTTACATAGATTTCAAAATAAAAAGCAATGAGAATTTTTAAACAGAAGTGAAAAAGTGATTAATAAATTTTGTTCAGTTTGAAAAAAAAAAAAAAAAATCATTCAAAGAAATTATTCAAAGAAATAATAATTCAAAAAAATTAAGTTACAAGAAAAAGTAAAATATTAGAAACGAATTAGGAAATATTAAATGCAAATAGTTACAGAAAAGTGTTGTCTTAAAATTATCAACAATATTGCGAAGCTAATTTTAAAAATAGAAAAACTTATATTCGTAAAGGGTGTTAAAGGAATTTCTTTTTTTTACTAACCAACTTAAATCCTATAATCCTAACCATGGCAAATCCATCTAACCTAATAAGACCAGCCGTTCTTAATCCCGGACAAATCCCTCGACAACCCAATCCACAAAATCATCCTCAAATTAATGCTGCACTACAGCAAGAAATCGCCACTTTGGTTGCGGAACAAGTTAGAGCAACAATTCAATTATTAAATGATTCAAATAACGACTTACCTAACGGATCGGATATAGTTATAGAAGAAAGACATAGAAATGACCTAAGTGAATTAGATAAAATACCTGATATTGTTCGATGTTTGAGAGAGTTCTCAGGCAATCCTGCAGAATTCAATTCTTGGAGGAAGAGTGTAGAAAGGGTCCTAGAAATTTACGACAATACTAGGGGCACTGCAAAATATTTCGGAATATTGAGCGTTATCCGCAACAAAATCGTAGGTAATGCAGATGCGGCCCTGGAATCGTATAACACTCCATTAAATTGGAAAAATATTGTTAGGTGTTTGACACTCCATTATGGTGACAAACGTGATTTGGGTACACTAGAGTACCAAATGACTTCATTAATTCAGGGCGGCAATTCTATACAAGGCTTCTATCAGGAAGTCTATACTCACCTTTCATTAATATTAAATAAAATTGGTTGCATGGATATAGGCAGGGAGTCAACTACATTGTTGACACAAACCTATCGCGATAAGGCCCTTGACACTTTCATAAGGGGTCTCAACGGAGACTTACCTAAATTGTTGGGAATCCGCGAACCCTCAGACTTACCACAAGCATTACATTTATGCTTGAAGTTAGAAAATCAAAACTATAGGGCGGAATACGCCTATAACCACCATAATATTAGGCCACGGAGAGAATTGCCACCACCTCAACCGAAAAGAAATATTAACTTAAATAGGGTACCATTTTACCCTGAACTTGCCTTACAACAACCCAGTAACGCAAGGCAATGGGACACATTCCAATACCGGAATAATCAAAGGTCATATCAACAGCCTTCTTTTAATCAAAATTTTCAATTGCGCAATCAGCCTCGACAACAATTCCAATCACACAACCCATATTTTCAACAAAATTTTATACCACCCAGACCTACAGCCCCAAAACCACAAAGACCTGAACCAATGGACGTCGATCATTCTATCCAGTCCAGGAATATAAATTACCAAAATAGACCTCGTCAAACGAATCAATTTTACGGCAAGAGGCCTATGCCTCCATCTCTACATACCCCGATGCCACATAATAAATTACAGAGAAATTTTCATATAGGAGTCAATGAGGAACTCCCTTCTGATAATGGTTTTTACGACCAAAATGACAATTCCAATAGTCACGAAATTAATTATCAGCAGATAATGCAAGAAGAAAGTCTTCGGGATTATATGCAAGATTATTCACAACAAGAAGGTGAACGGGAAAATACACATGCGGAAGATTTATCAGACATCCATTTTTTAGGTTAGCTCATTCTTCGCTTCCGTACTTTAAATGTAAAGCGAAGAATGGTCAAATATTGAAAATATTAATTGATACAGGCTCTAATAAAAATTATATTAAACCTTCCCTTGTAACGAACCCAATTCAAAATGAAAAACCTTTTTTCGCGAATTCCATATCAGGCAACATAAAAATTACACACCACAAGCTAGTGAATCTTTTCAACTTACCCAATCATGAAATAAAATTTTATATTTTGCCATCGTTGAAATCTTTTCATGGCATTCTAGGTCATGATAGCTTGGAGCAACTCAATGCAATAATCCATATAAGGGAACAGTACATGTTAATAGATAATGTGAGGAGAATTAAAATTTATCAGCACATTTCTCAATCGATAAATAAAATTGAGCTTAGAACTGACCACTTGAGCAAATCCCAGATAATGAAACTGGAAGAGGCAATTCACAGCTATCCGAATTTGTTTTCGGAACCAAATCATAAATTAACCTACACTTCTCGTGTTAGGGGAGAAATTAGGACAACCACTGATTCACCAGTTTATTCGAAGTCTTATCCCTATCCTATGGCACTAAAGAGTGAAATAGAAAAACAAATAGTTGAACTTTTGAACGATGGAATAATTCGACCATCAAAATCACCATACAATGCACCTGTTTGGATCGTCCCAAAGAAAATGGATGCATCAGGAGAGAAAAAATATAGAATGGTAATAGATTACAGGAAATTGAATTCGGTCACTGTGCCCGATCGTTATCCCATTCCAGAAATAAATGAAGTCTTATCAAACCTCGGCGAAAATAAGTACTTTTCTGTTATAGATTTAAAAAGCGGTTTCCATCAGATTCCCCTTAAAGAATGTGATATTGAGAAAACCGCATTTTCCATTAATAACGGAAAATTTGAATTTGTTCGACTTCCTTTTGGACTAAAGAATTCTCCTTCAATTTTCCAACGTACTCTACATAGACGACATAATAGTATTTGGCAAAGACGAGAATGATCACTTTCAAAATTTGAGCAAAATTTTCCAAACACTAGAGTTGGCAAACTTTAAAGTTCAACTTGACAAATGTGAATTTGCGAGACAACAGATAGAATTTTTAGGATTTATCGTAGGTGTTAATGGTATTAGGACCAACCCTGCGAAAGTAAAGGCAATAGATAATATACCTCCACCCAGGACCTTGAAGGATTTGAGAAGTTTCCTTGGTATGTCAGGATATTACCGTCGTTTCATACGGGACTATGCGAAACTAGCTAAACCCCTGACATCCCTTTTAAGAGGGGAGGATGGACGCATCTCAAAGAATGCATCCAAAAATAAAAGCATATGTCTAAATCAAGATGCAATAGACTCCTTCCGAAAAATAAAAAATTCACTGACCTCAGAAGATATTATTCTTTCACACCCGAACTTTATAAAAGACTTTGATTTAACAACAGATGCTTCAGAGTACGCAATTGGAGCAGTCTTGTCACAAGACGGTAAACCAATAACATTTCTCTCAAGAACATTGACTAAAGCGGAAGAGAACTACGCTACAAATGAGAAAGAAATGCTAGCGATAATTTGGGCACTCACCACATTAAGAAACTGTATGGATCAAGGAAAGTAAATATTTTTACGGACCATCAACCACTCACTTTTGCTCTTAGCAACAAAAATTCAAATAGTAAAATGAAAAGATGGAAATCCATCTTGGAAGAATATAACTATGAACTAAAATACCAACCAGGCAAAACCAATATGGTCGCCGATGCATTGTCTAGACCCCCACAGATAAATTCCATGACAAGCAACTCAGCATAGTTCTGAAAGTTCTTCCCACAACTTAATACCAGCTATAGAATGTCCCATAAACGCTTTTAAAAATCAACTTTACATACTGATAAATGACCAGGAAGATTATAAATTCGAAATCCCTTTTCCAACATATCACAGGCATATCATAAAACAACCCCATTATACGAAAAACGCTCTAATTTCGGTTCTAAGGAAATATTTGAATCCAAGTGTGATCAATGGACTTTTCACAAGTGAGCCAATTATGGGAATCATACAGGAATTTTATCCCGAACACTTTAAGAACTTTAAAGTGAGATTTACCCAAAGCCAAGTAAGGGATATAACAAGTGAAAGCGAACAGGAGGAGATAATAATATCGGAACATAAAAGGGCACATAGGAATGGAAGAGAAAATAGGGAACAAATTAAACGAAAATACTATTTTCCTAAAATGGCAGAAAAGACCGATAAAATAGCGAAAGCCTGTAAAGCTTGCAAGGAACAGAAATACGATCGCCATCCGAATAAACCTAGCTTAGGAACCACACCAATTCCACATAACCCAGGAGAAATAATTCATGTCGACATTTACTCGACTGAGAAAAATCTAGTCCTTACGGCCATTGATAAATTTTCTAAATATGCGCAGGCCAGAATTTTGAAATCTAGGGCAATAGAAGATATTAAGGAACCTCTTAAGGAATTAATTTTAGCATTCGGTGTCCCTAATTCAATAGTAATAGATAATGAGAAATCCCTAAATTCTGCTACCATAACATTTTTGCTTAAAGATCAATTTGGAATAAATATTTATACTACGCCCCCATATTGCAGTTCTGTTAATGGACAGGTTGAGAGGTTTCATTCCACACTTTCGGAAATCATGAGATGTTTAAAAACTGAAAAACTTCGCACTTCATTTCATGACTTACTAATGAAATCAATTTACGAATACAACTCCTCAATTCACTCTACTACTAGGAGAAAGCCAGTGGAAATATTTTTTGGTAGAAATTACAGAGATCCCAAAGAAATGGAAGACGAGAGAAAAGATATTAGTAATAGAATAAAAGAAAAACAGGAACAGGATTTAGAACACCATAATAAGAATAGAGGGAAAATTAAAAACTATTCATCAGGCGAGAAGATCTATGTTAAAATAAACAAAAGATTAGGATCAAAACTGTCTCCTCGTTATAGAGAAGAAACAGTAAAGGAAAATAGAAATACGACAATTTTAACTAATTCAGGAAAGATAGTCCATAAGAGTAATATTAAAAAGTAAAATTTTTTTACAGCATCCAGGTAATCTGTGTTCAGGCAGAAATCGAGATAGTTGACTATTCGTCCTCCCACATAATCACTATCGGTAAGGGAATAGCGAAAATACAACAGGGAACGTTCACAATAATTCACGTGATAAGGATTAAAGAGTATGAGGAATTCATAGACAGTGTTCAAACATTCATTGACCGCAACATCCCAAAAACCCACAACAAATATCCACTCCTTATCCATGAGTTGACACAAACAGCTAACATCCTAGAAGACCTTACACCTACTAATAATGACCGCCAGAAGAGATCCATAAATGCTATTGGCACCGTATGGAAGTACATAGCGGGAAGTCCTGATCATGACGACTTCCAAATATTAGCTAGTAATATTGTTGACTTGAATAACAATAATAATAAGCAAGTCTTCATTAATGAAGCATTCAATAAAAGATTAAACAATTTAACCGAAATTTTTAAAACAATGGCAAATCAAATAAAAAGGGATTTTTATCTTGAAAAAGAAATTGTAATTAATTTGCAAAATAGAATAAGATTAGTTAAAGAAGAATTAGTAAATATTGAACGCGCCATTTTATGGGCAAGAATAAATATTGTAAACCCACTTCTATTAAGTAAAAAGGAAATTAAAATTGCCATGGAAACACTGGTAGAAGAAAATATTAATTTTTCAAGCCCAGAAGAGGCATTAGAATTTTCACAAATATCAATAATAAATAATAATAAAAAGGAAATATTTTATTTGATCAAAATCCCATTAACAAAAAATGAAAATTATAAAAACATGGTTATAAGGCCAGTAAAAAGAGAAAATAAAGTAATACATTTAGATTTTAAAGAAATTCTATTTAACAAAAAGGAAATGTTTGCTATAAAAGAAAAATGTAAAGATTATAATAATGTAACCATTTGTAATGAAAAAGATATAATTAATATAACAGAAACTGATTGTATTCCTAAGTTAATTAATAAGTCGAATTCATCCTGTATCTTAAGCAATAGTCATCATATCCCTTTAGCCGAAGAAATAGACTCGGGAATAATACTTCTAAATGACTATAATGGGTCAATTTTTGAAAATGAAAAAAAACATAATATTTCGGGAACATTTTTAATTAAATTCCATAATACAACTATTAAAGTTGAGAATAGAACTTTTAGCAACTGGCAGGCTTCACCTTTGCAAACCATGCCAGCTGTACTGCAACCTACTCCCTTTGAAAAAAGTCGAATTAATCTTTTATCTCTCGAGTCACTTAACGAACTCCAAATCAATAATACGGACGTTATCACAACTGTGAAAAAACGTCTTATAATCGGAGAATGGACAATCTCTGGAATGTTTTTGGTTATTATTATTGCAATTGTGTTTCTTAAAATCTTTACCAAAACGGTGGAGAAGATTACAGTATGGGAACCTCAGGTACCTAAAGTGGACAAACCATTTGAAATGGATAACTTACCACAAACCACGAATATCACTTTCATCGCTCCAGAGAAACCTCCAAGGTTACATAAAATTCCACTCTTTTAAAGAAACGATTGAGGACACTCGAATTAAAGGGGGAAGAGTTAACGACACAAAAGTTGTCAACATTTTTTTTATTTATTTTTTGCAACGTCCGGTACGCTACCGTTGTCACAATAAATATTGTGTTTCAATTTTTATATTTTCTGCTGACACTATGTCTGCAGTAAGTAGAATGAAGTTAAAAGAATAATAAAACTTTTTGATGACTCTTGCTTAATTTTAGAAATAAAAAAACCTGTTTATAAAAATATTCATATAATTCAATTCTGACTTTAAAAGAGAACAGAATAAGAACAGTTCTGTAAAATAAATTAAATTAAAATAAATTAAATTAGTTATAAAAAAAAAGTCTTGGTTTTATTTTTTATTATGAAAAATTAAAGAGTATTTATAACTTATATATTACTTGATGATTAATATTTTAACTGCAGACTGTGATGTCTTCTGTAGCAGTTCAGCTCGTTTATACTATAAGGTATAGACACATACACACACACACACATACACACACATACACACACACACACACACACACACACACACACACACACACACACACACAAAACACAGTTGTTTACTTCTTATCAGTGCTGACCTTTATGACCTTACTATCAAATCTATATTTAGCTACACGACTCATTGCTAAATATTTAGTACAGTTACGTAAATTTTTCTTAGTTGTAACCTTCTTATCAGTTATATACTTCTTATTAGTTATATACTTCTTATCAGTTGTGTACTTCTTATCAGTTGTATACTTCTTATTGTATTTTTAGTTAATTAACTCATAACCGCAAAAGTACAGTACTTCTAATCAAATCTATATTTAGATATATGAGTTATAGTAACACCCACAAGGATCATCATATAATTGAATATAATGATGAAATTTGTAAAATCATATCGATGTTTTGCAACTTTCAATATAATTTTACTAAACACCATTTTTAATCTAAATTAAATTCTTAATAATTAGTTGCATATTGCGTAACTTATAAATTTTTCCTTAACTGGCGACGAGGATGTGATAGGTATTTCAATATCTATTCCCTAAAAATAAAAAATTGTCATATACTTTGACGAAATAAAATAAAAACTTTTATCCTTACGTCATATTCTTGGACAGGATAAAAAAAGAAGTGAAAAAAAAAATTAATTAAAAATGTTTTGAAATGTCATATCCTTTGACAGAATAAAAAAAAATATATATAAACTTAACAAATTTTTTTTGAAAAAGAAAAAAAAGATAAAACACAAATTTCCTATCAACTACAAGAAGCCACTTCAGAATCAACCACAGAATAAAATATTACAGAAGCAACAACAAAATTAACAACAATAAATAACTACAAGGGACTACCACAGAAACAACAACAAAATCAACTACAAGAAGTCACTACAGAATCATCCACAGAAGAAAATATTACAGAAGCAACAGCAAAATTAACAACAAGAAATAACTACAAGGGAGTACTGCAGAGACAACAACAAAATCAACTACAAGAAGTCACTGCAGAATCAACCACAGAAGAAGATATTACAGGAATAAATTGTAAACAGTAGCAAAAGTAAGCAAAACTTAGCATAAATTATTTTAAGTACTTTTGTATTTTCTTGATTGTGCGGATAATTTTCTGAAATTTGTTTTGTGAAAAATGATAATGAGAGACCCCAAATTAATTGTATGTTTCGCGTTTTCGAACAGAAAGACTATAATTATTACTAAATCCAAGTAATTTTTGATTTTCTTTGAAAAAGAAACCATTGTTTTTCCTTTTCTAAATTTTTTTTTTGAATGAAGAAATGGCAAACCCTCCACAAATCCGATTGGACCCAATCAATTATTTGAATAAGCTTCCCCAATTTGGAGGAAACATTAATGATCTACCCACTTTTACAAAATAGATTGACGAATATATCTTATTCTTGCAACTTACGAAGAATTGTCACAATTTCTATTTTCTGATATAATAAAAAGTATAATATGTGGTAAAGCCAAAGAGGTCCTAGAGATAAATACACAAGTTCAATCATGGACACACATAAAACGAACATTGATGATAATTTCAGTGAAAGGAAAAGTTGCGATCAACTCTATGACGAATTTAGGGCGGTAATTTTTCTACAAATACTTTAGATTTTTACAATGACATAAAATACAAGTTAAGACGACCTAACAACAAAACAGTAATAGTATTAGGAGAGGGCGAAGTCGCCAACCAACTCGCGATGAATAATCAAAGGACAGCACTTCACGTTTTCAAGAATAAATTGCCAGAACCAATGAAAACAATAATAGCTTGTAGAAATCTACAAACACTGGAAAATGCTATGGATATTTTATATGAAAGTAACTATGATAGAATAGGTAAAGAAGGCCGTTTCCAACCAGGACAAGCTAAACAATCTAAAGAAACACAAAATAATGGAAACAATCCACAGCAAAATTATTCCAGAAATAAAGAATAAAATATTATTGGACAAACCAATAGGAACAATAAAATTCAAGACATTTTTATAGAAATAATGCACAACAACATAGATGGCAAAATGACCAAGCCAGCCACCAACAACGACAACAACAGTACTATCAACAACAACAACAGAATATTAATAGGAACAATACACAAGAGCTACGATGGCGTAACATCGGCAACTATCAATCTACACAACCAAGGCCCGAACCAATGGACATAAACAAAGTAGCTTCAACGGAAATTTACCCTATATAACCATTAGGACAAAATTGGGTTTCCTTAATTGTGGATACTGGAGCAACACATTCGATAATTAATCCAGAAATCTGCCACCCAAAATGGAAAATAAATTCCAAACCCATAAATCTAAAAACTCTACAAGACGTCATAAAAATGGAGGAGAAGGTATTCATCCCACTTTTCGAAGAATTGGGCGATACTAATAAAAAATCGAATTCTTAGTCTGTAAGTTTCACACAAGATTCGATGGATTGCTTGGTAACAATATTTTGAAAAAATTTAAACCTATAATCAATTTGAAAGATGACTTCTTAATAGTAGAAATAAAAAGAATTTTGTATTGGAGGATAAGGAATATTTTTTTGAAACAGACGGTGTATATAATGTAGAATTGAACATTGACAAAAAGAAGGATTGATATATACACCTAAAATTTTATTAAACCATCAACATATTGAAATAATGGAAGGAGTATATGAAACGGAAAATTTCAAAATTCACGCTCTTGTCAATGTCAATGGGAATACCCCAAAGAAAGTTACATTTAGACTCAAGAATCGGACAAAGTAAGAAGCGAAAATTTCTACGTTCGTAATATCGGAAATGAAAACCCGAAACCAAATACGAACAAATATGAACTGACCATTTGAATACGGAAGAAAAAAGAAAACTTTTACAAGTTGTAAATAATTTTGAGAAGATATTTTACACAGAGGAAAGCAATCTTACATTCACGAATGCCATTAAACATGAAATTCGAAAAGTAAACAACATTCAAATTGCTGCAAAAATATATCGATACCCCTATGTCCACAAAGATGAAGTCAAAAGACAAATTACAGAAATGCTGGATAGGAAAATTATAAGACATAGTCATTCACATATTCTGCTCCTGTTTGGATTGTGCCAAAAAATTGGACGCTAGTGGCAAGAAAAAATGGAGATTAGTAACTGATTACCGTAAATTAAACAAGGTGACAAATACCTAATTCCAAACATTGACGAAATCCTGGAAAAGCTTGGAAGATGTCAATACTTCACAATCTTGAATCTCGCGAAGGGTTTTCACCAGATAGGGAGACATGAGAGAGACACCCCGAAGACAGCTTTCAGTGTAGAGGGCGGTCACTACGAATTCTTTCGTATGCCCTTTGGACTTAAGACAGCCCCTGCTACATTCCAACGATTAATAAATAACGTTTTGGGAGATTTTATAAACAAGATATGTTTAGTTTATCTAGACGACATTATTATATTTTCCACTTCACTACTAAAATATTTCAGCGTCTGAAGGACGTAAACTTGAAAATTCAACTCGATAAAAGTGAATTTTTGAAGAAATAAACGAATTTTCTTGGACATATTGTGACCGAAGAAGGTATCAAACCAAATTCGTATAAAATAGTATGTGTACAGGAATTTCCACTGCCTACCACACCAAAGGAGACAAAACAATTTCTTGGTTGGGCGGGATGCTATAGAAAGTTTATAAAGGATTATTCTAAAGTTGCTATACCGATGACCAAATACTTGAAAAAAGATGCTCATATCGATGTTGATGATCCTGAGTATAAGGAAATTTTGAAATGTTGAAAACACTATTGGTTAATTCCCCAGTCCTAATATATCCTGAATTTAATAAAAAAATTCACATTGCAAATAGCTGCAAGCAACTTTGCGTTGGGAGCTGTTCTCTCACAAGACGGACATCCCATATGATATGCGAGCCGAACATTAAATGATCATGAACAAAATTGCAGCACTATCGAAAAAGAATTACTGACAAAAGAATTACGTCGACAGACGATTCTTAATTGAAACTGACCATAGAGCCTAAAACAAAGTTGGTAAGATGGAGGAATACGATTACGACTGCAGGAATACGATTACGAAATTAAATATAAAAAGGGAGTCTTAAATGGAAATGCCGACGCCTTTCCAGAGTCGAAATAAAACTAACTAAAAAAGAAAGTCCTTCTACGCCCATAAATAATAATTTGGTTTGGAAACAACCAATCCTTTAAATCTTTACCGACAACAGATCATTCTTAAAGAAACAGCATCCGGTTCACTAAAAATAAAAAGTGAGAAAATTTTCAATAATAAGAAGAAAATAATATCGGCAAAGGAATTTGATATACCAAC
This sequence comes from Cordilura impudica, assembly GCA_963682025.1. Taxonomy (NCBI): domain Eukaryota; kingdom Metazoa; phylum Arthropoda; class Insecta; order Diptera; family Scathophagidae; genus Cordilura; species Cordilura impudica. Next base: position 169,938,256 of record OY821519.1, on the reverse strand, counting down.
TCTAACAACATTAATAAAAAATCACTTTCATTCAGATAAAATGAATGCAGTCCTGATTTGTGATGAATCCATCGCAGAAAAATTAAGGGAAGTAATAGATAGATATTTCAGAACCAACAACAGATTTAGGATCATAATGTGCAAGAAAATATTAGAAGACATCATAGACGAAAACAAACTAAGCGAAAAAATAGAAAAAGAACATAAGAAAAACAACCATAGAGGTATAAACGAAAACCTTAGGAATTAAGGACAGAAATCTACCATCCACAACTTAAATTACGGATTACCCAATATATAAATAATTGCGATATGTGCAACAAAGAAAAATACGACAGAAATCCGATCAACAAGAATTTAAAATATCGGAAACTCCAGAGAAACCAGGAGAATAGATCATGGATTGAATTTAAAACTGCATTAACACAATACTTATCTACAACCGGTAACATAAAAAGATTGGTCATGGAAACAACTTAGGCTTTAAAGCTCTACCTCTTCTAGAATTCCTTAAAGAACAAAACATCGAAATTCATTTTGCTTCGAACAATAATCATACCTCTAACTCAGACATAGAACGATTTCACAACACAATTAATGAACATATTAGAATTTTGAAACACGATTACAACAGGGAAAAGGAAACAGCTGAAAGCAGGGTTATGATGTATTATAATAATACTATTCATTCGACAACAAAAAGAAAACCAATTCATTTTAGAAACGGGACCATCACCCAAGACGAATACCCTTCGATCAGAGAATCCATCATGAAGATCAAAGAAAATGTTATAAATAAGCTTAATAAAACTCGCGAAAATGTAGACATTCGAACTGGTCCTATTTATCTAAAGGATATCAGAGGAGGTAAAAACCACTCTAAATTACGAAGAGTAGAAGTTTCGAATTTGACAATGACCACGTAATTACAAATAAAGGACGTAAATGCTACAAATTAAAAGATTAAAAACATTTCAAAATACAAATAATACGAATGCATTGGAAACCACATGAACTCAAAAATCCATTTATTTTACGATGAAATTACTCCACGTAATTTTGCTCCTAATTTCAACCGTGCGGCTCTTACATTCGCAAAAACTGTACATCCAAAACTTGACCAAGAACAATAGATATATCCCTATAAAAGAAGAAGATTTAAAAATCATGGACCACTACCACAGGATCTTTCATTTCATCAAATTAACCAACTATCATCACTCCATCGAAATAATAGAGAAAAACATAGAACTTTTGAATAAAACCATCTCAGATTTAAAACCACTACTGGACACAATAGGAAACAATTTTGTCTTGCTTCAAACAAAGGTAAACAATTTATCACCCCATTTTAGAAACAAACGTGGGCTTGTTAACGCTCTTGGTAAAGGACTGGAATTCATAACCGGAAACATGGATACTGACGATGAAAAGGAAATTAGCAACTTGATATTCTTACGAAAAATACAGTTAGCAACACAATGGAAATAAACTCATTCACTCAGATAAGTGAAACCCTTTCTTCCCAAATCCAGAACATTACTACGCACGTTAACAACAAACTTTGGTTACAAAATATATAAAAAAATTCAGAAACGAAATTCAGAACAAAATATCAACATTAGAAGATGAGGTAATGTTTCTTAGACATATATACCAAATTGACAATGATATAACTCTACTAAGATATCATGTAGACGATATAGGTCGACTAATAATCACAAGTAAATTAGGTATCATTCGTACTGACATACTGGACCAACAGGAACTACAACTCATAGACGATTTTGAAACCTACACTAATATTAAAGTTAGCATTACATATTTCAATGAGACCATTTCAATCATTTTATCCAAAATTTTCACTAAATTCATTTTTCAAACTAACTTTTGAACCAATTCCTAATAGCGAAAACAAATCGATGCTTTTAACAGAGAATCAAATAATACTTAATGAAGACAGAAGAATCTTTCACGCGAACGTAACTGACAACTTGAAGAAAAATCTTAAATCTCTGAATGATCCTTGTATCGAAAATATAGTCCAAAGTAAAGAAGCGAAATGTATATTAAAGAGATTTGTTCACTCTGAAGCTAAAGAAATAAGACAAGGCTTTCTTTTGTTCAAAAATTTTTACGAAAACCTAACGGAAAATTATATACACGAAAATGATGAGGCATTGGCCGGCACATTTATTTTAAAATTTGAAAATTGTAAAATTACAGTAAAAAATATAACATATCAAAATGATAAGATACGCTTTGAAGAAAATATTATCCTCGCTCACCTAATCACTGATATTAAAGAAACTAAAATATTTACAAAACTAAAATTAGAAGATTTATACATAAAACAAATCAATTATGAAAACAATTTTAAAGAGATTGATTTTAATCATAAAAACAACAAAATATAATATATAACAAGTATTGGATAAATGTCATTATATTTATCATTATTATTGTACTTACATTGTTAGTATATAAGAAAAAAATTCAAGTTTTTAGTGTTTCGTCGGAGCCTCAATCTAACGGTGGGGAAGTTATAGTAACACCCATAAGGATCATCATATAATTGAATATGATGATGAAATTTGTAACTCTGTTCGATGTTTTGCAACTTTCAATATAATTTTACTAAACACAGTTTTTAATCTAAATTAAATTCTTAATAATTACTTGCATATTGCGTAACTTATAAATTTTCCCATAGTCAACTTTTGTTGACTCATTTAATTGCAAAGTATCGATGTGATTATTTATTCTAGCAAGTAAGCATATTTTTATTAATCCATGTAGTTTAGCCTAATTTAATTTTACTTGCTGTCCATTCATTTCCGCATACATTGTTTCTTTTTTCGTGTGTTTATTTATATCAAATAATTTAACATGGTAAAATTCCATGTAATCAATATCGTTCATATAAAATTTGTTTGTAATACATTGATACATTAAAATTCTAACGAATTTTTATTGTTTGCAACAATGTACGTTGACATACAAATCTTAATAATTGTTTGTTTATGCGGAAACAATGTAAGCTAAAGTACAGAACATTTTTAATATTTGTTTATTCATGCGGAAGCAATGTACCAATCAAATGTATATATGTGACATACAAATCGTTTTGTCTAATCAGCAATACAATCAGTATTGGCTGAACAATATATATACCATAGAATTAGCTGTGTTAAGTCAATCTTATTTTTACACTTCAACAAAACAGTTGAAATAAAATAAAGTATTCAAAAAAAAAAAAAAAACAAACGTGTGTTTTACAAATTTTCTGAAAGGAAAACTGTTATGACCTTCTTATCAGTTATGTACTTCTTATCAGTTATATACTACTCATCAAATGTATTTTTAGTTAATTAACTCATAACCGCAAAAGTACAGTACTTCGAATCAAATCTATATTTAGACTCATTGACATGAATAATTGTGAACATGTTCATTTTTATGACTCCTCATCTCATCAAATCAATATTTAGATGTATGACTCATCACTAATTTAGTATATATAGACAGATGTTTTGCAATGAATCTGTTGGTATCTGATATTGTTTCCTTTAATTGACATAAAATATAATGAGGCAAGAAAAAGTAATAGCAATAGACATGCAAGAATTATATGTTAAAAACAAATTTATTCCTAAGAAGTTAGCATCTCTAGATCTAATACAGAAATTGATACGATTGTAATTTTTCCACTTTTTGAATACTCAAAATTAACATCAAAGGAAAATATAACAATAACTGGATATATTATCATTTTTATGGATTATCGTGGTAGGATGATAACACAACTCAACAAGATCTTGAAAAATTTCTAAGTGAAAATCTTACGAAGAGAATGCAATCGTTTATGTTAAAGGATTGGAAAAAGTAAATTTGATAAAGCAAATGGTTGGAGAAGATATCAATATAATTAATTTAAATGATTTTGATTGTCCAAATATTCATTTTCTATATAGCTGTGGTCTAATTGCAGAAGTGTGTTATTATCATAAAGAAAATTGTAAAAGTATTATAAGAACTATGAAAAATTCCCATGTTTGTGCAAAAAAAAAAAAATTTTTTAAATTATTTAGAGACTTTCTTAATTTATATACAAATAAAGAGAATATGGAAGAAACATAATAAAATTTTGTTCTCATTTACAAAAAAACTGTAAGAAAACATGTATATAATATCTTTATTCAATTAAATATTTATCAGCTACTGATGTGAACGTGAAGTTTATATAAGAAGTGTGTCCTCAACTGAATTACAACATCTATTAAAATCATACGGTTGTTGTATTTATTCAACACATAAACAAATGTTTACTGAAATGATTGACATCTTAAGGAAATACAATAATATATCTACTCCGTTTATATATTTTAATGATGAATTTCATATATATGATTGTATGTGCTTCACAAATGACTGTACTAACACATATGCATGTAACCTATTTTATAATCGTTATCAGTTAAGCCAAAACTTTTCAATCTATACATACGAATTTTTACTAAACATTCAACTCACTCCGCTACATTCACATACAAGAACTAATATATATATATATATATGTACTAATTAATATTAATTCTATATATAAGTTAATTTTAAGATACAAATATAAAGAATTAAAAATTCATAAAAATTTATATTTTTAAATTAAAAACAAAATCTTTTATTTACATAGGCTCACAGGTTTCTATCCCCGATCATAGGTTTGTACCGCAGACGATATAGCCGTAGTGGTCAGTCCACGCTTCCTGGACGAAATGCAGCTGCATGCGAACGAGACGATCCGTTTAGTGAGGACCGGTTGGACTAGAACTTGGCACTCACAAAACGGAGGCAGTTTTGATTAGCGGACGTAAGAACATAGAAATCTTGCGACTAGAAGTGGGTAATGTCGAATTCGCATTCCTACAGGCGATAACATACCTGTGACTCAAGATCGATGATCGGCTGTGCTTTAAGACACATATAGAATATGCATGCCAGAAGGCGGCTGCAGTTGGCAACGCACTTGCTAGGATAATGCCAAATACTCGTGGGCCCCGTCAGAACCGAAGGATCGTAATCACAAGGGTAGTGAAGTCCATATTGCTGTATGGAACCCCAATCTGGGCAAGGATATTAGAAGCTCGTCAAGGCGAACAAATTCAACTAACAGGTATGCTGCACTTGATGATGATGTTGTTGAGCAAGAAAACGCAATCTCACAGGAGCATATTGCTAAACCACCTATATTTATCGATAAAGTCACAAATATAAACCCCCTGTTCTCCCTAGTCAAACAGCACACTAAAGATCAGTTTGATTTAAGAACGCTCAAAAGTTATCAAGTTAAAATCCAGCCTAAGACAGAGGAAAGTTACAAAAGGGTAATAGAAGAGCTTGAAAAAAAGAAAACTGAATTTTTTATATACAAACTAAAAACTGAAAGAGGATTTAAAGTTATACTTAAGAATATGCACCCATCTATAGATATTGATGATATTAAAATGGAACTCCTTGATCATGGACATGAAGTTAAAAACATTTGGAATATAAAAAAACGTGGCACTAACCAACCTCTTCCTTTGTTTGAAGTAGAACTGAAATCACACTGTAATAATAAAGATATTTATTCAATAATAAATTAATGTACAGTCAAATAAAGTTTGAGCCCCTTAAACTAAAAAAAAAACAATTCCCCAATGTGCCAACTGTCAACAATATGGTCACACAAAGTCATTCTGTAAGCGAACCCCCAAATGCATTAAATGTGCTGGTGAACCAATCCAGTATTTGTGAACGTGAAAACTGGTCTATTGAAGTCAAATGCACCCTTTGTGGTGGAAACCACTCAGCCAACTACAAAGGTTGTACAATTTACAAGCAAATATCAATATGTAGCAAAAAATATATAAAAAATAAAAACACAATATAGTATAAGGTTTTATAAGAAGAGAAAATAAAATCTCTATTTTATTTTTATATACAAATGTATTACCTTTCTTGAAATATGCACAGCGAATGGTGTTAATGTGTACGAAGGTACCAAAACGATTGATTTTATAAGTTAAAAAATAAAAGAGAGAAGGTGGCGAGCAATATCTAAGTACCGTTAACGGTTTTACTAGTTAAAATCTATGTAAACACTCCTTTCAACGATGTATAAAAAAAGGAGTTTCATAGATTTTAACCCAGAATTAACCCAAAAATGGCTAATCGACTCAAAGGCGAAAAAGTACAAAGAAAATATTAAATTGTACTTAAACATTGCCGGCCACCTTGCAACATCAAGGTGTGTTGCAACAATAATACTTTAACAAATAACTTAAATATCTTAAAATAAGGCATAGTTCAGTTTAAAAATGTGAGCTTGAATTCAATTTATTAATTTTTTTTTTTTTTTTTAACACTTAAATTGGCCAGTAGGGACCTCGACGTAACAATTTTCCATAGGCCAGTAAGGACCCCAATGGAAATTTGTTTATAAATAAGTATGAGCCAGTAGGGACTCTACAATTTGAGCCAGTAAGGACTCTACAATGGAGATGGGCCAGATATGACCCATCCAAAAATGGTGTATTGCGACATAGCATCCTCATAATCGAGCAGAGCATCGTCAAAAAGGTTAGGGAGAGATTCCATATTTCTATGAAACAATAAAAATTTAAAAAAATATCGAAGAAAAAGTGAATTATTCGGTCAAAATGACCAGTTTGGTTATTGGTCGTTTTACAACCCCATTAGCAGTACGAATATCCGCGACCCTTACGCGACCGTCACTTCCCGGATAAACTTTTATGACCCGGCCTAAACGCCACGATGTTGGAGGTAGATTTTCATGCTTGATAACGACTAAGTCGTTTTCCTGTAGATCGCGTTCCGGATATTTCCATTTATAGCGCTTGTTTAACGTCATTAAATATTCTTCTTTCCATCGGCGACAAAAAAGTTGAGACAACGCTTTCATTTTTCGAAATCGATTAACAAGACTTATCGGAGATTCATTAATTTCAGGCTCCGGGGGAGCAAGTATTGGTCCACCTATTAAAAAATGACCAGGAGTAAGAGCTACTGGTTCCCGAGGGTTATCCCCCATAGAACAAAGAGGACGTGAATTTAGACAAGCTTCGATTCTTGCGAGAACTGAAGAAAGTTCTTCAAAAGTATATTTAAAAGATTGCGCTTCCTTACGAAAATGGTGTTTAAAACTCTTGACCCCGGCTTCCCAAAGGCCACCCATATGAGGTGCCCCGGCCGGTATAAACCGCCAAGTTAAACCCTGAATACCATAAATAGAACCCACTGCAATCTGACTTTCCTTAAGAAACATCTTAAAATCCTTCTCTAATTCACGCGATGCACCTACAAAATTTGTGCCATTATCCGAAAATATAGTGTAGGGGCAACCTCGTCGAGAAATAAATCTGTGAAAGGCAGATAAAAAAGTAGGCGTCGATAAATCAGACGTGGCCTCTAAATGAATTGCTTTCGTAGAAAAGCAAACAAAAATACAAACGTAGCCCTTCGTTATCCTACAAGCTCTGCCCGTGAAACTTTTGATGTCAAAGGGACCAGCAAAATCAACGCCCGTTGTCATAAATGGTCTAGTAAGAGTAGTTCTTTCAGGGGGCAGAGCCGCCATAATTTGACGACAAGATACTTTACGGTCAGTAATACACCGTTTACAGCGACCAATGACTCCACGAATTTTCGACTTCAAGCGTGGAACCCAATATTCGCAACATCAACTGATTTCCACCGTGAATGGAAATCATATGAACAAATTCCATTAACAATTGAGTAAATCGGCTCGAATAAGGTAAAATAATAGGATATTTCTCGGTATATGAAAGGGATGGTGATTTAACCAAGCGACCATTCAACCTTATCACACCGTCTTTATCGAGAAAGGGATTCGAAGAAATAAGGCAACTCTTTGAACTTAACGGTTTTTTGTCTAACAGGCACTTATATTCATCTGCATAGTGATGTTTCTGAGCCACAATGGCTAAAGGCAATTTTGTTCTTCTGATTTCATAACCAGCAACGATTTTATACACATTCATATAACGATTTGACCTATGAGCTGGATGACTATTGTAAAAGAACCTCAAAATATATGAGATTATCCGAAGAGCTCGATCAATACGAGAGTAATTATTAAAAAAATCCACATATATATCATCCCCCTTAACGTCCGTAAAGAAGGAAGCATGAGTTTTGACAACCCGACCCTCAATGTCAGTGTCAAGATAACTTAGATCCGTTATATTCCAGTGCACTTTATCTTGACCCAGCCATCTTGGACCATGCCACCAAAGCTCACTATTTTCCAGCTCAGTGGGAGAGGTACCACGACTACCTAAATCTGCAGGATTATCCTCAGAACGAACATGATACCAATTATGCTTTCCTACATTTTCTTGAATGCGGCATACCCTGTTCGCTACAAATGTGGTCCAGGAACACGGCGTTTTCCTTAACCAAGAAAGGACTATCGTCGAATCAGTCCAACAGTAAATTTGATCAATTTTAATATCAATTTCACTTATTACCGTCTTCAACAGTTCAGAGGCTAACACCGCCCCGCACAACTCTAAACGAGGTAAAGAAATGGATTTGATGGGGCTACCTTGGTTTTCGATGAAAGTAGGTGAGTATGAATTTCGCCGTTAGAGGCCTGAATTCGAATATAAATCACCCCCGCGTATGCCTTTTCCGAGGCATCAGAAAAAACATGAAGCTCAACAGAATTTCCCGGCGAATAATTAACCCATCTTGGAATACGAATAGTATTTACCTCATGATAAGTAGTAACAAATCTTTTCCATTCATCTTCCGTCGAAATATGAAGCATATCATCCCAATTTATATTATCAAACCAAATTTTTTGCATGATAATTTTAGCAACCACAATGACAGGACCTAACCAACCTACAGGATCAAACAATTTCGCGATAGTCGATAAGACTTCCCTATTAGTATACCCAGACTTTAATGAAATAGGAGTCACACTAAAATAAAACGAGTCCAACTGAGCGTTCCACTGAATTCCTAAAGTCTTTGAAGTACTCGATTCTATAAAGGTCAATAATTTAGCGTCAACTAAATGGTCCAAAGGTATGTCTTTCAAAATACTCCGTTCGTTTGAAGTCCATTTTCTTAGCTGAAACTTAGCAGAGTCCAAGGCAGCGACAAGTTGATCACGAGCCATTAATGCAGTCGAAATGTCATGAGTCCCTGTCAAAACGTCGTCAACGAACATGCACTTTCGTAGAATATGTGCTGCGAGAGGGAACTCAGCCTCAGAATCGTCCGCGAGTTGTAATAACGTCCTAATGGCAAGGTATGGGGCGCAGTTAACGCCAAAAGTCACTGTCTGTAATTCATAGTCCCTTACAGTTTCCGTCGGAGAATCCCTAAACAAAATTCGTTGAAAAGGGGTATGAGAAAGATCAACCCGAATCTGCCTATACATTTGAGTAATATCAAAATTGAAGACGAATTTAAACAGACGCCACCTAAGAATAAGTATAACTAAGTCTGCTTGTAAGGTAGGTCCTACGTAAAGGCAATCGTTTAAACTAATTCCATTAGAAGTTCTATTTGAAGCGTTGAAAACAACTCTCAATTTAGTTGTCTTACGTTCTAGTTTTACCACCAGATGATGAGGTAAATAACAAAAAGAGGTAGGAGATGAAAAATTTGGTAATACCGGTCTCATATATCCTATGTCCAAATACTCCCTAACGACGTCATCGTACATCTCCTTAATTGCAGGTCTACGTAGTAAAGATGATTCGGTCCTAAGATATTGTCCCATAACACCAGGTCTTGAAGTCCCTAAAGACAATTTTTCAGGAAATTCAGGCTTAAATGCGAGAGTCACTACATATCGACCATCAGATTCGCGACGAGTAGTCGCTTTATAATTTTCCTCACAAAATTTGTCAAATGGAGACAGAATTGTTCTTTTAGGAGTTTCCTCAAGTTCCCAGAATCTCAAAAGGTTTTTGTTAAGGCAATCTTCCTCTGAAAATTCGACATTCGTAGAATATACCTGAACTTGAGGTTGTACAACTGGACCAGTAATAATCCAGCCAAAAATAGTGTTCTGAGCTAGTAAAGAGCCCAAAATATTGCGACGGATTTCTCCCAACAGAATTCTTGGATATAAATCCGCGCCAAGCAAAAGATCAACAGGTCGACTGTCATCATAATTAATATCGGCCAAACGAAGGTTTGGCAAATTTTCCTTTAAATACGAGTGGACTGTAAATGATGGTAAATTACCCGAAATATTTGGCAAAACAAGTGCCAATGTTTCCAATACAAGGGATGAATCGAGGGTGGAGCCAATTTTTAATTAACATAGTTTTCTAGACATTGCCGTAACTGCCTGATTAACTCCTGAAATTTGAGCATTCGTTGAATGCGTCGAAATTTTCAGGCGATTTTGCAAACGTTCAGAAATGAACGATGCTTCAGAAGCAGGGTCAATAAGGGCCCGGGCTGGGTACGTAGTACCCTGATGAATAAGTTTCACCATAGCCGTCCCTAAAAGTACAGTCCTACTTTGTGCTGTATGAAATACTTGACGATTTGTAGGAGCTGTGGCATGATTGGCGTTCGAAGATGATGCGATTGCAGGTACGGAGTTTGAAACTCGAGAAACAGAAACCGAACTAACACCCGAATTCGACCGATTAGTATCCCTAGAAACTTCAGAAGATGGTAATTCACGGTGTAACATAGTATGATGTCTCCTGTTACAAATGGAGCAATTATACGAACTGCTACAATTTTTAGCTTCATGTGTCCTTGCGAGACAATTGACACAACAGTGAAACTTTTTTACCGTAGAAAATCGATCCGCAACAGATAAACTTTTGAATCGATGACAAGAGCGTAAAAAGTGAACTTGATTCTTTCAAAGAACACAAGAAGCACTTGAAGTTGAAGCAGCATTGGTATTATGCGCTTTGATTTTAGGTTCAGAAAGCCGTTTAGCTGATTCTGAACCCCCCTAAGATCACGTAAACAATCTAAAGTTTGCACTCTTTCTGTCAGAAAGAGGTCCAAATCCTTCCAGAGTGACAAAGCTGATTTGTCCTTTATACTCTGTTCCCACAGAATAACAGTTTGCGAAGGTAACCGTTGAATGCAAAGAAATACAATAATAGGATCCCAGCTGTGCGTCGAAATATTGTAAATTGACATAGCCGTAAGGCAACCGTTTATTCCACGTTGTAAAGTTTTTAATCCCGACGAGGTTTCCTTATCAAGAAAGGGAAGGCTAAATAGCGATTTTAACTGGTTATTAACCAGCATACGCGGATTATCATATGCGTCCCTCAAGTTGCGCCACGCAACATCAAAACCTTGATTAGTGAGAGGGCATTTCGAAACAATTTCCCGAGCTTCGCCACTAGTTTTCCGAACTAGATGGCATAGCCGCTCAATATTGCTAAGTCGAGAGTTATTGATCTAAACCGCTGTAAAAAGATCCCTAAAAGTGGGCCAAGAAATGTAATCGCCCTCAAAAACGTCGGTATCGCATGGCGGAAGCGTTAAATTATGACAAAAGTTGTTAGCTGAATTGAGGTTTACACTCGGAGACTGAGACTGCTCTTTCGGTGTCGCGTTGGATTTAAAATGATGTAATCGTTCATTAATCCTAGATAAACAATTAACGTACGCGTTAAAAGTGGCTTCATATTTCGATTCAGCCGCGTCAAAATCCGCCGGTTCCGCGTCATCCGAATTTTCTAAATATGATAAACAAGTACGATATGTCGATTTTACTTGTTCCCAAAGCAAGTCCAATTCTTTTCCACGAATTTCAAGATTAAATACCGAATGTAACTCCTCACGAATATCGTTGAATTTCGCCTCAAATTTAATGAGCGTATCCGAATCGCAAATAAAAATATCAAGTGCAGTTCCCGGCATTTTGGTTCGGATTTATTTTAAAATAAGTTAATTTAATTTAAATAACAATATAAAAATTCGTTAAAAAAATCCGAAAAAATAATAATATATTATAAACTAATAATATAAAACTATATTAAAAAATTTTATTTTCTTAATATGTGGTATTATTTTAACTAATTAGAAGCAAAACCAAAATTTCAAAAAAAAAAAAAAATAATAAAGAACACACTGGATATGTCGCGACTAAAACGGACAGTAGGGTGACTAACAATGTTATAGAAAAAACAAGCCAACACAATGCGTGTGCGTATATATTAGTGTGAAGAGAAATGAACACACTCTTGAGCATAAACACAAAAAAACCAACGCGTGAACGTATAGAGAAATAAAAACTATTCAGCTTAAGCAGCTTAAACACGAAAAAAACGTTCGCGTGAGCGTATATGTATAACACAAAGGAGAAAAACCGATTTAGTTATAATCTTTATTGTAATGTATATCTGTTTAAATGTAAATCTGTTTAAATTATTATTTGCACTAAACACTTTTTTTAAACTATCCCGACGGCTTTTTCTCTTTCCTTCGATTAAAACAAACACGATATATATTTATATTATTACTTGCACTAATCACTTTTTTTTAAAAATCCCGACGGCTTTTGCTTTTTCTTTCGATTAAAATATAAACGAATATATACGTAATGTAACGTAACGCGTAGGGTTGTAAAACGAAAAGTATGCAAAAAAATAGTATTTCAATAACGATGAAACTTTTTTTCTTTTTAAATTAATTTTAATTATACACTTTTTAAATTTTCAAGTTTTTGTTTAGCTCACACATAAAAAAAAAAACTGAACTATACGCACCTTTTTAATTTATTGTTTTCTGCTGTAGTTGAAGTGAAGGGTTGTTTTTGCAGGTTCTTGCTGATGTTGACAAGGTGAAGGCTGTGGGAATGTTGAAATTAATAATTTTTAAAAATTTTCCAAACTTTTCCTCAGGATCCGGCTCGAAGGATCAAATGTTTGCGTATGTAGCAAAAAATATATAAAAAATAAAAACACAATATAGTATAAGGTTTTATAAGAAGAGAAAATAAAATCTCTATTTTATTTTTATATACAAATGTATTACCTTTTTTGAAATATGCACAGCGAATGGTGTTAATGTGTACGAAGGTACCAAAACGATTGATTTTATAAGTTAAAAAATAAAAGAGAGAAGGTGGCGAGCAATATCTAAGTACCGTTAACGGTTTTACTAGTTAAAATCTATGTAAACACTCCTTTCAACGATGTATAAAAAAAGGAGTTTCATAGATTTTAACCCAGAATTAACCCAAAAATGGCTAATCGACTCAAAGGCGAAAAAGTACAAAGAAAATATTAAATTGTACTTAAACAATAATCCCCCACTCAGAAATTTAATACCCCACTATCAACCACATTCTAGTGAGCTCAGCAACAATACAAAAAATGCTAAACAAACCCAAGCAAATATTAATAATCCCACGACTAGAAACATCCAACAACCTGGTTATACTTCTAACTCATCTTATGCAAATGTTACCAGGAACTCACATTATCTTCAAAGACAACAAGAAAATACTACCAATCTAATCAAAACAATACAAAGGCTACAGAAATATCCCAGATGTTAAACGCTCTTAAAGAACATATGCAATAAATGTCAAATCTAGTCATTAACTTAATCTCAAAAGTTACCCAAAGTGAATGATCTGAAAATAGCTTTCTGGAATGCTAATGGATTAGCTCAACATTCGCTTGAAGTAAAAGCATTTCTAATATCAAAACAAATAGATATACTTCTGATCTCAGAAACCCATTTGACACCAAAAAAATTATTTCCAAATACCGCAATATAAGTTTTACGAAATTATGCATCCAGATGGAACAGCCCATGGTGGATCTGGTTTACTTATAAGAAACAACATAAAACACCACGAAGGAAAACATTACTGCACAGAACAAATATAGGCAGCAAATGTTATGTTGAAAATTGGCGTGGCCCAGTAACCATATCCTCTGTTTATAGTCCCCCAAAACATAAAATAAAACAAGATCAGTATGTAAACTTTTTCAACACTTTGGGAAACAGATTCTTAGCATGTGGTAATTATAACGCTAAACATACTGCCTGGGGCTCCCGCCTCATTACGACAAAAGGAAGGCAATTGTATTCTACTATACGAAATCTAGATTTAAATGTAATTTTCCCTGATTACCTGATTGGCCACGAATTGTCCAACAGACTTAAGCAAAAAGCTAGACTTGATTGATTTCCGTGTATATAAAGGCATCCCCGAATCCTGCCATGCTCCTCGTGTTTGGGCTTATCCTCCGACCATTCCCCGGTCTTATTAACCATAAGCACAACATTTGATCATTAGAACAGCCATGTAAATTGCACAAACTGTTCCTACTACCGCGATCTTGTAAGTACTTGTCTGAACACCAAAATACCTCTTAAGACTGAAGAAGACATCATAATCGTCGTTGACTATTTTGTTAACGTTATACAACAAGCAGCTTGGAACTCCAGCCCCTCACATAGTTATAGACTGCCAAGAAGTTCGAATGAAACTTGCTGTTAAGCGAAAGTCCAGAAAGCGCTGGCAGAAACGCTGACATTTATAATGCCTGTTTAGTTCACTGCTTCGCACCACCTCAATGGAAAGTTGCGCAGATCTCTATGATTCAAAAACCCTGCAACCAACTGAGCAAGTATCATCTTATCGCCCTATTAGTTTTTTACCTATTCTATCAAAGGTACTAGAAAATCTCTTTTTAAGAAGACCAATGCCAATAATTGACTAAAATCTCTTACAGCAAATCACCAGCTTGGGTTTCGCAAACAACATGGAACAATCGAACAAGTTCATCAAACAAACGAAAAGCTCTAGATATTCAACTCAACAAAATGAAATTTCTCATACACTCCAACTCTAGACTCTGTATGGAAAATAAACTTGTAATCTACAAATGTATCATAAAATCAATTTGGACACATGGTATCCAGCTATGGGGTACTGTATCAATCTCAAACGCTAGTACCCTGCAGCGATTCCAGTCCAAAACCATTCGAAAAATTGCGAACGCTCCTTGGTATATAACTAATAATCTACAACTACATCGTGATCTGAATGTCCCGACTATAAAAGAAGAAATTAAAACTCAGCTAAAAAAACAAAACAAGGATTGAACAACACCCCAATTCTTTAGCCTCAAATCTTATGAGGAATGCAAATACATTTGTGAGACTTCAGAGAAGAGCCCCAAAAGATTTACTAAGTGACTGAAAAATTAGCAGGAAAAATTAATAATGTAAAAATCCTAAGTAACTAATAGGAATATAAAGAAGCCAGAGATGATAATTGGATCATCGCAATTTAAATCTCCGAAATTATCACAAATAATGTTTAATATCGATATTTATTATATAGATTGCATTAATAAAGAATATTAAAAAAAAATCATTTGTTATTGATTGGACTACTTCAGTTTTTCTAGAAACACCAGTAGATTGCATCTTTTCTTTTCCAACGTAAACCCTGACTAACTTTTGTTGCACTAAGTCATATATCCTGTAATATTCATCTTGATTCAGACCAGAGGAAGCTGTTCATGAATTTCATCATTTAGGGCTTCAATGTGATTCCATAAGTTCTTAGTGGTGTTGATTTTCAATTCAAGATATTGTAAGGGATGGTCATCTGCATCTGTCAGTGCATTTAGTAGCAGGAATGGAGTTGCCAAACGAACCAATAGTCGTCGGATGAACCTTGGAGTATTGTTAATATCTTAATGAAGTGATTCATGACTTTCCTGTGCATTCTGTTGTCTTGTTATAGTAGCCTCGGAATTATCGGTGGTTTAGGGCGCTATTTTAGGTTGTTCCTTGAATTGCGCTCTGAGACGGTTAGCTTCATTATTGACCAATTTGATGGATCATCACAAATGCCTCATATTTTTCAGTCCGTCGAATGAAACTGGTTCCAAGAGCCTTGTAGACGCCGCAAAATAGCTAGCTTTTCTTTTCCTGTCAGTTGAGGCCATTCTAAAGTTTTCTATAATCTTCTCGATGGATTCGCCCGCGTCATGATGGAGATCTAGGAGATTTTCAATAGTTTCCATTGGCGGATGTTGGCGTCCTGATGGGATGAACTAATGACTTGCACCGATGAGTTGAACTGATGATGTCCTGATGAGTTGGACTGATAATGTCCTGATAAGTGCGTTACGGATTTAGATACGATGGATCACTGTTATGGACAATTGAATTGCGTACCAGGATCAGAACGGATAAGGCCGCTGTGGACACTAGTTGGCTTGATCATTTCGTCCTTGAATCTGATGAAACCAAGGCTAATGTGGACAATGTATGTCCTGATGATTTCGACCTGGAATCTAATGAAATCAAGGCTTATGTTGACAATGTGTCCCCTGAATTTCTTTCTGGAATCTGTTTAAACCAAGGCTCATGTGGGCAATGTATGTACTGAATTTCGTCCTGAAATTTTATGTAACCAATGCTGATGTAGACAGTATATGTCCCAATGGGTTTTGGTCGCTTGATTGCCTGTTCAAAAATCGTTTTTAGGGTATTAAATGCTCCTTACCACTCGTGAAGGGGAAACTTAAAATTTCTAAAAACGTCGGGGTATGAATCAATTCAAACACATAAATTTTAGCTGTATTATTTTTGTTTGTTTTGGCTTTCAAGCACTTGTAACTTGATGGTAGATATGATATGAATTCACAAATTTTAACTACTCAACGCGTATTTCAATTTGTTGAACTATTTATACTAAAATTATACATTAACAACTTTGAACTTAACTAATTTTATTAAATTCCAATTAATTCTGTATTACCCAATAACAAACCGAAATGCAGAGAATGTATAAATGTAGCTTGTAATAATTATAATTAAAATTTATTTAAATTGATTGTTGAAATGTGATATGAACTACTTCATATTAGGGTATCACTGCTTATTATATCTCAATAATCGGAATTCAATACTTTTAATGTATTGGAACAGAAAAAGTAGACAGAAGTCTCTTGAGTTTTACGTGCATGCCTGTCGTGTTGACTGGGTGATATACAATGCGTCCACCAGCGCCCCTTCCTTAGATGGATAGCAAGCTAGGAGAGATGTTTTGGCATACTCTCCTCCCTTTGCTATTGGGTTGGCCCGATCTAAAAGCCTTCCACTCTATGGGTCGTAGAACCCGGTTGAATGCAACACCACATCGAACTGTGTTCTTCCCGCGATTTTGGGTTACCACAGCCACCACGAAACTCCCCGAAGGGCCGTTCCCAAAAAAGCTGTTTAAGGGTACAACACTTTATTGCCGGTCATCAGCAGCACTTGCAAAAACACATACTTCCAATAACCATCCATTTGTCTACTACGTTCGTTCTTACTAGCTGTTATTATCAGGTGGCCCTGATATGTACAACGTTCCGTACCAACATTTCAACCGATTTCCGTCTCATCCGCGAAACACTGTATTGTCAAATGACTCAAGCGTTCTTGGACTCGTCTTCCATTCACAGCTTCGAATTTTTCGACTCATGCCTTCCTCCGTCTATTACGCTCCGAACTTACTAATCGGCACCATCATGCTAAATGATGCTTACGTCAACTTTCGGTACTTCGCTTTTCAACTGGTCTCCGACTCGTCTTGGACGTTATATTGACATGTGCACCTGCCTCAAACGCCTTCGACTTGTCTTCGACCCACACTCTCGCTCAAATTCCTCCGTTATGGTATCTTGTCAGGGTCACTGACGCACCCACACCCAGCTTCCTTATCACTCATGTAAACATCGTTAACTTAATTTGCTACATTTAACCTTGGGACACGCAACAAAATTATGGGATGTGACAACCATTTCATCTGGTAGGTTTTGACACCTCAGGTAAGGCTTCGTTGCCAGTCTGGCCACATACTAGCCGCTACCAAGTTAATCCCCAAAAAGAATAGTACTTGGTGGACCTGACGTTAACCTTTAGCCGCTAGGAATAATCACCAGAATTAACTGGTTTTGCCTAGCGTTGCCCGGGAGCACCACGTGGAGGTAGGTTATAGGCGTGGGCGAAGTATCAACCGTCACTGGCGAACCAGTGAACCAGTGTGTTCAGTTTTAATCCAAATACAAAACTGTTTTTTTTATTCAACGTTTCTTTCTTATATTCGTAAGCAATATCTAATAACCGCTACTTGATAGAGTAACCATATAAATCGTTATAATTATTAAAAGACAAATACTCTACACGCCCCTTCTTGAGCTGATTCGTATATAAAATTCATAAACTTATGTAAATAAAAGATGATAAAAATAAAATCTCGTCAAGCTTAAAGTTACTTAATAACAAAATATATAAATTATTTTAAGAGAAATTGTGGTAGTAATTATAACACATTGGTTTTGTTTATTTTACTGCTACAATTTATTTATTTTAATTTATAATTTTGTTTGTTCATTGATTATGACAATTCGCTTACTGTACGATTTAAGTTCAATAGTTTTTATTTAATAACGGTTTCAATAACAACCAACAATAAAGTTACAACTTATTTATTGCGATATTAACACTTCTAATTCTTATATTTATTTATCTTTAATATTTAAGTATGAAACTTCTATGAAGTATTACATTTTATTAACGTTTAATTTACGTTTATTAACGTTCTTCTTTACGTTTTATTAACGATTTAATTTAAGTTTTTATTACGATTGATTTACGTTTTAATTTACGTTGAATTCACGTTTTAATCTACCTACTATGTAGGCTCAGTTCAATTTACAACTTAAAACTAAAAAACTCTATTTTATTTTTTTTTATTTTATAGAAGCCAAACACTCCTCAGCAGCAGAGAAACACAAAAATTGCCAAAACAAGTGAAACCTAAAAACCAACAAAAATGCTGAAGAATCAAAAGATAAAAAACAGTCAAGTGCATTTGTTTCACAATCATAAATTGTGGAAGTTTCAAGTGCACTGACTTGAGGACTGTTTACGCTGCAGAATTAGGGGACAAGACAATTAAATAAAATGCAGTGGTTTGAGGAAATGTTTTGTGAAACTGACACCCAAAACAAATAAAAGTGTGAATGGCCGTAATTGGTACCAGAAAAATAATAAATAAAAAATGCCTGGGAATGCAATATGATATTGCGACATAAAAATAAATGTAAAACAATGCAATGTGATATTGCAACATACTCGTGCCCGTTGAGAGTAATTTGATGCGGGCAAAACATTCATAAAATAAATGACGAAATAAAATATTCGTCAAGCTGGGTGGTAACATATTTGTTTGCTTTGCACATAAAAATAAAAAGTAAATGGTTAATGAATGATACCATTTTAAACGATTTAATTGGCGGACGGACTTGTTTACGTTGTTTCGATTTTTTTTGCGACGCACAGCTGATAAATGTCTGATGCCACAAGCATGACCAGTGCTCTTTTTTAACTTGCAGTATTGAGACTCATGACTGCTCCAGCCACAATGCTTGCATGGACCAAGCCGCTTCCTCGCAACGTTGTGCTGGCCCGATGATTTCCTTAGATACCTGTTTTTGTTGACGTAATTAAAACAGTCTGTAGCATTTGTATTTGCGAATATTCTGGTTTCAATAATCATAGTTTTTCATCTTCATCACAAAGTTTTTCAAAGATAATATCTGGTAAACCCATTATGAAGTGGTCTACTACAAACGCATCCAAGCTTTCACCATATTTACAATTAAGGGCTAGTTGCTTCACTCTAGCAAACCATTCAGCAACTGTTTCTGATTCAGTCTTTGTAGATGAGTGGAACTGTTTTCTCTCCCTAAAAACTGTTACAGGTGGAGCATAATGTAAGTTTAAAATGTTAAACAATTCCTTGTATGTCTTGCTGACTGGTAAACATGGACTGCAGAGACTATGTAAAGTGTTGTAAGATACAGCCCCAATAGATCTTAACATGATTGCTTTCTTCTTTTTGTCATCGTTGCAATCTATTTCGCAGAAATTAATATCTAATCTCTCTTTCCGCACATGCCAAGGTCCAATTAAATTCCGGACATTCGATGTTTGAGAAACTTTAACTGGTGCAGCTGTAGTCATATATAGTAGTGTTGTCTTTATCACGAGGAGAGAAAAAAAATCACTCCATATTAAACAAATTACTCTATTTTCATCATCGCCAAATTATGTAATGTATTGGAACACAAAAAGACAGGTGTGTCCAGTCTTAGTCCAAATACACAATTGTTTTTTTATTCAACGTTTCTTTGTTATATACGTACAGCAATATCTAATAACCGTTATAATTATTAAGAGACTAATACTCTTCTATACTCATTAATTTCTAACACAATCATAAAATGATAAAGATCAAAAATAATACGCTTAAATATTGTATATATAGATATCGTTTTAAAGATTATTTTTAAAGGGGCAACTATTTTTCCTAGTTCCAATGAACAAATTTTACAACTAGTATTTTAGTGTCCTTGAGTATTTCTTTTACTGTATTTTTAGATAAATAATCTTATATCATGTTTTGTTTATTTTATAATTATAATTTGAAGTTTAATATCTTTTTCGTACAAGTATAGTTATATATAGTATACCAGTATATTAATTATATTTTTCTACGCAAGTATAGTTTATATTATATGAACGTAACTAGCTGACTAAAATCGTAATTTCTATTTTTTTTCTAGTTTTTTTGGAGGCGTAGGAATTTAATTGCAAAACCTCTGCTTAGAGAAGCTAATATTGGAGCAATTATACTGGAAAATCCATTTTATGGCATTCGAAAACCTGACAATCAAGTGTAAAGTATATAAATTAACAACCATAAAACAAGTAAGAAAATTATAGTCGGCGCGACCGACTATACGATGACCTTTACCCTCTATTGATATCATATATAAGGAGCTACTTTTATATGATGACTGTGTCAAAAAATTGACTGATTATTACCCTATTTAGTGAAATTTAGGCGATGGTTTTGTCTTTTGAGTGAATATCGGGAATATCGTTTTATTTGAGAGCTGTTATATTATGCACATCTTATAAATGAAAAATTAATAAACAAATTGGATTAAGGTATATGCTATAACCTGGATTCTAGAGTAATTTTATACAAACATAATTTTATACAATAAGTCGAAACGATATGACGTGGTTGATATTCATTATCAAATATGATAATAACTTTTTGTGTCATAGACGATATCATATACGAAATCGTTAACGACATTATGACGATATCGTATTGATATTACATTCTTTACAAATAGTGACACCGATAATGTACTATTTAATAGTACTCGTATTATATGAAATTCTAAAGAAATACAAAGAACTATTTTTTTTTGGAATTCTTTATTTTAACATCATTATTTTGTTTAATTATTTTGCAAAGCTAAAGTGTATTGCAAAAACAAATCAATCTTAATACAAACTTTTTTTCTAACAATGAAAGCTTGGTAAGCTTGAGAAACCAAAAAAAAAAAAAATAAAAAATACAATAAATACAAAAGAAGACATAGGTAATATTAATGCCTCAATCGACAGCACGATCATTCTCTGATGAGACAACCAGCAAAAACATTAACAACACAACTAACAACAAGAAAACAGTTAAAAATAACACAGAACTTATAGAAAACAATTACACAAGTACTACAACAACATATTTACCAAATAAAAAAGAAATTACAAAAAACACAAACTACTTGCATACCTAAAACAAGTGCACAAGAAAAAATAACTCTTAAACCAACATCTAACAACAATAACTCTAAAACAGTTCCACGATATGAAACGCGATCAACAACAAAAGCATTTACAAACAGTCCAACTACAACAACCAACTAATTGAAAAAAACAGCAACACTCAATTTAACACAAGTCAAAAGTCTTGAAATACATATGTACAACATTACAAAATACTACATACAATGATAACGAGGAAATAATGTACTTAGACGAAGAGAAATTTGCACACTATCTTTCGACAAGGATTTGTATTAGTGTCTTATTTTTAAAATTATACATGAACGACTTTATAGATAATTACCACGAACTAGAACTTATTATTAAAGATCTTAACACCTACATTATCTCTATTCAAGAGACACATATCCCAGCTGTACATAATAATATTGTTTATCCAAAAGAGTACAACGGCATCTTCCATAACTTATCCTGCAACACCTCAGCCAAATAAGGAATTGACATTCTCGTCGAAAAAAAAACAATACCACACAATCTTAAGTACACCCACTAAGAAGTAGCTACTATTGTTATTGAACTTCAAAACCTCACTCAACAAAAATTAAGTATAATAATATATAAATTAAGTACTCTACTTCTCAATACTCATTACGATTAAGAATAATTTTGTTCGTTCAAACAAGAAAAAATAAAGCAACATTTTTTACATCTTTTTATTTATTTATTTATATATCAAATTAACAAAACATTTGACGCAGACCCCAACATCGCATTCTGAGCACTCAGTACGTCCACCAGAAGTACAGCACAACGTCTTCTCTTTGCACATGGGCGAACCAGATGATCTTTCTATCATAGCTCAAAGTTTCGTGTGAAGATTCCTGGATATTTCATTTGCGAGGGCTAAGCAATCTGTCGTCTAAACTGTAATTGTGGCTCAGGATGAGCCGAGCGGTTTAATTGCCACGCGTCATGTAGCGAAACATCATGTGAATATGTCGTTCCACCACTTCTTTCCTCTGACACCAATTCTGTGCATGTTGACGTTCTGATCCATTCGGTCTACAGAACTCATAAAGGTTTTATCTTCTTTAACTACGCATTGTTGTACAACATTAGTTTTTTTCTTTTGATATACCATTTTTCCGCTGATCATTCGAAATAGAACTTCCTCCATATATACGATGCAATATTTACAAAAGCCTTGTCATTCCACTTTGTTAACATAATATCGGCCTTTTTCACTTTAATGGATTCTACATAGCCTCCAACTTTCTTCTGAATGATTTTTTTTTGTCTGTAATGGGACAATTTTTGGGTATACGATGTCCACGAGTTGTTCCTGTTGCAGTGTATCTACGGTATTTTAAATAATACAGTACTGGAAATTCGGTAAATAAATTGTCAAAAAAATGAAAAAGGCATGCTTTGAACCTTCAGAGAGAAATCGTCGATCATATTTATAAGAGGTGCGGTGCATTTGCCAAATCTTTCCTTATAGATGGAATTTGGCCGAGGATTTTTCCTTGGTAAATTTACCAGATACCCAGTAGGCGTACACAATGAACAAACTTTAAATCCAAAACGTAATGGTTTTCCTTCAATAAATTGTTTGCAGCTATGGCGCCCAAAGTATGATATCAAACTTTCATCATACGATAAATGCTGCACTGGATGGAAATTTTTCAAGTGATCTGTTAAGGGCCGCAGCTTCCACATTTTGTCACCATCGTCAACTTTCTTACATCTATCTTCACAATGGAGAAATTGCGATATCTGCTGAAATCTGTTTCTTCGCATAGCCGAATATATCAACTCGTTTCTCATGTCTTCATCTGCACCCCAGAATGATCTATAACTTGTTCAATCGTCATAGCCACTCACTATCAAAATACCAATATACGTTTTTAGTTCTGCAGTAGTTATATTTGGAACATTCTTTCCAAGAAAGACTGCGTTTTCATTAGATTCGTAGATAAAGTGATCCAACAACTGCTGATCAAAAAACTTTTCAAACTGTTCGTAAGGTTGCAAGTTCTTGCAATCTTCAAAACTTGGGAACGGAAATATTGGAGGCATGGCAATTGAAGAATCTTTAACCCAAGTAAGTGAAGTGTTCTTATTCGCTGGTGGAAGTTCCAATGCAGATATGGTCAGCTTTACCTTTTGTAAACTATTTACCACTGCAGCAGCTGCTGATGTCGATGGCTCAGTCGATAAATTTAAATCCAAAACTGAGCGGGAACATTCCAAGGCAATTTCTGAGTTTCTGAGCATTAAATCGTCTTCGTCATCACTAACTTCTAAGCCATCAAACGTATCAATGCGTCAACTGGCATCCCACCATCATCCTCATCAGCATCATCCGTACCACTAATTACAGCACTTTCAACTTCAGGTGGGAGCATATATAAGGCAGCAACAGGCTCGTTTTCATCACCACCACACAATTCATTTCAGATATCTATGGCTTCTTCTGTAATAAGCGCCCTAAAAGTAATGTATTTTTTTTGAAATCTTACCCAGCGTGACCATACGGTCACAACGGTTAAAATTGTTCTCATTTTTTTAACCATTAGTTTTATTCATTGGCCAACAAAAAATATTTGCTTTAAACCCAGAAACCCTAATTTCATAAAAATTATGGCTTACTTACTTTTAGTAGTAATGCGTTTTCACGTTTTTTGACATTTTTCACTCCAAGTTTAATATCCAATTGCTCTAACAATAATACTCTTACTGAGAGAAAAATGCATTTTGCAGCAGCACACATATTTTATGAAGCGAATGAGCGTAAATATATTAAAATCGGGGAATCACACAAATTTATAGTTTTTTTGCTATGCCTATTATGTGCGTGATCATATGGTTACATTGGGTTGATTTGGGTTAGATACAGTGCGCAAACAAAAACAATGACTTTGGCATAATTTCAAGCGTTTTAGAAGCGATTCAAACTTGATACTTTACAAAAAAAACATAATGCAATCTATAGAAGAACTGCCAAAGAAAGCAAAGCTGCCTCTTCGACATCTCAACGTATGTGGAATGATATAAAGCGCATTAGAGGAGCAAAATCTCCTAACATTATAAACATAAGCTGGACCAACTACACTCACTTAATCAATTGTTAAAAACCGTCGTAATATGATCCACAAGACCATCACTGTCCGCGGAATTACGCGGTTTTCCTATACTTAACCCAATTTGTCCTCTTCAGATTCCTGGGGACACATTTCACCGGGTCTTTTTCTCTAAGTAAAAATTCAATGTATCGATGGTCAGAAAAGGAGTGGTCGTCCAACACCCTCCAACAAGCAATCTTAGTCACATAAGTCGGTTGATTTCCCTTGTTACATATATGCGATTTTGGGGATAACCAGGGTGTGTTACCTTTCAATATAAAATTAATAAACGTGAAGTTTGGGGACAATCGGATAAAGAAAAGTCGCGCCGGAAATCGATTGAAAATTTCAAGTGTGTTTATATGGGGAAAATATGACTTTTTTGAGATTTTACGAAAATTTCATTCTATAGTTTAATTTTTCCAACAAGTTGTTATAAGAATCGGGATCATTATTAAATTATCTTAAATAGCAAATGCCCCAGACCACTTTTGTGCCAAAAAAAACTAGGTTATGAAATTTGATAGCATTTTTTCAACTTTGAGAAATTGATTAAAGCCATAATTTTTTTTTCTCTATACTTATAACTAATCAGATATGAGGTATTGGTTTATTAACACGTCATGAACCTATTCGCATTGAGACCGAAAATGGGAAATTTTTTTGATAAAATTTTGAAGACTCCTTTTTCAAGTTTTAAAAAATTTTCCTCAACAAAATTTTAGAAATGGATCTGGCGCTTTAAGGTTTTATTACATGCATGTCGGAGATTAACTGCGTGAATTTTTAGGTAAATCCCTATCCCAGAATTTTTTTGACAAGGATTTTATTTTTGCGGACTTCGAGAAAAATGGAATTTTTGTGAAATATCCTCTATATGTAATATTTCTAAATTCTTCATATCAAAAATTACTCAGTTCTCTACTTTTGAATGCTAATTTTTCCGTTAATAGCCAAGGGTTTCGGAAAAAAATAATATGACCACATTAACCCTTTTGTAATTCGGGTCACATATGACCCCAAGCTAATAAAAGACAATTTATCAAAGAAAATTCAAATATTTTGCAAATGCTGTTGAATTTTTAAAAGCGTTACTTAGAATGTTATAACCAAATATGTATATCTCCCGTTCCTGAAAAGTGGGATAAATCCGAGTACGTTAACCCATTATTTGCCAAGGACAGATTTTTTTTATAAGATATTTCTAAAGATTACCGAAAACGAGTTTTTCTATTAATCTGGATGAAACCACTTTTTAGAATGTAAGAAATGTAATAAACTATAAAAATGATTCTAACCACACTGCTCGTAGGGCTGACTTTAGGTGAGTGTGTTAAAGCGCTGACCAAAAAGTGCAAGTACCTCACGGCCGCCCTAAGTTGAAAAATTTCATATATAAACAATCTATTCAATTATAACATAACAATTATAACAATGTTCAATAAATCGCTGATGAAGGCTGAAATGCCAGAAACCGGTCCGATTAAGAATACAGTGTAGTTATGAATTTTTGAAATATATGCTTTCTTCTTCTCTACCACGCACCATTGAAACAAAATTAAAATTTGCTTATTAATTACAGTATTAATTGCAATATGTCTGAAAAATACTTCAAATCTAACAAACTATAATTCGGTTAATTTTTCTTTTTATTTAACCCTTCAGTGCACCTGGAATCATAATTATCCATTGTGATATATCTCTGGTGTAATTGTCTGCCTTATACAGGGCTATTGATCGATGATCAGCAAGAGCTATCAACTTTGTACGGCCTTGATACCAGCCTGCGTCGCGACAGGTTGGAGGTGGACCTGGCATGTCCTCAAGGACAGTGAAGAACACTTCGGCAAATTTAGCCTCCACATAACTCCACTTGTCCTTGGGGATAGTGCTATCTCCATCTCCCCTGTTAATGATAGCCATTACAAGGTTGTCTATGACAGCCTGAATAAACGATTTCGGCACAGCGTTGCCGGCCACCTTAGTGCGTTTAGGTAATGGTTTCTCATCTGGCGAGCGCAACCCTTTAGCCCTCTTCGAAGTGTCCTGATTGCTATTATTGCCAGATACACTTGTCTTAGCTGAGAGCTCCTGTTTTTCAGTGACCTTTTTAGCCCATGGGAGCGATTCTCTGTTTACCAGAAAGCGTCGCTTGATTTAGTTTCCCCAACCTGTCGATAATTTTGAGGCACAACCTTCTCTGGTTGAGCTTGAGCTTTGACCAGAGGTCGCATCGTTTTCTTCTTCGCTAGCAGAGCTAGTAGTAGACTGTGAGGCAGCGCCTCGCATTTTGTTTTGTTTTTTAATATTTCTTAAATTGACTTCCATTTTTTGATCCCACTAGCTTAGGGGAAAGAATGTCAGGCCCACTGCCTCTACCTACTCGCTAAGGTACCCAGGTAGCAGCGAAGCCCCGTTTAAATACAGTCGGTTAGCCGTGATGCAAACCGTCGGATGAGCACGGGTCGCGTAACACTTCGGATTAGGGGCGAGTAACCCTTGGTCGTGCACCTGACACAGTAAAATCCATTCCCATACCTGCCTCATATAAGGAACCACAGTGCAATTAAGCCACCGCACCGCGACAAGATTGTTGCTCTTGACGATAGCACAAACACAAACATGTTCACACACAGGTCTTTTTTCGTTTACACATACGAAAATATACAAAATTCAACATGTTTACTGCTATGTTCAAAAATTAAAACAATATTTTTTGTTATAATATAATGTATGAAACAAAAACAAATAATCTATAATATTAATAGGCTAGGCAATGTCTTGTGACCGATGTTTTGTTCTACCGTTTTATCCCGATTTTGACCAGACGTATATTATTTGAAAGGTATTTTTTTTAAGCCGTTTTGTAGATTTACAGATTTTTAAATTTTTTTTCTTTATTTTGAGTAAATTGCATTTAAAGTTGCTACTAACACATACATAAAATTATACAATCCTATGTGTGTGTTTATTAAATTTGTTAATGTGTTTGTAATAAAAATGAGTTTGTTTTTTTGTGTTGATTTGTGAATTGGCTATAAATAATAAGCATATCTTCAGGGTCTTTATTTAATGAAAAAATAAAATTTCCTAGAATTTGCACTCGAATTTCGAGGGCTGGAATCTGCTAGTTGTTATTAATACATAATTTAAAAATAAGTTTGAATAATTAAAAAATTTTAAAATATTATAAAATGATAATATTTAACATCTATAATAAATGAATCTACAACAATAAATTCCACATAATATTGAATATTCACTTTGAATACGTTTTCTGTTATAAATAGAATTTGAATTCAAAAATTTAAAGAAAGGGTTAATAGGAGGTTGACAAGCTGAACAAAAGAATTCACCAGGTTAATTTCATGGGGAAAAAAACGCAACCCTATGCTGTCCTGGTTTATATGATGGATCGATGTTTGTTAGACTGAATGATGGTTTTACAACAGCTTTATTAGGTAGTTGATCAGAAGTAAAAACGCCTTTAATTTGATATTTAGTTGTACGAGTTCGATTTCATATAATGATTGATTTTAACTGAATTCATAGTGATTGAGTAATTTCAAGGGATTTATCAATTGCAAGTATATTATCAAATTCACAATATACTAAACAGGAAATGGCTTCAGAAATTGGTGCACCAAAACGACCTTCAATACGAATAGAATCTTGATTTATTAAATTTCCACAATGATAATTATTACTGTGATCTGGATTTAAATCAAAAGCAAGTAGAAAGTATCCGTTATCAAAAAGATCTTTAGTGATATGATGGCCTCTTTCAAAATGTTGTATTCCAGTTCCTTTAAATAGAGTTTGATAACCACGTGTGCTTATTACACCATCATTGTTATAGTTAAATTCGATTGGTTGGGCAGGAAATTGTACTCCGCAAATTAAAATGTTGAAAATTAGATGGATTTTCCTTTCGATCATATCTTGCTCATAATTTAATATAATAATATATGATGAAAATGGATTAGTTCTATATAAAACATATTGGGCCTTAGGTAAATATTCCTCTTGCGTAGACTACATGAGTATGTTGTTTTTGTATGTTCTAGACCACATTTGTAGTACATTTTGCTCCACGAGCTCTACATCGACTATACGATACCCTATTCCCCATACAAAACTAAAACCTCAGCCATACTGTGGTAGATATCACTAAAAGTTCATCCATACTATGGTAGGTAGCAAATTCACAAATCTCCACAAACCTATATCTTTACTTATTGCTGTTTACTAACACAAACATATTTTTTATTGTTCACATATATAAAAACAACCAAACTCGCTGTATACAAATCTTAAGCTTTACTTATTGCTGTTTACTAACACAAACATATTTCTTATTGTTCACGTATGTACAAACTCGCTATAACCAAACCAAAAACCTTACTTAGATATGCTATTTTTTTAAAAGATGGTTGTAATTAAAAATGTTTTTTTTTTTTTTGGTATCGCCTTCTGTCTTAGAGTATACAGTTGAAGGTGGTTGAAATTAAAAATGTTTCATTCTTTTTTTATTAACTGTTTTATTTTCTCTTTATTTAAAAAAATTATATAATTTTTTACGTCTTTTTATGTTAGGAAACAACAAAACTTTTATTAATAGTTTTAATTTCTAAATTGAATCATAAAAAAACAATTTCATGTAGAAATAGTTTTATTATTTCAAAATATTGTGAAATCACAATCAAAAGTGTCCCTCATTTTATTAAGAACACATCCGTCTGCATATTTGTTTTTTTGTGTAAGCTTCTGATATATGTAGTGGTAAAACAAAAATCTAAAGCTTTTATGCAAATGTATAAAAGGTTTAGTATGATTTTTTTTATAAGATTTTGAAAGTTATTAAATAACAGTAAGTTACTAGATTCACAATCCTATACAGGTTTTTTTTTTAAGTTTTAGAAAACCAAAAGCCTTACTTAGAGTGGAAAATCTGATGTTTAGCAAACCCACAATCTAAATCGGAAACGTTTAGCCATATTCAGCATGTTATAAATAATAAAAACTAGAGGCATGTCTTATTTTGAGTTCATAATATTCTACCGTATATAATAAGATGAGGTGATTATGAATATAAGTAAATATAAAAACTTATGCCTCTAGTTTTTATAATTTATAACATGGTGAATATTTGTTTACTAACTAAAACTTGTTAGGTTCGGTTAGGTTAGGTTAGAAGTAGCAGCTACTTCAAAGGAAAAGCACACTTAGACTCTGGGGTCCATTGTGATACCACGGGATGAATCCCTCAGTCCCCACCGTATAACTAGTTTGAACTCCTGATGAAGCCCCTGATATGTGAAATTTCCACATTTGAGAGATCAGAGAGATCGTGAAGAAACGGCGATCCCAATGTTCGAAGTCTCGTTCTGGAGTGCGCCGGGCAATAGCAAAGGAAGTATTCTATGCTCTCCACCTCCCGCACATCCATGCAGCTACGACAGAAGTCATTTGACGAGACCCTGAGGCGTTCAGCGTGTCTCAGCGTGATAACAGCAACTACCGTTGAAGTCTCCCCACGGGGGAGTAGCGCTCTAGTGCGCTTACGATTCAGAGCCGGCCGGATTTGTCTCGTGATCCTACATGTTGAACCAGCCCATCTGTATCCGTTATGCCAGCGGTGCGAAGCCGAAGTACCTGCTTGCTCGATTCCGGGGGTGTACCAACACACTCCAAGTCCGCTGGAAGCCGTAAGGTAGTACCCTGTATTGCCAGCTCATCAGCTTTACAGTTTCCCGGTATATTACTGTGCCCTGGGACCCATATGAGTCTGATATCAAACTGCTTGGCCAGCTCATTTAAAGACGTGCGGCAGTTAAGGGTAGTTCTTGTTTTCAGGAACATTGAATCCAAGGATTTTACCGCGGCTTGACTATCGGAGTAGATGTTGACTGCGGTTGTAGACAGAATAGTCCGCCCCAACCAATCAGCAACTTCCTTTATTGCCAGTACCTCCGCCTGATATACACTGCAGTGGTCTGGCAACCTGCGAGCCAGATTTATTCCTAGCTCCTTTGAATAGACTCCGAAACCAACTTGATAACACAATTTAGATCCGTCAGTGTAGAAATTTATGGAACGCCTGCTACCTGGAGTCCTCCCAGACCAAGATTCTCTTTGAAGTAGTGTAATTCACGTTCAATGGTAAGTTCCTGTTAGCCAGTATCACTCCATGGCCAGAATTATAGCCACGCCATTGTAGTGTACTCCTTAGTCGAATGGCCGAACAGGCCGCTGACGGCTTCCCCAATATGTACCACGGTATTAGGTTTAAGGTGGAAGACATTCCCTGTACACTTGCAAGAAGGATGATATTGGAAGGATGATAAAGCAGGACACCACACGATGACCCCGTAGAGCAGTATTGAGCGAACAACCGGTGTATATATCCACTGAGCAATTTTCGGGCTGAAGCCCCATCGCTTACCAATGGCCTTTTTGCAGGAGTATAAAGCTATAAGTTGAGAGTTCGTTTGAATTCGAAAAAAAACAATAATTTTGTTTTTATCTTGAGTTGTACTTTCTTTATTGACTCCACGAATAGGAATGATTTTAATTTTCAAATTTCTTAATTATAAATTCAAAATGTTCAGTTTACATATTTCTTAATCATAAAATACAAAAATGATTAGTATACAATTTTTTAGTACAAACAAAGTAAAGCACTTATAAATTCTTAAGAACTATTTCGTAAGATTCTGTATTTCTAAAAGTTCGTTGACCAAATTAATTATAAAATTTTGGGCAGCTAATCATTCTAAAGAAATTGATATTTTCTATAAACAAATAAAAGAATTTAAATGTCTTACATGAATGTACGAATGTTCTTGTACAATGTTGTATACGAACATTCATATCGAATAAAATGTAACAATTTCAAGTGTATATTATACATGTATACATATTTGTACATATCGATATTTGTTCTAATTTTGTGGACAACGTTAATATTTATTTGTAAGCAAAAATGAAAGTAAAGAGGTTTGTATTTTAATATGTATGTACATATGTATACATGTATGTTTGTTTATATTATTATTTTATGTGATGGTACTGTGGATATCGTAACTCCCTCTCCGTTAGATTGAGGCTCTGACGAAGAAACGATGTATGTTCTTTTATTATTTTTTATATAGATTATAATAACGATACAAATAAAAATTATAAAGATTCCTATATTACTCCCACTATTTATTAGAGTGTTTGTAAAAATTTTATGGTTTACAGTTTTTATTGTGTTATTAAAGTGTATTTCTTCAAAATTTAAGTTAGGAAATATTATATTATTGTCTTTGACTCTTTAAAATTAGTTTTTCTAGAATAAACATTTCTTTTATATTTATTTTGTAATTTTCATATGTTCTTAAATTAGTTTTAACAGAGCAATTTTCATATTTTAATAAAAATGTTTTCAATTCTCAAATTTATGTGAGTGCTTACAATTTGTAACAATTTTGTCTTGATAATTCTTAAA
Organism: Cordilura impudica; assembly: GCA_963682025.1. Lineage (NCBI taxonomy): Eukaryota > Metazoa > Arthropoda > Insecta > Diptera > Scathophagidae > Cordilura > Cordilura impudica. Next base: position 169,905,937 of record OY821519.1, on the reverse strand, counting down.
TATAAGTAAGCCAGGATAAACTTCTTTTTCTTCTTGGTTATTTATTACAGTCATATTGCATTTAGGTTCTAAGTTTTTCACGATGTTTGTTAAACAATGATCTTCTATTTTTCTTAGCTTTTTATATTCTAGCGTATTTGGTTCGTAAATTTCATTTTTATATATGAGGACTGTATTTTCATTAAGGATTACAGTTTTATTTTAGTTATTGGGAAGTGGCTCAAATAATACCTCCGCAAATGTCTCGTTTAAAAATTTTGGAATGTTTAATGTCAGAATTATTAAGTTTTCTCTATATGCAATGGATACTTTAGTGTGAATATATGATTCTGTTTTGTTTATGAAATTGAACTCTTCGGTCATCAATATGTCTGATGGAATTATTCCTAGTTTAGAAGTAAAGATAACATGTCCTATTTCGTTTACGTGGTCTATCAGTAGATTCACATCATTATTAATTTGGAAAATATTTTCTAAAAACAAAGTTTCGTCTTCTAAGCTGAAAATTTTATTTTGAATTTCCGTTTTAAGTCTATTTACATATCTTCGAATAATTTTCTGCTGGTTGTTGATGTGATCTGTAATATTTAATATTTTATCCGATATGGAATTTCCTAGGTAGGTCATTTCATTGAGAGTGGTCATTGTTTCGTTATTACTTTTTTCTAAGTTTCGAATTTTGTCAAAAATTTCTTTTTCGTCATCGCTGTCCATTGTCCCTGCGATATATTTTAGTCCTTTCCCCACTACATTTATTAGTCCTCGCCTTTGTCTAAAGTTGGGTGTTAAATTTTTTATTTTTGTGTTACATATATACATGCTCCTGTTAATACTGTCCAATAGTGGAGTAACGTTCGTATAAGTGTCTGACAATTTAAGTATATTATTTTGTAAGATGTTTACTGTTTCTAAATATTGAGTTGTGTTGATAATATGTATAATTTTTATGTAATTTTGAATAATCTCCATGTCTTTCAGTTTGATTGGTAAGTATCCGTGATTGGGTGTCAGGTCTTCTATTTCCAAATACTGTGCTCCTGTGTCACGTAGTAATAACACGTTAAGTAATATGAAGATAATCATCTGAAATTAAAGTTTTATGTGATATTCGTGTTAGTTGTCTGTAGAACCTTCTTTTTGAAATTTTTTATTTCTTTTTATATGAGATTTATAATATTTATGACCTCGATCTGTTATGACGTGGTCATCATATAGCTGTGATACTTTTAGTTTTCTAAATTTTGAGTGATTTTTCCCGCCTCTTTCGTCCTTCAGATAAATAGGTCCGGTTTGTATTTCTACATCTTCGCGGTTTTTGTTTAGTTTCTCCAAATTCCTTTCTTTTCTTTTTATTATTTTTTTATCTGATTGCAGGATACTCTTCTCGACTAATTATTCCATTTTTAAAATCTATAGGTTTTTTTTGTGTCGTAGAATGAATAGTGTTGTTATAGAAACTTATACTTCTACATATTTTTTCTTCAACTGTTTCTAGATCTTTTCTAGGGTCATGTCTAAGTAACCTAATATTTTCATTCAGGGTATTATGGAGTCGTTCCGCATTTGCGTTAGAAGTATGATTGTTGTTTGATGTGTAGTGGATTTCGATTTCCTGTTCCCGTAAATATTCCAAAAGGAGTATTGCCTTGAAGCCTAGTTCGTTATCAATAACTATTTTTTTTATTTTTCCCACAGGCGATAGATATTGGGCCAAAGCGATTTTGAATTCAATCCAAGATCTATTTTTTATCGATAAATGTCAAAAACAATTTTTTTTCTAAGCTGTAGTAGATATCTGCATGTATAATTTCACCTGGGTTCTCTGGGGTTTCAGTTAGCTTGAATTTTTGTTTAATTGGGATGCCTTTCATATTTTTCCTTATTACACACGTCACAATTATTAATGAACTGTGTGATTCGTAATTTTAGTTTTGGATGGTACACTTCGGTTCTTAATTCAGAAAATTTTTCATTAATACCTCTATGGTTGTTTCTTTTATGTTCTTTTTCTATTATTTTACTAAGTTCATTTTCATCCAAAACATCTCTTAAAATCTTCTGACTTAAAAGGACTTTAAATCCGTTACTGGATTCGAAGAATTTATTTACAGTATTTTTAAATTTCTGAAGAATTGGGTTATCACGAATCAAGACTGCATTAGTTCTTTCTGGATCAAATGATTTTTCAGTATTGTTATTAGTGTTGCTTCATTGAATTCTTTAGCAGAAATTGTTTTTCTTTTATTTTGAAAGAAATTGAACAGAATTACTCTTATTTAAAATTATCTGTCTCTTGTAAAAATTTAAGGGGTTATTTGTTTCCAAAATTACGTTATTTGTTGAAGATTCATCATTTGTAGGAGGGTTAGCTTCCATATTTAAGTTTACCTCTATACGGGATAGTGCGTCGGCGTTCCCATTTAAAACACCTTTCTTAAATTTGATTTCGTAGTCGAATTCCTGCAATCGCAGTCTCCACCTTACTAGTTTAGAATTTGGTTCTTTTATTGAAAATAGCCAAGTAAGCGGCCTGTGATCCGTTTCAACAATAAGTCCCCTTCCGAAGAGGTATGGTCGCAAGTGTTGTGTGGCCCACACTATTGCCAACAATTCTTTTTCTATGGTGTTATAGTTCTGCTCGTGATCATTGAGCGTTCGGCTAGCATAACAGACTGGATGTCCATCTTGAGAGAGCACCGCGCCAATTGCAAAATTACTTGCATCCGTTTGTAAAGTAAATGTTTTGTGGAAATCAGGGTATGTTAAAACTGGTGAACTGACAAGTAGTATTTTAAGTTTTTCAAAACTTTCTTTGTACTCTGGGTCATTTAAATTGATTTTACTATCTTTTTTCAAATATTTTGTTATTGGTCGGGCAATTTTCGAATAATCTCTAATAAATTTTCTATAGTAGCCGGCTAGGCCAAGAAATTGTTTTATTTCTTTTGGAGTAGTGGGAAGTGGGAAATTTTTTACGCATTCTATTTTGTCTGGATTCGGCTTAATGCCGTCCTTAGTTACGATGTGTCACAAAAAATTAGTTTCCCTTTTTAGAAATTCACTTTTATCTAACTGCACCTTTAGATTCACATCCCTGAGTCTTTGAAATATTTTGGAAAGTGATTCCAAATGTTCCTGGAGTGAAGTAGAAAAAATAATGATATCGTCTAGATACACCAAACAGATTTTGTTAATGAAGTCTGCCAGAACGTTATTCATCAATCGTTGAAAAGTGGCAGGGGCGGTTTTTAGCCCGAATGGCATGCGAAGGAATTCATAGTGTCCTCCTTCCACGCTAAATGCAGTTTTAGGTATGCCTTTCTCATTTATTTCAATTTGATGGAAGCCTTTTGCGAGATCCAATGTTGTAAAATATTGGCATCTTCCTAACTTTTCCAATATTTCATCTATATTGGGGATTGGATATTTATCATCCACAGTAACTTCGTTTAACTTACGATAGTCAACTACGAGCCTCCACTTTTTCTTACCGTTGGCATCCAGTTTTTTTGGTACTATCCATACTGGAGCCGAATATGGTGAATGGCTATGCCTAATTATTTTACTGTCTAACATTTCCTTAATCTGTTTATTCACTTCTTCTTTGTGAATATATGGGTAGCGATAAGTTTTTGCTGCAATTGGAATGTTATTTATTGTTCTTATTTCATGCTTAATAGCATTAGTGAACGTAAGATCTTTATTTTCGGTGTAAAAGATTTTTTTAAATTTATTTATTATTTTTGTCAATCTTATCTTTTCCTCAGTATTGAGGTGCTCAGTGCGTATTTGTTCCGAAATTGGAATTTGTTGAATGTCTTCACAAATATTATAAATACAAAAATGTTTTGTATTGACGTTTTCAATTTTAAATGGGCTAAATTTGACTTTCTTTGCGGTTTCTCCGTTAAAGCTTATTGTAGCGTTAATTTTAAAATTTTCTGCGTCGTACACACCTTCCAATATTTCTATGTCTTTATCGAATGACAGTGTTTGATTCTTATACACTAGCCCTTCTTTACATTCAACGGGTAGTTCAACTTCGTATAATCCTTGTTTTTCAAAGTAGTATTCTACTTCAGTTTGACCAAATTTTAGTGGTATTTTTCTTTCCCCGATGATCATTTCATCGTCTTTCAAGTTTATTATTACACCTAATGGCTTCAAAATATTAGTTCCTTTTAGTCCGTCATAATCGTCGTGAAATTTGCAAAAAAAAATTCGACTAATTCATGTTTATGCCAAGTTCTTCAAAAAGAGGAATGCGAACTTTTTTGTTTAATTTAATAAAATTTTGTAAAGTTTTTATATTTGTTTCTTCTACAGGCATATTCCATTTTGGGTGGCATATGCCAGGGTTAATAATTGAGTGGGAAGCTCCAGTATCGACTAAAAACTTTAAATGTCCTAGTTTAGTTGTTACTACTATATGTGGTAGTTTTCCCGTGAGGCCGGAAATTGAAAATTTTCATGTGTTTGGTTATTCTGGGCATTTTGTATAATATTTACATCCATAGGTTCTGGTTGATCATTTCGTTGATAATTTGTATCAAGGTTTGATCTATTATAAGGGTTTGAAGAGCTCCTCTGTGGATTAGGATTATAATGAGGTCTATATTGGGGGTTTGTGTTCGTTCTTTGGTGGTTATCCTGATAGTGGTTATGGTTGGAGTTAGCTCTATATTGTGGACTTGGGTGTGGTCCTTGTTGGTTACTTTGATAGTGGTTATGATTGTAATTAGTTCTATATTGTGGACTGATGTATGATCTTTGTTGATTATTTTTGTTTCTATAAAAATTTTGCTGTGATTTTTGGTCATTATAGTTATACCTCTCTCTATTTTCCTGTGTATTAGAGTTTTGTTGAGGCTTTTGTTTAGGCATATTCGGCTGTGTTTCCCTTTTATAATCTAAGTTATGTTTTGAGCGTCCGGGGTGGAAACGTCCGTCTTTACCTATTCTATCATATTCGTTTTCGTGCAATATGTCCATAGCCTGTTCCAATGAGGTTGGATTTCGACATGCCAGTATAGTTTTCATAGGTTCTGGCATCTTGTTTTTAAAAATATGTAGGGCTGTTCTTTGGTTGTTAATTGAAACCTGATTTGCAGCTTCACCTTCTCCTAGGGTAATTGTCATTTTATTATTTAAGCGTCTAAGAATATGTTTAATATCGTTAAAAAAAATCGACGACATTAGATTGAAAAGTTACAGCTCCTAACTCATCGAAAAGTTGGTCACTACTTTTCCTTTCACCGAAATTGTTTTGCAAAATGGTTTTGATGCTTGCCCATGATTGGCCTGAGTATTTATTTCTACTACTTCTTTTGCTTTTCCACTAATTCTACTCTTGATTATATCGGAAAATAACAATTATGATAGTTCGTCATAGGAGAGATGAGGATGCACTCTGTCTATCAATGTCGTAAAAGTGTGTAGTTCGTTGATATTTCCGTTAAATGAGGGAAGATTATTTACGTATTTAATGGGATCTAAACGTATTTGGGGAGGATTTGCCATTTTAGGGTATTAGAAGGGAATGTATTGGGTGTTGAAAAAAAAAAATTTTATTCTATTCGCACTAAGTATTGGACTGAATTAAATGAATATACCGATGGAAAATTTTCGAGAGTATTATAAACGCGATTATAATTATAAATATAGGTTATTCTAATTCAATACTATACTTACGATGATTTTTTCTAGTTTTCTGTTGTCAATCCTTTATTGCTGATATTGTTCTTCCTTCAAAGTGGGTTTATGGAACGTATTTATTTGTTGTTGATAATTTCTTCGGCTTTATGTTGTCAATCTTTTGTTGCTGATATTATTCTTCCTTCAAAGTAAGTTTATGGAACGTATTTATTTGTTGTTGATAGTTTCTTTGGCTTTATGTTGTCAATCTTTTGTTGCTGATATTATTCTTCCTTCAATAATTTTTTTGTTTTCACTTGGCAGCTAATCATTCTAAAGAAATTGATATTTTCTATAAACAAATAAAAGAATTTAAATGTCTTACATGAATGTACGAATGTTCGTGTACAATGTTGTATACGAACATTCATATCGAATAAAATGTAACAATTTCAAGTGTATATTATACATGTATACATATTTGTACATATCGATATATGTTCTAATTTTGTGGACAACGTTAATATTTATTTGTAAGCAAAAATGAAAGTAAAGAGGTTTGTATTTTAATATGTATGTACATATGTATACATGTATGTTTGTTTATATTATTATTTTATGTGATGGTACTGTGGATATCGTAACTGCTATAGTCGCCTTCTTCGCCCTCTCCTCCATGTTCCGTCTGAAGTTCAGCTTCCTGTCCAGGAATATGCTAAGGTACTTGGCCCTATCAGAGAAGGCGATTTCAGTACCGTCAAGAGAAATAGAATCGAAGAGAAAGGGATCCTAGTGAAAATAACAAGTTCCGTTTTGATCGGATTTACCCCCAGACTGCAATTACTTGCCCAGCTAGATGGCCTCATAAGAGCCCTCTATAGAATATATCTTAGTGTAGCTAGAAACTTCCCATTTACGGCTGTGGCCACGTCATCAGCATAGGCGACAACGTTGCAGCCTTATCCTTCCAACGAAACTAGCATTGTGTTCAGCCCTAAATTCCAGAGAAGTGGTGACAGAACACCTCCTTGTGGCGTTCTCCTGTTCACAAATCGGGATATTAGAGTCGTTCCTTATTTAGATTTTATCTGCCTGTTGGCAAGCAAATAGCAAATAGCAAATGCCCCAGACCACTTTTGTGCCAAAAAAACTAGGTTATGAAATTTGATAGCATTTTTTCAACTTTGAGAAATTGATTAAAGCCATAATTTTTTTTTCTCTATACTTATAACTAATCAGATATAAGGTATTGGTTTATTAACACGTTATTAACCTATTCGCATTGAGACCGAAAATGGGAAATTTTTTTGATAAAATTTTGAAGACTCCTTTTTCAAGTTTTAAAAAATTTTCCTAAACAAAATTTTAGAAATGGATCTGGCGCTTTAAGGTTTTATTAAATGCATGTCGGAGATTAAATGCGCGAATTTTTAGGTAAATCCCTATCCCAGAATTTTTTTGACAAGGATTTTATTTTTGCGGATTTCGAGAAAAATGGAATTTTTGTGAAATATCCTCTATATGTAATATTTCTAAATTCTTGATATCAAAAATTACTCAGTTCTCTACTTTTGAATGCTTCATTTTTTGTTAATAGCCTAGGGTTTCGGAAAAAAATAATATGACCACATTAACCCTTTTGGAATTCGGGTCACATATGACCCCAAGCTAATAAAAGACAATTTATTAAAGAAAATTCAAATATTTTGCAAATACTGTTGAATTTTTAAAAGCGTCACTTAGAATATTATAACCAAATATGTATATCTCCCGTTCCTAAAAAGTGGGATAAATCCGAGAACGTTAACCCATTATTTGCCAAGGACAGATTTTATTTATAAGATATTTCTAAAGATTACCGAAAACGAGTTTTTCTATTAATCTGGATGAAACCACTTTTTAGAATGTAAGAAATGTAATAAAAATGAAAGTACCTCACGGCCGCCCTAAGTTGAAAAAATTTCATATAGAAACAATCTATTCAATTATAACATAACAATTATAACAATGTTCAATAAATCGCTGATGAAGGCTGAAATGCCAGAAACCGGTCCGATTAAGAATACAGTGTAATTATGAATTTTTGAAATATATGCTTTCTTCTTCTCTACCACGCACCATTGAAACAAAATTAAAATTTGCTTATTAATTACAGTATTAATTGCAATATGTCTGAAAAATACTTCAAATCTAACAAACTATAATTCGGTTAATTTTTCTTTTTATTTAACCCTTCAGTGCACCTGGAATCATAATTATCCATTGTGATATATCTCTGGTGTAATTGTCTGCTTATTGCTCTCGAATATAAATTTAAACATCTTTCATGCCTTTGCACAACATCCAGTTTTGCTCCCGGTCATAGCTCTCCCAGTTTGCTGACGGCAGCCTTATACAGTGCTATTGATCGATGATCAGCAAGAGCTATCAACTTTGTACGGCCTTGATACCAGCCTGCGTCGCGACAGGTTGGAGGTGGACCTGGCATGTCCTCAAGGACAGTGAAGAACACTTCGGCAAATTTAGCCTCCACATAACTCCACTTGTCCTTGGGGATAGTGCTATCTCCATCTCCCCTGTTAATGATAGCCATTACAAGGTTGTCTATGACAGCCTGAATAAACGATTTCGGCACAGCGTTGCCGGCCACCTTAGTGCGTTTAGGTAATGGTTTCTCATCTGGCGAGCGCAACCCTTTAGCCCTCTTCGAAGTGTCCTGATTGCTATTATTGCCAGATACACTTGTCTTAGCTGAGAGCTCCTGTTTTTCAGTGACCTTTTTAGCCCATGGGAGCGATTCTCTGTTTACCAGAAAGCGTCGCTTGATTTAGTTTCCCCAACCTGTCGATAATTTTGAGGCACAACCTTCTCTGGTTGAGCTTGAGCTTTGACCAGAGGTCGCATCGTTTTCTTCTTCGCTAGCAGAGCTAGTAGTAGACTGTGAGGCAGCGCCTCGCATTTTGTTTTGTTTTTTAATATTTCTTAAATTGACTTCCATTTTTTGATCCCACTAGCTTAGGGGAAAGAATGTCAATGTAAGGGCGGCCCACTGCCTCTACCTACTCGCTAAGGTACCCAGGTAGCAGCGAAGCCCCGTTTAAATACAGTCGGTTAGCCGTGATGCAAACCGTCGGATGAGCACGGGTCGCGTAACACTCCGGATTAGGGGCGAGTAACCCTTGGTCGTGCACCTGACACAGTAAAACCCATTCCCATACCTGCCTCATATAAGGAACCACAGTGCAATTAAGCCACCGCACCGCGACAAGATTGTTGCTCTTGACGATAGCACAAACACAAACATGTTCACACACAGGTCTTTTTTCGTTTACAGATACGAAAATATACAAAATTCAACATGTTTACTACTATGTTCAAAAAATAAAACAATATTTTTTGTTTGTATGAAACAAAAACAAATAATCTATAATATTAATAGGCTAGGCGATGTCTTGTGACCGATGTTTTGTTCTACCATTTTATCCCGATTTTGGCCAAACGTATATTATTTGAAAGGTATTTTTTTAAGCCGTTTTGTAGATTTACAGATTTTTAAATTTTTTTCTTTATTTTGAGTAAATTGCATTTAAAGTTGCTACTAACACATACATAAAGTTATACAATCCTATGTGTGTGTTTATTAAATTTGTTAATGTGTTTGTAATAAAAATGAGTTTGTTTTTTTGTGTTGATTTGTGAATTGGCTATAAATAATTAGCATATCTTCAGGGTCTTTATTTAATGAAAAAATAAAATTTCCTAGAATTTGCACTTGAATTTCGAGGGCTGGAATCTGCTAGTTATTATTAATACATAATTTAAAAATAAGTTTGAATAATTAAAAAATTTTAAAATATTATAAAACGATAGATGTTAAATAATCTATAATAAATGAATCTACAACAATAAATTCCACATAATATTGAATATTCACTTTGAATACGTTTTCTGTTATAAATAGAATTTGAATTCAAAAATTTAAAAAAAGGGTTAATAGGAGGTTGACAAGCTGAACAAAAGAATTCACCAGATTAATTTCATGGGAAAAAAAACGCAACCCAATGCTGTCCTGGTTTATATGATGGATCGATGTTTGTTAGACTGAATGATGGTTTTACAACAGCTTTCTTAGGTAGTTGATCAGAAGTAAAAACGCCTTTAATTTGATATTTAGTTGTACGAGTTCGATTTCATATAATGATTGATTTTAACTGAATTCATAGTGATTGTGTAATTTCAAGGGATTTATCAATTGCAAGTATATTATCAAATTCACAATATACTAAACAGGAAATGGCTTCAGAAATTGGTGCACCAAAACGACCTTCAATACGAATAGAATCTTGATTTATTAAATTTCCACAATGATAAATATTACTGTGATCTGGATTTAAATCAAAAGCAAGTAGAAAGTATCCGTTATCAAAAAGATCTTTAGTGATATGATGGCCTCTTTCAAAATGTTGTATTCCAGTTCCTTTAAATAGAGTTTGATAACCACGTGTGCTTATTACACTTTCATTGTTATAGTTAAATTCGATTGGTTGGGCAGGAAATTGTACTCCGCAAATTAAAGTGTTGAAAATTAGATGGATTTTCCTTTCGATCATATCTTGCTCATAATTTAATATAATAATAAAGGGTGATTTTTTAGCTATTATCTTTTTGGCAACACTGGTTTAAACAGCTGACGCACGTTTCGTGTTTTGTTTCATTGTCAAACATCTTCAGTTTGGTCTATAATTTAACCATGAATCGTCTTACAAACGAACAACGCTTGCAAGTTATTGAATTTTATTATCAAAATGCGTGCTCTGTTAAGAAAGTTCATCGCGCGCTTCTTCCATTTTATGGTCAGTTTAATCGACCCACTGAAGCGGCTATTCGGGCTATTGTGACTAAATTTCGCACCAAATTTACATTGTTGGACATTAAACCACCAACACGCTTACGTAGAGTGCGAACTGAAGAAAATATCGCAGCTGTATCGGCCAGTGTTAATGATGACCATCAATTATCGATTCGTCGCCGTTCGCAGCAATTGGGCCTCTGTTACTCAACAACGTGGAAAATTTTGCGGAAAATTTTTGCCCAAAAAGCAAGAGCTTGACTTGCATGACATGTGGATTCAACAAGACGGTGCCACATGCCACACAGCACGCGCAACAATGGACTTATTGAGAGGCGAGTTTGGTGAACATTTTATTTCACGTTCGGGACCGGTCAATTGGCCGCCTAGATGATGCGATTTAACGCCTTTAGACTATTTTTTGTGGGGCTCATGTCTATACAGATATTCCCGCTTCAATTGACGTATTGGAAGACAACATTGAAGCATTTATTCGTGAGATACCGGCCGAAATGTTGGAAAGAGTATGCCAAAATTGGACTAAGCGGATGGACCATTTGAGGCGCAGTTACGGTTAACATTTGCATGAAATAATCTTCAAACATTAAATTATATGGACCGTACAATCGATTCAAATGCATTTTTCTGAATTTTATGTGTTTTTTTCGGAAAACTTTCCTATAGCTCTTAAAAAATCACCCTTTATATGATGAAAATGGATTAGTTCTATATAAAACATATTGGGCCTTAGGTAAATATTCCTCTTGCGTAGACTACATGAGTATGTTGTTTTTGTATGTTCTAGACCACATTTGTAGTACATTTTGCTCCACGAGCTCTACACCGACTATACGATACCCTATTCCCCATACAAAACTAAAACCTCAGTCATACTGTGGTAGATATCACTAAAAGTTCATCCATACTATGGTAGGTAGCAAATTCACAAATCTCCACAAACCTATATCTTTACTTATTGCTGTTTACTAACACAAACATATTTTTTATTGTTCACATATATAAAAACAACCAAACTCGCTGTATACAAATCTTAAGCTTTACTTATTGCTGTTTACTAACACAAACATATTTCTTATTGTTCACGTATGTACAAACTCGCTATAACCAAACCAAAAGCCTTACTTAGATATGCTATTTTTTTAAAAGATGGTTGTAATTAAAATTTTTTCTTTTTTTGGTATCGCCCTCTGTCTTAGAGTATATAGTTGAAGGTGGTTGAAATTAAAAATGTTTCATTCTTTTTTTATTAACTGTTTTATTTTCTCTTTATTTAAAAAATTATATAAACTTTTACGTCTTTTTATGTTAGGAAACAACAAAACTTTTATTATTAGTTTTAATTTCTAAATTGAATCATCAAAAAAACAATTCATGTAGAAATAATTTTATTATATCAAAATATTGTGAAATTACAATCAAAAGTGTCCCCCATTTTATTAAGAACACATCCATCTGCATATTTGTTTTTTTGTGTAAGCTTCTGATATATGAAGTGGTAAAACAAAAATCTAAAGCTTTTATGCAAATGTATAAAAGGTTTAGTATGATTTTTTTAATAAGATTTTGAAAGTTATTAATTAACAGTAAGTTACTAGATCCACAAACCTATACAGGTTTTTTTTTAAGTTTTAGAAAACCAAAAGCCTTACTTAGAGTTGAAAATCTGATGTTTAGCAAACCCACAATCTAAATCGGAAACGTTTAGCCATATTCAGCATGTTATAAATAATAAAAACTAGAGGCATGTCTTATTTTGAGTTCATAATATTCTACCGTATATAATAAGATGAGGTGATTATGAATATAAGTAAATAAAAAAACTTATGCCTCTAGTTTTTATAATTTATAACATGGTGAATACTTGTTTACTAACTAAAACTTGTTAGGTTCGGTTAGGTTAGGTTAGAAGTAGCAGCTACTTCAAAGGAAAAGCACACTTAGACTCTGGGGTCCATTGTGATACCACGGGATGAATCACTCAGTCCCCACCGTATAACTAGTTTGAGCTCCTGATGAAGTCCCTGATATGTGAAATTTCCACATTTGAGAGATCAGAGAGATCGTGAAGAAACGGCGATCTCAATGTTCGAAGTCTCGTTCTGGAGTGCGCCGGGCAATAGCAAAGGAAGTATTCTATGCTCTCCACCTCCCGCACATCCATGCAGCTACGACAGAAGTCATTTGACGAGACCCTGAGGCGTTCAGCGTGTCTCCCTATGAGGCATTGCCCAGTGATAACAGCAACTACCGTTGAAGTCTCCCCAAGGGGGAGTAGCGCTCTAGTGCGCTTACGATTCACAGCCGGCCGGATTTGTCTCGTGATCCTACATGTTGATCCAGCCCTTCTGTATCCGTTATACCAGCGCACAGTGGCCAATTTGGCTTCGCTAGCGGCATTTAATTCAAATTTCCAAATTTGAAAAACCGTTAATTTTTTTTTAACAATCGATAACAAATACATTCACTAGATTTGTATCGATTTTTAAAAGCTCAGCTTATAGCTGATGAACAGCTGTGAGCTGTCAAAGTCAGCATATGTTTCTGCAAGTGTTGTGCAAAATATTTCCGTCTATTTGATCATCGTTTTGCTATTCGTGTTAAACTTGCAAATTTTATTATTTTCATTAAAAGTTTTATTATATACTAACGCCAAGGTATGTATTTTATAAAAAAAACTGTGGTTGTGATCTGTGTATACTTATGTTATTTATAAAACGTATTCGTGTTTAAGTGTATTAGCAACTCGCCCATTGTAACGTACACCTGTCTTTCGTGGCGTAGAACTTACAAAATTCACCTGCATTCAGTGTAATTGTAAATTTTCCTATATGTGTAAACCATTGTGTGTCCAAAATGGCCAAAATTAATCAAAAAAAAAAAAAATCAATTTATTGTACTTTTTAGGCAAAATGTCAGTGTCAAAACGCACCCTTTTTTAATATGGCATGAAGAAGCGATCCCCACCAAGAAGTTTCTCGCCGTGGAAAATTATGTTTTTGGTACCGTTTTGAGCAAAATCACCTATACTCAGAAGGAGCAGTGCGAAATTGGAAGGAAACTGCGAAATTTTGCTAGTAGGCTTATCCAAAAGTGGAAGGCCTGTGGCAGAAGTAAGGTGTTTTTCGAAAAAATTAACCAAGAATGGCTAGATACACCATTGGTATTATTGGGAAAAAAAGCAAATGAAAATATTGGACGACCGGAAAAAGAGCTTTCCGAGTGCTGCAGAATAACGCAAGTCAATAAGATGTCAGGGCTAACAGAGGAAGTGTCATGTGAAGGATTGTTGGTAGCTGCAAGCTGCAGTTTATATAAAGATGGAAAGCGGAAGCACTGCATTGTAGAAATGGTAAATGGCGATGAGGAGTTTAGCGGAAAGGTAATAAAAAATATAAACAAACCAAAATTTTCGGACGATAAAGCGCTTGCGCTATTTGTAGATCTTGGACATACCAGATACACTTGGAACTTGAACAAGAAATCAGCAAGAAACCAAAACGCCGATATATATCCATGCTACGCAAAATTACGCTTCGGCAAAAAAAAGTGCTATCCTAGTGACATTACAGTCACTGATTATTATGCTGAAGTGCCACTACAAAGTCTTGTGGACCATACAATAAATAGGATCATGGAAGCACACCCTGAAAGTTTTGAAATCCCATCTACAAGTAATAATAACACCCATTTAACTGCTGTCTACAAATGGGGTTGTGATGGCAGCAGCGGCCATTCCACATATAGGCAAAAATTTAACGACTGCGAAGGAAACATGAGAGACCAATATTTATTTTCAATTTGTATTGTACCACTGCAAGTGCAGAACGGACCGACAGTTTTATGGAAAAACAATCGACCTTCTTCTACACGATACTGTCGACCAATCAAAATACTTTGCGAGAAGGAAACGGCGGACCTGAGTCACAGGGAAATTGAAAATATTAAGAGCCAAATATTAAATATTGTACCAACATATGTAAACTCATTGATTACTGATCACCAATTTCACATGACCATGCTTGATGGCAAAACTTTCAGCGTCATTTCAGAATCTTCGCAAATATGCGGAATCTGCAACGCAACACCGAAAAAAATTAATGACTTAAATTTGGTGAAGAGCTTTCCAATTAAAGTGAACCTCTTTCAATATGGGCTATCCAGTCTCCACGCCTGGATAAGGTTTTTTGAATGTATTTTGCACATATCCTATAGAATACCAATAAAAAAAGTGGCAAACTCGTGGTGCTGACAAGGATATTGTTGGATAAAATAAAACAAATATACAGCAGAAGCTACGAGAAGAAATGCATTTGTTGGTCGACATACCAATGGCTGTTACTGGAAATACCAACAACGGAAATACGGCAAGAAGGTTCTTTCAACAACCAGATTTAGCCGCTCGTATAACTGGAGTGAACGAAAATTTAATATATCGATTCAGCGTCGTCTTACGAGCACTTGCATGTGGATATGATATAAACACGGAGGCATTCAGACTTTACGCAATGGAAACTGCCGAAATTTTTGTTAGTTTATACCCTTGGTTTTACATGCCCTCTTCTGTTTACAGAATTTTAATTCATGGAGCAGACATAATCAATCATTTTTCGCTTCCAATTGGTATGATGTCCGAGGAAGCACTTGAAGCCAGAAATAAAGATTATCGGAACATCCATGAAAATAATACCAGAAAAAATTGCAGGAAAAATACAATGGAAGATATAATTAACGCTCTTTTTGTTTCTCCTGATCCCTTAATATCTTCATTGTCCAACGGCTCATCAATTTCCTATTCCAGAAATATTAGTTTCTATAAGGAAGTTAAAAGCTTGCTTATAATGCATCATTTTGAAGATGATTTCTCTGAATCTGATACTGAAGAATCTGATTAATATTTCTTCTATAATATGGTTTCTCTTTGAGTTGACAATTTTTTTTCTTATTTTATATATGAATATATGGTGGAAAACTTTTATTGAATTAACAACAAAATAAAAAATTAAAAAAAAAAAAAATTAAAAATAAAAAATTTAAAATTAAAAAAGAAAATAAGAAAATAAGAATTAAAAAAAAAAATTAATTTTTTTTCCAAAAATTGTTTGATTTTTTTCTGAATTGAGGAAAAAAAAATTTTGGAGATATCTTCTTTACTTTGGAAGCTATGAATAAAATGCCGCTAGCGAAGCCAAATTGGCCACTGTGCAGCGGTGCGAAGCCGAAGTACCTGATTGCTCGATTCCGGGGGTGTACCAACACACTCCCAGTCCGCTGGAAGCCGTAAGGTAGTACCCTGTATTGCCAGCTCATCAGCTTTACAGTTTCCCGGTATATTACTGTGCCCTGGGACCCATATGAGTCTGATATCAAACTGCTTGGCCAGCTCATTTAAAGACGTGCGGCAGTTAAGGGTAGTTCTTGTTTTCAGGAACATTGAATCCAAGGATTTTACCGCGGCTTGACTATCGGAGTAGATGTTGACTGCGATTGTAGACAGAATATTCCACCCCAACCAATCAGCAACTTCCTTTATTGCCAGTACCTCCGCCTGATATACACTGCAGTGGTCTGGCAACCTGCGAGCCAGATTTATTCCAAGCTCCTTTGAATAGACTCCGAAACCAACTTGATAACACAATTTCGATCCGTCAGTGTAGAAATTTATGGAACGCCTGCTACCTGGGTCCTCCCAGACCTAGATTCTCTTTGAAGTAGTGTAATTCACGTTCAATGGTAAGTTCCTGTTAGCCAGTATCACTCCATGGCCAGAATTATAGCCACGCCATTGTAGTGTACTCCTTAGTCGAATGGCCGAACAGGCCGCTGACGGCTTCCCTAATATGTACCACGGTATTAGGTTTAAGGTGGAAGCCATTCCCTGTACACTTGCAAGAAGGATGATATTGGAAGGATGATAAAGCAGGACACCACACGATGACCCCGTAGAGCAGTATTGGGCGAACAACCGGTGTATATATCCACTGAGCAATTTTCGGGCTGAAGCCCCATCGCTTACCAATGGCCTTTTTGCAGGAGTATAAAGCTATAGTCGCCTTCTTCGTCCTCTCCTCCAAGTTCCGTCTGAAGTTCAGCTTCCTGTCCAGGAATATGCTAAGGTACTTGGCCCCATCAGAGAAGGCGATTTCAGTACCGTCAAGATAAATAGGATCGAAGAGAAAGGGATCCTAGTGAAAATAACAAGTTCCGTTTTGGTCGGATTTACCCCCAGAGTGCAATTACTTGCCCAGCTAGATGGCGTCATAAGAGCCCTCTGTAGAATATATCTAAGTGTAGATAGAAACTTCCCATTTACGGCTGTGGCCACGTCATCAGCATAGGCGACAACGTTGCAGCCTTGTCCTTCCAACGAAACTAGCATTGTGTTCAGCCCTAAATTCCAGAGAAGTGGTGACAGAACACCTCCTTGTGGCGTTCTCCTGTTCACAAATCGGGATATTAGAGTCGTTCCTTATTTAGATTTTATCAGCCTGTTGGCAAGCAGATTTCCAATCAGTGAGATGATCACGGAGTTAACTCTTAGATTAAATAGTGCCGCTATTATCGAGTCCGGTGTAACATTCTCAAAAGCCCCTTCCATATCCAAAAAGGCTGTTATGGTGTATTCTCCCGCCGAGAGCGATTTCTCGATGGTACTTTCAAGCTCGTGAAGAGCTGTTTCGGTTGAGCTTCCCTTACTGTAAGTGTGTTGTCTCCCCGACAGCAGTTCAGGGTCAATAACTCTACGTAAGTAAGAGTCTATTACACGCTACATTGTCTTCAATAAGAACGATGACAGACTTATTGGTCTGAAGTCTTTTGGGACTGTGTGTGATCTTTTTCCAGCTTTAGGAATGAACACCACTTTTGTCTCCCTCCACCTCAAGGGAATATTCGCTGAGTTAATACAGCAAGTGCAAAGCCTACATAGCCACGGGGAAATATAGTCCGACACGTGCTGCAATTCAGCTGGACTGTCAGGTCCTGGAGATTTGTAAGGTTTTAAGCTAATTATCTCTGAGGCAATGTCCGTCGTACTAGCGTCTGATTATTCCGACGCCTGTAGCGACGTAGGGGAGTTACCCGGAAAATGGGTGTCCAGTAGCAAGCTAAGTGACTCCCCACTATATGTAGCCCACACCCCCAATGGATCTTTCAGACCAGAACCTTTCGCAACTTGGATGCTTCGGAAACGTCTTCCATATTATCACCGAATTTTTTCCATGAATCGCATTTGCCGTTCTTATCTTCTTCTTGTAGGTCCTAAGGTGCAGCTTGTAGGCCAACCAATCATCGTTCGCTCTTGGTGACTTTGCCTTGTTAAAGAGTTTCCTGCAGGAGTCTCTGCCCTGCTGCAGCTTTGTAGACCACCGTGGTGGTTTCTTCTTGCCTTTCGCCTTGCCCCGGGGCAAGAAGAATCTAAAGATTTGTTAAAAACCGTCGTAATATGATCCACAAGACCATCACTCTCCGCGGAATTACGCGGTTTTCCTATACTTAACCCAATTTGTCCTCTTCAGATTCCTGGGGACACATTTCACCGGGTCTTTTTCTCTAAGTAAAAATTCAATGTATCGATGGTCAGAAAAGGAGTGGTCGTCCAACACCCTCCAACAATCAATCTTAGTCACATAAGTCGGTTGATTTCCGTTGTTACATATATGCGATTTTGGGGATAACCAGGGTGTGTTACCTTTCAATATAAAATTAATAAATGTGAAGTTTGGGGACAATCGGATAAAGAAAAGTCGCGCCCGAAATCGATTAAAAATTTCAAGTGTGTTTATATGGGGAAAATATGACTTTTTTGAGATTTTACGAAAATTTCATTCTATAGTTTAATTTTTCCAACAAGTTGTTATAAGAATCGGGATCAGTATTAAATTATCTTTTCAAAAATCTTTAAAAATTCAAAATCGAATAAAAATTTGCCAAAAAATAGCAAATGCCCCAGACCACTTTTGTGCCAAAAAAAAACTAGGTTATGAAATTTGATAGCATTTTTTCAACTTTGAGAAATTGATTAAAGCCATAATTTTTTTTTTCTCTATACTTATAACTAATCAGATATGAGGTATTGGTTTATTAACACGTTATTAACCTATTGCGCATTGAGACCGAAAATGGGAAATTTTTTTGATAAAATTTTGAAGACTCCTTTTTCAAGTTTTAAAAAATTTTCCTAAACAAAATTTTAGAAATGGATCTGGCGCTTTAAGGTTTTATTACATGCATGGCGGAGATTAACTGCGTGACAAGGATTTTATTTTTGCGGATTTCGAGAAAAATGGAATTTTTGTGAAATATCCTCTATATGTAATATTTCTAAATTCTTTATATCAAAAATTACTCAGTTCTCTACTTTTGAATGCAAAATTTTTTGTTAATAGCCTAGGGTTTCGGAAATAAATAATATGACCCAATAACCCTTTTGGAATTCGGGCCACATATGACCCCAAGCTAATAAAAGACAATTTATCAAAGAAAATTCAAATATTTTGCAAATACTGTTGAATTTTTAAAAGCCTTACTAAGAATATTATAACCAAATATGTATATCTCCCGTTCCTAAAAAGTGGGATAAATCCGAGAACGTTAACCCATTATTTGCCAAAGACAGATTTTATTTATAAGATATTTCTAAAGATTACCGAAAACGAGTTTTTCTATTAATCTGGATGAAACCACTTTTTAGAATGTAAGAAATGTTATGAAATATAAAAATGATTCTTACCACACTGCTCGTAGGGCTGACTTTAGGTGAGTGTGTTAAAGCGCTGACCAAAAAGTGCAATTACCTCACGGCCGCCCTAAGTAGAAAAATTTCATATAGAAACAATCTATTCAATTATAACATAACAATTATATCAATGTTCAATAAATCGCTGATGAAGGCTGAAATGCCAGAAACCGGTCCGATTAAGAATACAATGTAGTTATGAATTTTTGAAATATATGCTTTCTTCTTCTCTACCACGCACCATTGAAACAAAATTAAAATTTGCTTATTAATTACAGTATTAATTGCAATATGTCTGAAAAATACTTCAAATCTAACAAACTATAATTCGGTTAATTTTTCTTTTTATTTAACCCTTCACTGCACCTGGAATCATAATTATCCATTGTGATATATCTCTGGTGCAATTGTCTGCTTATTGCTCGCGAATATAAATTTAAACATCTTTCATACCTTTGCACAACATCCGGTTTTGCTCCCGGTCATAGCTCTCCCAGTTTGCTGACGGCAGCCTTATACAGGGCTATTGATCGATGATCAGCAAGAGCTATCAACTTTGTACGGCTTTGATACCAGCCTGCGTCGCGACATGTTGGAGGTGGACCTGGCATGTCCTCAAGGACAGTGAAGAACACTTCGGCAAATTTAGCCTCCACATTACTCCACTTGTCCTTGGGGATAGTGCTATCTCCATCTCCCCTGTTAATGATAGCCATTACAAGGTTGTCTATGACAGCCTGAATAAACGATTTCGGCACAGCGTTGCCGGCCGCCTTAGTGCGTTTAGGTAATGGTTTCTCATCTGGCGAGCGCAACCCTTTAGCCCTCTTCGAAGTGTCCTGATTGCTACTATTGCCAGATACACTTGTCGTAGCTGAGAGCTCCTGTTTTTCAGTGACCTTTTTAGCCCATGGGAGCGATTCTCTTTTTACCAGACAGCGTCGCTTGATTTAGTTTCCCCAACCTGTCGATAATTTTGAGGCACAACCTTCTCTGGTTGTACCTTGCTTTAGACGGACGGACGTTATTACCGTCTATCTTGCCAGACTTAGACCCCTCATTAGCTGTTGTCCCAAGGTGATCGGATTTCATCCTAGCCACCATGCGTTTGCTGCCAGTAACGAGGACTGTGTTAGAGTGAAGGCTCGTTTGCCTCACTCAAGTTAAAAAATATTATTTATCTTAGTGGTACACCAAGATAGTGAAATTGTGGTTTTACTTTTCCAAGTGTTGCACAAGGATAAGTATTTAGGTAAGAGTATTTTTTCTCAGGGTGGTACACCAAGAGGTTAAATATTATTAACGCATTCAATTATAGATATCAGTAAAATGACAATTTTTATTATTTTTCACACTCTGTATATATGAATTAAAAATACATGAACAAAAGGGAAAACAATTAAAATTAAAATTACATAAACAAAAAGAAACAACAAAAAATAAAAATTAAAACTAAAACCGAAAATTGTTTATGCAGCAACAAATTATTTTCCCAATGTATATATTCCGCTAGCCAATGCAAGCAAAGAATTTCATACTGTCTGGCTGGCAATTTGAATCGCACGTGTAGTAAAATATTTAGTATAAATATCAATTATGCTGGCGTATGAGTTCTCATGCATTGCTTGACCAAACGGTGAGAAAACAGTCGCATTGAACACAATCAAAAATATTTAGTATAAATATTCTTGCTCGTGTCACAAATTGTGCTGACGTATGAATTCCTTGCCTGACTAAACGGTGGGAAAACAACATTATTAAACAAACCAAAAATATTTAGTATAAATATTTTTGCTCGTGTTTAATTGTGTTGACGTATGAATTCTTTGCTGACCAAACGGTGGGAAAATATTGTTGCTGAACAAAACCCAAACATTCATTTAATTCCATTGAAGATTCGTTATCTTAAACGAATCATAAGGAATTAACATATTGCGACCATGAACATTAATAGGTCTGGTTGCATAAACAATATCAAGCATCTCATGCTATGTTTAAAGGCTGAGTCAAGCTGGTGGATCCAAAGTAATGTCCCAGGTTGACCTCCTTGGAGCAGGTTGGGGGTACTGCATGGCGCACGTGGGCTCTTTTCTTTAGTATGTGGTTTCTTAATACGACAATGATCAAGATTAAAATAAGTGCTAATCCTGAATAACTGACTGCCAAACTATGCACTTTATGATGTGCGGCTGCAGGTGGTAGTTCGCGTAGTTGTGCCTTTACTTCCGCCTGTAATCGGTTAATGTCCTCAAAACTTGATCGGTAAACCGAGGGTTGCGTCAGGTTATCCATATTGTGCAATGAGTTAGAAAATGACATCTCATTGATTGTTTTGGCTTGATGCAGAATGGATGTGATAGTTTGGTAACCTTGTATGGTGATCACATCGTTTCTCATGGTGCATCCTGCTGGTAGTGTGAGTAACCCAGTGCCTTGCAAAAGCTGATAACTACTTTTTCCGTTGCAAACTGTACTTAGCTTTAATTGTTGATGAGTGGCCACTAACCGTTGATTCTTTTTATATAGTTGATACCACACGTTGTTGTTGGTTATTACCTCTATGTTACAACTTGAGTCGGATTCATTATTGAATAAATGTATCTCGCAGCTGCATATTGGTGCACCCTTATTATAGATAGCTTGAACGTTTGGGCAAAGAAATGTATTGTGCTCGAGTATCTTGCAGTCAACCAGCTTGGTTTCATCCATAGGGAAGTATTCATCACGGTGAGCGTTGAGAGCAATCATTTTTGATATCGGTAAGGTAGCTACCAACGAATTATTTACCAATTGTGGAACTGGCGTAAGGTAAAATAGGTCGTATTCATTTTGATGTGACAATGGAATGAACAAAGTGCAGATAATGTGTCGGTTTGAAATAACCGCATGAGCTGTCACTATGCCATACACATGAAGGATATCAAGCACCGGTAATGTCAGATCTGCTGGAAGATTTGCCTTTATGTTGTCAACTTCAGCAGAGAATTGTTGTGGGGTCAGCAGAGCAGGACTAATTCGACCATGATGAGTATCAGCTAATAAATTAATCATGTATGTATGCATTTTTTGTAGGTTGTCTGCAATGATAATTAACTGGATGCTGAGGGACAAAATTAGCTGTGATCGTTGGTTGCTGTCATTGTTTGTGAGGTTCATGAGTCTGCTGAGTTTTACGTTGATTTTTTCAAAGGTTTCTGATTCCGAGCTTCAGACTGCTTCATAAGGTGAAGGGTAGAGTCGAGAAACGATGTTTGGTTCCGCAGTAGACCTTGTAGGTGGGCTTCGTTGTCTTTAATGGTGTTGATTGTGTTGGACATTTGCTCAGCATATTTTGAGTCCAAAACACCAAATAAAGAATTCGCTATGTTGCCAACGATATCTATCGCCCCTCGTGTAGTGAGGTTTTCCAGACCGGCCTCCATTTCGTCCTTGAGATTCTGAAAATGTGTTATAAGTCCGGTACATTGATTGTGGAGGTATGAGTGATTGCAGGTCTTCATCAAGGCGTCTGTCCCGTTAATTAGAAGCTGTAATTCATGATGGAATGGTGTTAGTTCAAAATTTATCAAAAGTTTCCACTCTGATATAATTGGTTTAATTTGACCTATATGTTCAAAATGTATCCCAGGGTTGCTAGAAATCTGTGTATATGTGATTTGTTGACACAGCACTAATGGAGCGAACAGTACTAGAAGCATGAGCGTGCTAGCTGTGGCCAAATTGCAACGCTTTGAAAGTGGCGAATCTTTGCTTTTGTCGCTGGGGGCACTGCTTCTTTTGAGAGGTAAAGGTTTATCTTTTCTTTCATCGTCAGTAGTAGTTATTGGTATTTCCAGGGGAAGAGGAGCGAGCAAGTGGATTGCTCGCTTAATGACACCAGTTGCTGTTTTTACCGCGGCTGTCCTGACGATACCATCAGGCCCAGGATATATTTCAACTACCTTACCAAGCCGCCACTGCATGACAGGTAAGTGGTCCTTTTTTCTACTATAGTGCCGAGTTGCAGATTTTGAAATTTGGTTTGCCACTTGTTACGTTGCTGCAGTTCATTGAGGTATTCCTGTGACCATCGTTTCCAGAATTGATGTTTTATTTGAGATACTAGTTCCCATCGTTTTGCTAATGTTGTTGACGCTGCTTGTGCAGTTGCGTCGACTTGAGCCGTTAGGGGCTCCCCAATCAAGAAGTGACCGGGAGTCAATGCAGCTTCATCATTGGGATTATTCGGCAAAGGTGCGATTGGCCTTGAATTAAGGATTGCTTCAACCTCTATGACAACGGTTTCCATTTCTTCATAGGTCAGGTTTGCATTTGCTATTTCTTTAACTGAAAGCTTTTTAGCGGATTTTACTGCGGCTTCCCATAGTCCACCAAAGTGCGGGGATCGAGGAGGTATAAAGTGGAAATTAATGTTTTTGTTTGCACATTCTCGCTGTATGGATTCCTGAGCGGTTGTAGCAAATAATGCGGACGCCAATTCTTTCAATTGATTTCACGCTCCCAAGAAGTTTGTAGTGTTGTCAGAATAAAGATTCTGACAGGGACCTCTGCGACTTATAAATCTTTTTAGTGCACCAATGAAAGCATCAGTTGTGAGGTCGGTGACCAGTTCTAGAAGAACGGCTTTGGTGGAGAAGCAGCAGAAAACGGCAATATACGCCTTTTGAGGTCGTTTTCCCCTAGTCTTGAAGTGCACCCATATTGGGCCGCAATAGTCAACTCCTGCGTCGATAAAAGGCCTTGCGGGAATCACTCTCATTTCAGGCAAATTTCCCATAATCTGCTGCAAAAGTTTTGGTTTTGATCT
Source organism: Cordilura impudica (assembly GCA_963682025.1). Lineage (NCBI taxonomy): Eukaryota > Metazoa > Arthropoda > Insecta > Diptera > Scathophagidae > Cordilura > Cordilura impudica. The sequence goes on along the minus strand of OY821519.1, from coordinate 169,881,892 downwards.
TGAGCACTGTATACATTTATGGACAGTTTCTCTTGCCATGTGTTTGCCTTTGATTGGCCAGAATCGTTGCCTTATGTTTGCAAGAAGTGCGCCAGGACCGCAATGTTTATTTTCCTTATGGACTGCCTCGAAAATTAATCTACTTATCGTGTCGTTAAATGGTAAAAGCATGGGATGTTTTGCGTCAAGGCTCAATGCCGATTCTTCTAATCTACCTCCGACTCAGAATGTTATTTTCATCTAAGAATGGTGTTAGACCTTTTATCTGGCTCGATCCTTTAAGTTCCCTTTTCTTTTGCAATTGTTGGATGTCTTCCTTGAAGTTTGACAGCTGTGTACTTCGAACAATTATGACAAGAGCATCATGAAGCTCAAAAGGGGTAAGAGTAGGTCGGTTTTGTCGCTCTTCCTTGTTAGTTTTGGCGTTTTTAATAAATCTTAGAATATATCCAACAATTCGTTGAAGCGTTTTCAATGAGTTTCGGTGATTTATATTGTTGAATAGATTTTCACTTCTGACCGATACGAGTAAATTATGTTTCTTTTCTATGATTGTTGAGTCAGGACTGAGACAAATCGTTGAAGCCAATGTTTTTCGTTGCCATGAAGGAAGAATGGACCGTACACCCAGTGCGGTGCATGCTTTAACTGTTGTGGGTCCAATCCTCTGGATACGATGTCTGCTGGATTGTCCTTGGAACTTACATGTCGCCATTGCTCAGGTTTCGTACTTTCTTGGATTGAAGCTATTCGATTTGCGACGAAAGTATGAAAGGAGGATGACCTCGAGTTTATCCATGTTAACACTATGGTTGAATCAGTCCAGTAGAATATTGGTATTGTAGTCATTCCCAAGTCGTGTTTAACTTTTACAGCCAAGTTAGCTCCTAACAGTGCAGCACATAATTCCAGTCTTGGAAGCGTTTGCTGCTTAAGAGGAGCTACGCGAGATTTTGCACATACCAAGTATACAATTATTGTGTTATTGGGTAGAAGTGCCGCCCCATATGCCTTTTCTGAAGCATCAGTAAAGACATGCAGTTGGGTTTTGCTGGAAATCTGGCCTTTGTAGATATGTCGATGAACTTGAAAGTTTTTGAGGTCATTGAGATTATTTCGAAAGTTTCGCCACCGAGAATCAAATTCTGAAGGCACCGCTTCATCCCAGGAAAGATTCAAAGTCCACAACTTCTGGACAAACATTTTTGCCCTGACTACCACAGGGGACAAAAGACCAAGCGGGTCGAAAATGCGTGCCAAATCTGAAGTAACCGTTCTTTTGGTTACAGCCTTGATTGGTTGTATGTTGACCTTGATCTGGAGTTGGTCACATTTGGGTAACCAGGCTAGTCCTAGTGTTTTTGTGTAATCAGTTTCTTCTGTGGAGAAGTCGAGGCTGACTTCTTGATCACATTCTGGGATATTACGAAGCAATTGAGCATGATTGGCGCACCACTTTCGTAAATTAAATCCATGCTGCGCCATGACTTCTTGCGCCATGGCTCCACCTAACCCGTCATCAACATAAAAATTGTTCTCCAAAAAACTGGCTGCTAAGGGATAATTCATCTTGTTGTTCTGACTTATTTCCTTCAAACATCTGATTGCTAGATATGGCGCTGGTCTGGTTCCATATGTGACGGTGTTTAATGTGAAGTAGCTGATAGGTTCAGCGACATTTTTACGCCACAGGATTATCTGGTGCTGCCTATCCTTTGGATGAATAGCTATTTGGCGGAACATTTTTTCTATATCAGTAGTAAACATGAAACGCGGAAGCCGAAATCGCAGCAAAGTAGTAAACAGTTCATTCTGTAGTGGTGGTCCGATGTGCAAAATATCGTTCAATGACTTTCCTGATGATGTTTTCGAGGAGGCATCAAATACGACTCTAAGATTGGTGGTGCTGCTTTCGGGTCGAAGCACGCAATGGTGAGGTATAAAGTATTTAGACCCTTTCACTTCGTCTATGTTGATTTTCGTCACGTGCCCTAATGTTTCATAATCGTCCATAAATTGGGTGTATTGTTCCTTTAAGGAAGCGTCTTTTGAGAAGCGACGTTCTAATGAAAGAAGTCGAATGAGGGCGATGCTATGTGAGTCTCCTAAAGCAGATTTCTCCATGCAAATTGGAAGTAGTACTACGAACCTTCCATCTTTGTCGCGTGTGGAGTGCTGATTAAAGTAGGCTTCACATTGTGCATCTTCGGGTGACAATTTTGGTTGTGGGCCTTCGATCTCCTCAAGTTTCCAAAACCGCTCAATTGCCATATTCATTCTATCTTCTTCAGTCAGAACACCGCACATTGCTGCTGATAGATGTTGACCATATACTGTTGGCGGCAGCCGAGGCCTTGGTGCACTTACAAAAATTCTTTATTTTTACTTGTTTGCAATTTTTGATTATTTAAAATACCGTAACATTTTTTCTTCTAAATGAAGCATACATTTGTATGTACATACATATTTTTGTTATTTTACTTTGTTGCTCTTGTTTGTAAGTTTGCATTTGTACATATTTATACTTGCATGCATATACTCACTATCGTGCATATTAATAACTCTTATACTCAGTAATAATAATACTCTTATAGAAGAATACTTGTAAATTATGTATATGCATGTATGTATGTACATATGTATAATTGTTATAATTATGTACGCATATTATTTATTGCCAAACTTCTTTAATTTTAACTTTTAATATTGCCTTTCAATTTTGTAAATTCAGTCGTTAATTAGCAGTCAGACAATAAAGTTTTAAAGTAGATTTGCTGTCGTTGATTGCGTTGAAATATCAAATTCGATATTTATTTGTGTGCCAATATCAATTCGGATATTGACAAATATTTGTAGCTCATAGAGGCACTACAACATTGAACATATTTGCTGTAAATTTTCAATTATAGTATTGAATTAATCGCAGCCTTTGTTTGGGAAAAATGGCAAAGTGTGACCAAACGCTTAAATCATTGGACTTAGCGCCTTTTCGTTCGAAAGTGGTCGTAGTTTTGAAACAGCTGCAGGACTTAAATGCAAATTTATCAGCAGCCCAATTAGGGCAATACGATGAAGCAGAACTCTCTGTGCGTCTTGAATATATTGAGGAAATTCAGAAAAATTTTGATAAAGCCCAAGCATTAATAGAAGAAAATGAATGCAGTGGTTCGGTAAGCAACGATCGCATGGCGTTCATCTCATTGTATTTTGATGTGAAGGCTAAGTTAACGCGCCAAATCGGAATCATACGTAAAACAAATGATAATCAACGTTCATCAACTATGCGCCAATTTTCTCTGGATGAATCGCCATCTCACATAATGTCCCGACGAACAAAGGTGCCTGAAATACAGATTCCTAAATTTTGTGGTTCATACTCAGAATGGCCAAATTTCATTTCGTTATTTTCTACCCTCATACATGACAACATGGATTTAAGTACGCTTGAAAAATTCCATTATCTACGCGCGAGTTTAGAAAATGTTGCTCTTGACACAATCGCTTCATTAGAACTCAATGATGGTAAAAAATCGTTTTGACAACAAGGTTTCAAACGCACATAAAAGAAATTTTTGCTCTGAGTTGTGTTGAAAATGGTTCAGCAGCAGGGCTACGTCGGTTAAGCGATAATATCAATGCTCATTTGCGTGCTGTTCAAACAATTGGTAATCAGCAGCAATTGGTCGATGGGTTATTAATTCATTTGGTATCAATGAAGCTGGATACCAAATCGCTTATAAAATGGGAAGAAAATTTATCTGTGAGTGAGTTACCAACTTGGGCTTCAATGGCAGCATTTTTGGAAAGACGCTGTCGAATGGTTGAAAATGTAGAGAACTCAGCTGCAAGTAAAACAACAAAGCAGCAAGTTTTGAAAAAACCTAATCAACATAATCGCCACGTTCATGTTTCGGTGGCAACTTCTAATAAATTATGCAACTTTTGTGATTCGACTGAGCATTTTATTAATTCTTGTTCACGTTTTTTAAATTTGTCGCCTCAACTTCGCTTTAAAGAAGTAAAAAAAATGAAGCTGTGCCTTAACTGTTTAAAAAAGGGACACATGTTAAAAAGGTGTACTTCAGGTTGTTGCCGTCAGTGTTCCTTGAAACACCACACATTGCTACACCTCGACATTGCGCCAGTAGAACAACCCTTGATTGAACCTAGTTCATCGCAGACAGTGCTTGTTTCGTCAAGTGATCCAGTGCCCGCTGTTGGTGTCTTGTTAGCCACAGCCATTGTTATGGTTAAAAATAAATTCGGAATTTTTGAACCTTGTCGCGCAATATTAGATTCCGCGTCGCAGCTTAATTTAATTACAAATCGTTTTGTAAATTATTTAAGCTTAAAATGCCATAAGAGCTATGCAACTATTTCGGGAATAGGCGAGGGTTGTGTCACAATCGAAAAATCTGTTGAACTTGCAATCAAGTCAAAGAGTGGTGAGTTTTCAACATTTTTAAAAGCTATGGTAGTTCCCAGCATAACAGACTATCAGCCCAGTATTAACACCAGTATATCAGAATGGAAAATACCCAAAAATATAGAGCTCACAGATCCGTTGTTCGATAAATGTGGTCGTATTGACATTTTAATTGGAGCCGAGTTATTTTTTGATTTAATGTCAATTGGACAAATAAAATTAGCCGAAAATTTGCCTGTTCTACAAAAAACATTGCTTGGTTGGGTAGTTGCTGGTGGTAGTCCTCGTTCTCATCATTCGTGGTCCTTAGCCGTTACTTCCAGTATAAAGCAGGAGGATCAATTATGCTCTATAGTAAAAAGCTTTTGGGAAGTCGAAAACAATTTTGACTCTAGCGATTCGTTTACTAAGGAGGAGATTTCTTGTGAAAATCATTTTCTAAAAAATACCATTCGCCTTGATTCTGGTTCTTTTTCTGTTCGTTTACCAGAAAAAGAAGGACACGGCACACATTTGCTTGGCGACTCGTATCAACGTGCCTTACAACGTTTTAAAGCCTTGGAAAAGAAATTAAAAAATTATCCGGAGGTCAAGGCTCATTATGCAGAATTTATGAGTGAGTACATTTCTTTAAATCATATGTAATTAGTTTCATCACAGGTGGCCCAGAAGAAATATTTTTTACCACATCATTGTGTACATAAACTTGATAGCACAACAACCAAGTTAAGAGTTGTATTTGATGGCTCAGCAAAAACTACATCTGGTGTTTCCCTTAATGACATATTGTGTGCTGGCCCGACCATACAGCCCAAACTTTTTAATACACTTCTGCGCTATCGCTGCTTTAATGTTGCTCTTAGTGGGGATATTTGTAAGATGTATAGGTGCGTGCGTGTTTCATATCCAGACAATTACCTACAATGCATTTTGTGGAGGGAAAACGAAAATGATGAAATAAAAATCTATAAGCTAGATACAGTCACGTACGGTACAAAGCCCGCAGCATTCTTAGCAATTCGTTCAATGAATCAGTTAGCAAGCGAAGAAGAAAATAATTTCCCGATTGGTGCAAAAATTATAAAGCGTGACTTCTACGTTGACGACATGCTTTCCGGTGGTGATTCTGTTGAAGAAGTTGTCCAAATAAGGCACCAGGTTACATCTTTATTACAGCGCGCTAATTTTGTTATAAGGAAGTGGTCTTCAAATAGCCCCACAGTTTTGAATGGTTTGCCCCCAGAGCAATGTGAAAAATTTTTAAAAATTAACGATGGCACAGATGTCACTAAAACACTTGGTTTAATTTGGGACCCTAATGGCGATAATTTTATTTTTTCGTTTAATCCTGTTGACAATTCTAAGCCAGTGACAAAACGTTCAATTCTCTCTTCGATTGCTCGTCTCTATGACCCTCTCGGTTTAATTGGCCCAGTTATAACAAAAGCAAAAATTTTTATGCAACAATTGTGGAAGCTGCAGCTACAGTGGGACGAAAGCCTTCCCCAATCACTACACTCATCATGGCTCAAATATATCGCTCAATTTAATTCTATTCCGCAATTTAAGTTTCCTCGATGTGTTTTGGCATCAAATTCGAAGCTTCAAATTCACGCATTTTGTGACGCCAGCTTGGCTGCTTATGGTGCATGCGTGTACATAAGATCTGAATCTAAAAATTTAATCAAATCATCATTATTGTGCTCTAAGTCGAGAGTTTCACCCCTAAAGAGTTTAACGGTTCCAAAGCTCGAGCTTGCTGCTGCTTGTCTTTTGGCAGAACTTATTGACGTTGTTGTTAAAACTCTACCGTATAATTGTGAAGTACATTGCTGGTCGGATTCCATGGTAGTACTTTCGTGGCTTAAGGATCAACCCTCGAATTTCAACGTTTTCGTATCGAACAGGATTTCTCGTATACAAGCAATTACAAACAAGATGACGTGGCACTATGTTCCAACCAACTTAAATCCAGCTGACATTCTCTCGAGAGGTGCATCGCCTGTAGAATTGCTGCAATCAACCTTGTGGAATAATGGTCCAATATTTTTGTGTTCTAAACCCTCAAAATGGCCCGCCAATATAACATTTTTAGCTGAGCTACCTGAGCGCCGTCAAAATGTTATGGTGATGACTTCGCTGTCCGATTTGTCAATGCAGTGTAAGTACCATAATTCTTTTTTGAAAATGCAACGAATTTTTGCTTATGTATTCAAATTTGTATTCCCTAAACTGAGCAACAAAAATGAAGTATTGACTCCAAATGGCATCAAGGTCGGAACACATCTCTTAATAAAAAATATACAGTTAGTTCATTTTGCTGCTGAATATAAGTATTTAAAGCAAAACCAAAACGTACCTGCATCAAGTACGCTTCGCTCACTGATGCCTATAATTGACTCTTTTGGCTTAATTCGTGTAGGCGGTCGTCTACAAAATTCATCTCTTAATTTTGATGCCCAGCATCCTATTATTTTGCCTAAAAATCATCCGTTCACATCGGCCCTTGTAACGCATTTTCATGAAAAATTGTTGCATGCTGGCCCACAATTTTTATTGGCTTCAATAAGGCAGCAGTATTGGCCTATTGGTGGTCGTAAATTAATCAGCTCTATAATCTCTAAATGTTTACGTTGTTTTAGAATGAAACCAATATTAAGTCAACACGTTATGGGTAGTTTGCCGGCTGATCGAGTGAGGCAAAGTAAAACCTTTTACATTACTGGGGTTGATTTTTGTGGTCCTTTTTACTACAAGTCTGACGTGAGAAATCGCCCTCCTGTCAAATGTTACGTATCAATTTTCGTATGTTTTTCAACAAAAGCTACACACTTGGAAGTAGTACAGGATTTATCCACACCATCGTTCTTGTCAGCTCTTCGTCGTTTCATCGCCATCAGAGGCAAACCTAAAACAATTTGGTCCGATAACGCAACAAATTTTGTGGGAGCTAAAAATGAGCTTGCCGATTTGAAACGATTGTTTTTAAGCGAATCACACCAGAAAGAAGTACATGAGCAGTGCCTTGAAGACGAAATAGAATGGAAATTTATCCCGCCTAGGTCGCCCCATTTTGGAGGATTATGGGAGGCGGCAGTGAAATCTGCTAAGCAGCACTTCTATCGCACAGTGGGGCTCAATACGTTAACATTTGAGGAACTACGCACTTTGGTTTGCCAAATTTCAGCCACTTTAAATTCTCGCCCACTGTCTCCGATTTCTGAAAATTGTAATGATCTTGACGTACTGACACCAGGTCACTTTTTAGTGGGTGGCCCCTTAGTCTCTATAGCTGAGCCTAATATCACCGATTTGGACATTAGCCGACTAAGCAGATGGCAAAAGGTTTCACAATTACATCAAACATTTTGGAATAAATGGAGCTGTTCGTATCTTTCTCTTTTGCAAGAGCGTACAAAGTGGCGTGAAAAAGGTAAAAATATAATTTGTGGCTCAATGGTAATTTTGAAAGATGAAAATCAACCACCACTAAAGTGGAAAATAGGCCGCGTATCTGATTTAATACTTGGTGATGACGGTGTAGCTCGCGTTGCAGTCATACGCACAAGTAATGGTCTAATCAGGCGAGCAGTCTCAAAAGTGGCAGTTCTACCAGTGGAATAAGTTAAAAGCCGTAGCCTTTCAACGGGGGGAGGATGTTGGCGGCAGCCGAGGCCTTGGTGCACTTACAAAAATTCTTTATTTTTACTTGTTTGCAATTTTTGATTATTTAAAATACCGTAACATTTTTTCTTCTAAATGAAGCATACATTTGTATGTACATACATATTTTTGTTATTTTACTTTGTTGCTCTTGTTTGTAAGTTTGCATTTGTACATATTTATACTTGCATGCATATACTCACTATCGTGCATATTAATAACTCTTATACTCAGTAATAATAATACTCTTATAGAAGAATACTTGTAAATTATGTATATGCATGTATGTATGTACATATGTATAATTGTTATAATTATGTACGCATATTATTTATTGCCAAACTTCTTTAATTTTAACTTTTAATATTGCCTTTCAATTTTGTAAATTCAGTCGTTAATTAGCAGTCAGGCAATAAAGTTTTAAAGTAGATTTGCTGTCGTTGTTTTTATACCCTCCACATCTCAGTGGCAGAGGGTATATATAGGTTTGTCATTCCGTTTGTAACGCATCGAAAAACTAATTTCCGACCCAATAAAGTATATATATTCTTGATCCTTATCACAGCTCGAGTCGATATAGCGATGTCCGTCTGTCCGTCTGTCCGTCTGTCCGTCTGTCCGTCTGTCCGTGTGTCTGTTGAAATCACGCTCATTCAAAAAAAAAAACATTTACTTAGGTCAGGTTACGAAAAAATTATTTGCCATAATTCCCACCAGGTTGGTATTGAAATCGGAGTAAATCGGGAGCCTCTGCGCTGAGAAATGAACAAAAGTTTATAGATACCTCTAAAAAAAACATGAAACCTAGTGTTTTCTTGTAATAGTTTAGTGGTTGAACATACAACAACATAAAAAAAGCCACAAAAAAAATGTGATTCATACATATTAACAATAACAAGAACACAACTACCATGAGCTATGTTAATAGTATTGCCACAAACCGAGGTGGAGGGTATCAAAGATTCGGCACAGCCGAATTTAACACTCTTACTTGTTTTTCTTTCGCATCATCTTGCAAAAAATATTGCAAGATCGAAACATATACCTTTCCTGATACTATCCAGCCGAAGGTCGTATTTTGCAATACTGGAAGGTCGCTAGCAAGTTTAATTTTTCCAATTGCTAGTAGTTGGTGATAATATTCGGCCCCCAACAGAATGTCCACCTTATCTGGACGGTTGAACGTTGGGTCTGCCAATGATATATTGTTTGGAATAGACCACTTATCAATGTGAATAAGCTGAGCAGGTTGAGGCGAAATTATTTGAGGCAACACAAATGCCTCTAGACGTGCTGAAAAGTTATTGAGTCGGGATTGAAGAGTAATGTTGACTCGATGTTGTACTTTGGTCTGGTTTTTTTCCAATTCCATTGATTGAGATGGATGTACTCTTTGCTGAGAGTCCGAGCCGGGCAACTAATCTTTCTGTAATTAGGTTGACTTGCGATCCGGAGTCAAGAATAGCCTTGCATTCGGTTTCCAACCCATTTGCCTTCACCTTTACTAAGGCTGTTCCGAGTAAAACATAGGGCTTTTGGCTTGCAGGACTTAATGCTGTGCTCCTGACTTCAACTGCTGGTGTGGTAACAAGAGAGGTCGCTGGTTCTTTGGACTGATTTTTAGGCCATGTTGAAGGTTGGCGTTCTACTTTGGTTGAATTAGTTGATTTATTAGAAGATTTTCCTTGTTCTGTGGATGTAGTGGCATTTTTGGGGGTTTGTTCCAAATGAGCCAGCGTGTTGTGCTTTTTCCCGCATTTTTGACAGCGGCTTAAAGTTGTACATTGTTTGGTAGAATGATTGCTGTTGAAGCAATTTACACATAACCTTTGCCTTTGAGCAATGTTAAGTCGGTGTCTTGGGTTAAGCGATATAAGCTCTTTGCAGCGATATAGTGGGTGAAATTCTGTTCTGCAGCTTATGCATTGACAAATATTCTGATGAGTTTGAGCTGTAAGTGAACAACTTTTGGTATTGTTGACCTAAGTTCTCTCTTTATATCCCATTGCTTCAAGAGTGTGGAAGTAGTTCTCGAGGAATGTTAGGAAATGGTTGATTGTTTGTAACTCCTTTGGATTTGGGATTGATTGTTCATATTGTGTATGAACTGTTTTGTCGACCTTTTTAATTAAGATGTGTATTAGAAGTGGATCCCATGACGTAGTCTGGAGACCCATGTTGGAGAGAGCTGCCACGCACTCCCTTGTTGTATCGTGCAATCGCTTGATGTCATTTAAGGTGCAGGCGCCGGATGGCTGATCGAGCAGTCTTTGAATTTATTATTGTAGCGATCTTGCAGCAATTGCCATGCCGCTTGGTAATTTTCTTAGGTGAGAGTGAGATGGTTAATGAGATTTGCTGCTTCGCCAATGATGTTGGTCTTTAAATACCACATCTTGTGAGCATCGGACATCTGTTGATCATGAACGATTCTGATAAAGAGGTCAGAAAAGGAAGTCCACTTCATATACTCGCCATCAAATTTGGGAATAGTGATAGTAGGTAGTGGTAATGAAGTTTGTCTCACTATAGTTTCCGGAGTTGAGGAATGGGGGTGTCTATTAGCACTTGTTAGCTGGATGATTGCTGACTGAGCCTCCTTCTCGAGGTGAACATATTGCATTGAGTCATAACCAGCTAGGTCTGGATCAGGGTATTTGTCCAGTATTTCGTCATTAACATATTCTAGTTGCTGCCATAGCTGGATAATTGCTGCCTTCTTAATCTCATAATAAGATTTTTCTTGTTCAGTTTCCAGTTGCAGACCTTCTAACTGTCGAGTTAAAGCTGCCATTTTTCCAATAGTCCAGCTGATGAGTCCATTGTGACCACCCGCTGCGCCAGCTTGTGGTGGATTTCTTTTCATGGTTGTGGGTTTTGATAGATGCTGGATGTCTGATCCTTGGCCTTGGTTGTCAAGCTCACGTTCCATGAGAGTTATGTATTTTGATGACATGGTCTGAATTTTATCATAGTAGTTGGAGGCGAAATATTCATCGGACGTATCTACATCCGTCAAACTCCGTAACTTGTTGTCGGCCTCATCAAACTCTGCCCACGTTGCCTTGAGCCTGGTCAGTCGTTCCTGGTAGTAGGTTGGGGTTTTGCGGCTAATGGAGTCCTTTGTAAAATTTCGTATGATACTGGCGATATTATCGCCAATTTCCTTCAGCTGACGGAGGAGCTGCGTTGCGTTTTCCATAATGATTGTGGTGGTCGCCGGTTGCTTTCGGTTGAAAGCTTGGTGATTGTGGCTGGGAGCTGGTAGCTATCAGTTCAAAGCTTGGTGATTGCGGCTGGGCGCTGGTAGCTGGTGATTGAACGCTGGTGGACTAAAATTGCAAGTCCTGTCACGGTCGCCAAATGTTAGAGTGAAGGCTCGTTTGCCTCACTCAAGTTAAAAAATATTATTTATCTTGGTGGTACACCAAGATAGTGAAATTGTGGTTTTACTTTTCCAAGTGCTGCACAAGGATAAGTATTTAGGTAAGAGTATTTTTTCTCAGGGTGGTACACCAAGAGAATAAATATTATTAACGCATTCAATTATAGATATCAGTAAAATGACAATTTTTATTATTTTTCACGCTCTATATATATGAATTAAAAATACATGAACAAAAGGGAAAACAATTAAAATTAAAATTACATAAACAAAAAGAAACAACAAAAAATAAAAATTAAAACTAAAACCGAAAATTGTTTATGCAGCAACAAATTATTTTCCCGTAGCCAGTCAATGCATATATTCTGCTAGCCAATGCAAGCAAAGAATTTCATACTGTCTGGTTGGCAATTTGAATCGCACTTGTAGTAAAATATCTTATATATATTTACGCTGATCACTGACTCACTGACCGACTGACTGATTCTGTAACGCTGAAATAATACACATAGCACTCCCTACAAAGCTATGCGAAATACACAAACAAAATTTAATCTTTCTCATTTTATACACACCCACACACAATTTTCTCTCTTCTATGTTACCAACCAGTGCTGCTAATAAAATCTTCTGAAAATCGACAATTTTGGAAACTAAATCGCCAAAATCGTCTTTTTAAAACAAGATATTGTCAAGATAATAAAAATAAAACTCTACAAAATATTACAAAAGGAAACAATCAAATTTATTTATATCATTCATATTACGAATATTATTACAGCATTGGTTATTTCTAATGTATTAGTGGTGAAATTTCAACGAAAAAATTTAACACACCAATCAACTAAATAATTTTATTGAGATGTATCTATAGCTGAAACATATAATATAGATTTAAAGTATCGCCGTAATTGAAACTTAAATCCTAAATAGAGATGCTATTCAAGGTATTTCCATTTTGAAACGACTTGACCCAGAATTAAATCTATACATACTTTGTAATTTCCATTTACACTGAACAAAAACTATCAATTTTCGATAAACCACCCATTAATTGGTAACCCTTGAAATCGTAATTTTTATACTACTGATAACTTTAAATCTTCAATCATCATTTTTACAAATTTAACAAATCATTTTAACAAATTGCAAAATCGTCGAAATTACAATAAGTTGTCAAAATTGGCAAAATTGCAAAATCGTCGAAATTACAATAAGTTGTCAAAATTGGCAACACTTACTAAACTTCTTCGTTTGTCTGTTTTGTTTTTCATCTCAAAATTGTTTTGTATTGTTAAGAGTACTTTCGCTCAGTTCATTGATGGCCAGCACTTACCAAAGAGCATGCTTTTTTTGATAAATATTTGAGAAAAAAGAGATCTTCAATGTAGATTTTGTTGTTGTCCAACGTATGATTTCGTTTATAGCTCTGTATTGAAAAGCCTTTGAAAAAATAGTGCAATATTAAGTTTAAAATTTAAATTATTGTAACTTTGCATAATTAAATTACATTGTAATTTTAGAAGAGAGGTGGGAAAATAATTTTTTTTTTCACTCATAATATTAATTTTTGCATAATATGCTTTTAAAAAAATTTGGAAAAACATAAATTACGTAAAAAGGTATATTTAAGATTTTAATTTGAATAATTTATTGAAATTAACATGGAAGAATTAAAAGCGATTTTTGTTTTGAAGTAAAACTAATACGCGCGCATTTTTTATTTTTTCTTTTTTAGATTTATAGATAACTTTGCAAAAAATGTAATTCTCTTTTTTTTCAGTTTACATGTATGATGAAATATGAAATATTTTTTTCTTTTTTGTGTACATTGGTGTATTGGTGTTTGCATTTCCTTAAGGGGTGGTAGGTTTTAAAACCTTTTTTTGCATTTCTCTTCCTGAATGCACAACATGTCGAGAGTGTTGTGTCAAAGTTTTAAGTAAATCAGAGCAAAACTTAAGAAGATACAGCGTTTCCAGCGACCGGCCTCATACGGTATATCACATATACATAAATCAGTTTTTAAAAAATTTTAAGTCGATTTTCCCGCAATAAATGTTCGAAGTCCGTGAACATCTTCTTGACCGATTCTTTTGAAATTTTAGACACTATATCTACACAAAAATCATCAGGTAACCACGAAGTTTTTTTTTAGTTCCATTTTCTTCCCCATTTTTTAACAACAAATTCCCGAAATTGTATAGCAAAAATCATTTTTCACTTCAAAATGCTGCAAAAAAAAATTGAAAAACTCTTCGTCACTACTTCAGGAAACATGTCACCTTTTACACGCATTTTGATTTTTTTTTCACATGGTCCGGTAACGAGTTATGATGTTCACCGCAAAACAACAACGCCTCCGGATATTGGCTGTCACGGACTTATTTATTAAAATTTTTAGTTGAAAATTTTTTCAAAGATTCTTTAAATGTTATGCTATAACGTGTATTCATGTCTTAAAAAAAAAATTATGCAATTAATTATTATTATTAACTTTTAAAACCTTTAAAACCCCCCCCCCCCCCCCATTAAGAAACTTTTATGAACCTTGCTCTAAAACGTTTTTTTTTTCTATGCTATTCTATTTTTTCTACAATAAAATGGAGTTCGGTTATAACGAACTCGGCGGGACCGGCCAAATTAGTTCGTTATAGACTAAGTTCGTTATAACCGTAGTATTTTTTGTTTGTTTTGTCCGAAAGGTTTAAAAGCTTTTTTTAGTTGAATAAGTTTACTTATTTTGATGCATTTTAAAAAGTTATAAAACATAAATTAAATTATTAAGACTAAAATTACCGAGTTTCTATCAAAATAAAATATTTTTTTAAAATCATATAATATTAAAAACTTCTTATGTATAGAAGCAGAAAATATAAAGCAAAGTTTGGCTACTGGCAAACTTATGCAAAAATATACATAAAAGGACCTTTTACAAAACTTCATTTGAAAATCGAAGTTTTTCGTTTGTATTTTTTACAACTGTTTTCCGATTTTTTTTTATTTTAAATTTTAAAAACATTAAAATTATTTTTTTTTTTAAATATATAAAATATAGGAAAATTTTGAAATGGGAAAAAAAATTTGTTTGTTAAAGTCAAAATAAACGGGCGCCTAGGCGCCACACAATCCACTAGTTTAGTATAAATATCAATTATGCTGGCGTATGAGTTCTCACGCATTGCTTGACCAAACGGTGAGAAAACAATCGCATTGAACACAATCAAAAATATTTAGTATAAATATTCTTGCTCGTGTCACAAATTGTGCTGACGTATGAATTCCTTGCCTGACTAAACGGTGGGAAAACAACATTATTAAACAAACCAAAAATATTTAGTATAAATATTTTTGCTCGTGATTAATTGTGTTGACGTATGAATTCTTTGCTGACCAAACGGTGGGAAAATATTGTTGCTGAACAAAACCCAAACATTCATTTAATTCCATTGAAGATTCGTTATCTTAAATGAATCATAAGGAATTAACAGACTGTATTCGGACCGACGACGGACCCCAACCCTCTTGAGCTTTGACCAGAGGTCGCATCGTTTTCTTCTTCGCTAGCAAAGCTAGTAGTAGACTGTGAGGCAGCGCCTCGCATTTTGTTTTGTTTTTTATTATTTCTTAAATTAACTTCCATTTTTTGATCCCACTAGCTTAGGGGAAAGAATGTCAATGTAGGGGCGGCCCACTGCCTCTACCTACTCGCTGAGGTACCCAGGTATCAGCGAAGCTCCGTTAAAGTCGGTTACCCGTGACTGCAAACCGTCGGATGAGCACGGGTCGCGTAACACTCCGGGTTAGGGGCGAGTAACCCTTTTCCGTGCACCTTCAAGGTTCCAGACATGACCCGGGTTCAGGAAGAGGTACTGGCACAGTAAAACCCATTCCCTTACCTGCCTCATATAAGGAACCGCAGTGCAATTAAGCCAGCGCACCGCGACAAGATAGTTGCTCTTGAAGATAGCACAAACACAAACATGTTCACACACAGGTCTTTTTTCGTTTACACATACGAAAATATACAAAATTCAACATGTTTACTGCTATGTTCAAAAATTAAAACAAAAACAAATAATCTATAATATTAATAGGGTAGGCGATTTCTTGTGACCGATGTTTTGTTCTACCGTTTTATCCCGATTTTGGCCAAACGTTCATTATTTGAAAGGTATTTCTTTTAAGCCGTTTTGCAGATTTACAGATTTTTATATTTTTTCCTTTATTTTGAGTAAATTGCATTTAAAGTTGCTACTAACACATACATAAAATTATACAATCCTATGTGTGTGTTTATTAAATTTGTTAATGTGTTTGTAATAAAAATGAGTTTGTTTTTTTTTGTGTTGATTTGTGAATTGGCTATGCTATTTATAGCCAATTGGCTATGCTATTTATAGCGGGGTCTTTATTTAATGAAAAAATAAAATTTCCGAGAATTTGCACTCGAATTTCGAGGGCTGGAATCTGCTAGTTATTATTAATGCATAATTTAAAAATAAGTTTCAATAATTAAAAAATTTTAAAATATTATAAAATGATACTATTTTACATCTATAACAAATGAATCTACAACAATAAATTCCACATAATATTGAATATTCACTTTGAATACGTTTTCTGTTATAAATAGGTATACGATTTAGAATTTGTATTCAAAAATTTAAAAAAAGGGTTAATAGTAGGATGACAAGCTGAACAAAAGAATTCACCAGGTTAATTTCATGGGAAATAAAACGCAACCCAATGCTGTCCTGGTTTATATGATGGATCGATGTTTGTTAGACTGAATGATGGTTTTACAACAGCTTTCTTAGGTAGTTGATCAGAAGTAAAAACGCCTTTAATTTGATATTTAGTTGTACGAGTTCGATATCACATAATGATTGATTTTAACTGAATTCATAGTGATTGAGTAATTTCAAGGGATTTATCAATTGCAAGTATGTAAATCTAGTATTAGGCGTAGAATAAGATGTCAGACATCAAGTTGCCAAAAACGATTTTTAAAAATATTTTCCAACAGCAATATACAGAATTCAGTTGAAGCAGTCGGTTGAAAAGCTGTAATATTCTATTTTGAATTTGAAATTAAAAACTAAATGACAACTTAACTTTTTTTATGAAAATCAAACAAAAAATATTAAAATAAAATTATAAAACATTTTCATTCTTACATTTGGGGGCTCAACCTATAAAAGAAAATTTAAGAAGAGAAAGAAGTTTGCTTGACTTTTTTGCAAAAAAAGCCATTTGCCGAAATTGTATAGAATATACAATGAGAGTGAAAAAACCAAAACCTGTGAGTATAAGAAAATATAACACAAGAGCACAAGCGCAAATCCTTAAACAAATAGAAGCAGAGGGTGAAATCAATAATTTTACGTGTACAACAGAGAACATAAAGAATTTTAAGATGACAACTAGGGCAACTACGGTTGACGAAAGAGAAAGTGGTGGAAATACGGAATTAAATAATCTGATAAAACTTTTGACACTGAAAATCCAAAGGGAAGAAGAAGATAGAAAAAAACCAAATATTTCCATTGAATGTTTCTGAAAAATTGTTCCTGATTTTGATGGTACTGCAATCCCAGTAAAACAATGGTTTGATAATTTTGACAAGAATGCTGAAGCATATAAGCTTAATGAAAAACAAAAATACGTTGAAGCTAGAAACAAGATGACTGGAGCTGCAAAGTTATTTTTGGAAGCTGTAAGTGTTTGTGATTATTCGTCTTTGAAGGAAGTGTTAATGGATGAGTTCCATAAAATTTTAAGTAGTGCAGAGGTACATAAACAGTTATCTAGTCGTAAGATGATAGAATGTGAATCGTTCCACGAATATGTTTTGCACATGAGAAAATTGGCTGCAGCAGGTAATATCGAAGATGCTTCAATTATAGGATACATTGTTGACGGGTTACGCATAAGAAGTGAATTGAAATTTCCTTTTTACAACGCCAAGTCATTTAAAGAGCTACGTGAACAATACTCCATTTATGAACGTATTAAACCTTACGAACAAGCAAACAGAAATAAAGCAGAAAATAAGCAGTTTAACATAAACAACAATAAAAGGGAACATTGTTTTAGATGTGGATCAACTGATCATAAAAGAAAAGATTGTAAAGAACTAACTAAATGTTTTTCTTGTAATAAGACTGGACATATTGCAAAAAATTGTGTTTTAAAAATTCAAAAAATCAATTCCTACGAAAACGTAAATTTAGTTATGGACAGAAAGCGTATAAAGAACATAGTTTTTAACAATAAATCGATCGATTGCTTAATTGATACGGGGTCGGATGTGACCCTTATGAAAAAGTGTGTATATGAACAAAATTTTAAGGATTGTGAGTTGAAACAAAGTTCATCTTTATTGTTTGGTCTCGGTAATGTTTCGACTGAACCGCTTGGATATATAACAGGCACGGTGTGTGTCGATTATGTAAAAACGATTCATAATTTTCTCGTTGTGCCTGACAAAACACTAAAATATAATGCACTTCTTGGCTACGATTTTATAAGCAAGTTTAAATTTTCGTCAAATGGTAACGGTTATGAATTCCAATATAAAATCGATTTACAAAACGGTAATGATTTTTCGGTTTACAATATAACATCAGCTGAATTAGACGTCCCTCTAAAATATAAAGAAGAAGTTATTGAATTGGTATCGAGGTATAAGCCGTCATCAGTTCCAGAAAATGTTCCATATGAAAATGTCATAATGAAAATTGTTCCAGATGGAGAACTTAAACCGTTTCGGCATTCACCATCCAGGTTACCCATTAATGAGCAAGAAACAGTACGTAAACAAGTAGCTGATTGGTTAGCCGATGGTACAGTAAGAACGTCATCATCGTCAGTAGCAAGTAGAGTTGTGGTCGTTAAAAAGAAAAGTGGAGACTATAGAGTCTGTGTAGATTTTCGTCAATTAAATAAAATGGTGTTGAAAGACTGTTTTCCAGTGCCGTTGATAGATGAAGTATTGGAAAAGCTTCAAAGTTCAAAATTTTTTACAATAATGGATCTTGAAAACGGATTTCTTCACGTGCCGATAGAAGAATCAAGCAAACATTTTACTGCATTTGTAACGAAAGATGGACTGTTTGAGTTTAATAAAGCACCTTTCGGTTTTTGTAATTCCCCTGCGAATTTTATAAGGTATGTAAGTTATATATTTCAACCCCTTATTAATAGCAACGTAATGGAGCTATACATGGATGATATCGTTATATATGATGAAACACCTGAAGGTTGTCTTAACAAACTTAAAATAGTTTTGAATACTGATGCACGGTTTAATTTGAAAATAAAATGGTCAAAATGTTCGTTTATGCAATCCAAAATTGATTTTCTTGGTCATATTGTGGAAAGTGGAATGATTCGGCCTGGTAAAGAGAAAACAAAAGCTATTGATAAGTTTCCTCAGCCAAAAAGTATCAAAGATGTTCAATCATTTTTAGGCATCACTGGCTATTTTCGAAGATTCATCGAAGGATATGCTCATATTGCTCGACCGCTAACGAATTTATTAAAAAAAGACTTTAAATTTATAATTGGTGAAGAAGAATTGAAAGCGATTCATACTCTGAAGATGGCTCTCGTAAAGGAACCAGTTCTTAAGATTTATGATAGAATGGCTGTAACAGAGTTGCACACAGACGCTTCGAAATATGGTTTTGGTGCAACACTATTACAAATGAATGAAAATCGTTTGCACCCAGTCTTCTTCTGGAGTAAAAAAACTTCTCCACAAGAACAAAGCCAACACAGTTATATATTAGAAGTTAAGGCTGCATATCTGGCATTCAAAAAGTTTCGCCATTATCTTCTGGGAATTAATTTTAAATTGGTAACTGATTGCGCTGCATTTAAACAAACAACCTCAAAAAAAGACGTACCAAGAGATGTTGCACAGTGGATAATGTACCTTCAAGACTTCACGTATGTTATCGAACATCGTGCCGGAAATAGATTAAAACATGTTGATGGCCTTAGTCGTTACCCCGTAGATGTTATGGTAATATTATCAGATATATCAGCTAGAATTGCTAAACTTCAACAAGAGGATGAAGGTGTAAAAGCTATTTCTGTAATACTTACTTCTGGTCCTTATGGCGATTTTAAAATGAAAGGCGGTGTGGTATATAAAAATGTTGGTGGTATTGATTTACTTTTAGTTCCGAAGTCGATGGAAGTCGAGATAATTCAAAATGGTCACGAACAAGGTCACTTTTCTGCGCAAAAAACTTTGCATCGCATACAACAGCAGTATTTTATACCTCATTTAGAGAAGAAAGTAAACCAGTTTATATCCAATTGTATTAAATGTATAATCCACAACAAAAAACTTGGAAAACGTGAAGGATTCTCAAACTGCATTGATAAAGGAGAAGTACCGCTACATACTCTTCATGTGGACCACTTAGGCCCAATGGACGCAACATCAAAACTATACAAATACATTTTTGCAGCTGTAGATGCATTTTCAAAATTTGTATGGTTGTTCCCAACAAAGTCTACTGGTGCTGAAGGAGTTGTTAGAAACCTTAAAATTTGATCAGATGTGTTTGGATATCCGTTGAGAATAATAAGCGATAAGGGAGCTGCATTCATATCAAATGTTTTTGCTGATTTTTGTAACGAAAACAACATTGAACAAGTTTTGACTACAACTGGTGTTGCTCGTGGTAACGGTCAGATAGAAAGAGTTAACCTTACGATAATCTCTATTATTGCAAAGCTGTCATCAGATGATACATCAAAGTGGTATAAATATGTTGGTCAAGTGCAAAAGGCTATAAACTCATGTGTTCACAGTACAACAAAATCGTCTCCATTTGAAATTATGTTTGGTGTTAGGATGAACTCCGATGTCAGCGATAATATTCTAAATTTACTTCAAGAAGAGCTAATTAACAGTTTTAACACAGAAAGGGAGAGTCTACGCGCGGAAGTAAAACAACAAATTATTAAAACTCAGCAACAATACAAGAAGAATTACGATAAAAAATGTAAACAACAAAGTGACTATCAAGTTGGTGATCTGGTTGCTATAAAACGTACACAGTTTGTAGCTGGTAAAAAACTTGCTAGCGAATTTTTGGGACCCTACAGGGTCACTAAGGTAAAGAGAAATAACAGATATGATGTGGAGAAGGTTGGAGTTACTGATGTGCCATACAGAACATCTACAAGCTGTGATAATATGAAGTTGTGGAGATTTGCCGAAACAAACAACGATTTATTGTCATCTGGGTCAGATGAAGAGTAGGATGACCGAATGTAAAGCTAGTATTAGGCGTAGAATAAGATGTCAGACATCAAGTTGCCAAAAACGATTTTTAAAAATATTTTCCAACAGCAATATACAGAAGTCAGTTGAAGCAGTCGGTTGAAAAGCTGTAATATTCTACTTTGAATTTGAAATTAAAAACTAAATGACAACTTAACTTTTTTTATAAAAATCAAACAAAAAATATTAAAATAAAATTATAAAACATTTTCATTCTTACAAGTATACTATCAAATTCACAATATACTAAACAGGAAATGGCTTCAGAAATTGGTGCACCAAAACGACCTTCAATACGAATAGAATCTTGATTTATTAAATTTCCGCAATGATAATTACTACTGTGATCTGGATGTAAATCAAAAGCAAGTAGTATCCGTTATCAAAAAGATCTTTAGTGATCTGATGGCCTCTATCAAAATGTTGTATTCCAGTTCCTTTAAATAGAGTTTGATAACCACGTGTGCTTATTACACCATCATTGGTATAGTTAAATTCGATTGGTTGGGCAGGAAATTGTACTCCGTTAACAACCAAGTCAAATCTTTGCAAATTAAAGTGTTGAAAATTAGATAGATTTTCCTTTCGATCATTTCTTGCTCATAATTTAAGTTTAATATAAAGGGTCCGCCAAATAACTTTTTTTTTTTTGAAAATGCTATAAAAAAAAAACTGCTGATTATTATCTCAAATTTCTTTTTTTTATTTGAAAGTACAATCCTTTCGGTTAATAATGGAAAATAACTTCATTCAAATGGCTGTCTCGGCTGGCCATGCAGTAGCCTACACATTCGGTCCAATTTTTGAGCACATTATCGATTGTGTGCAACTGTATTTCACCAATGGCTTCACGAATATTGTCCTTTAAAGCGTCAATTGTCTCTGGCTTGTTGGCGTAACACTTATCTTTGAGGGCACCCCACAAATAATAGTCCAACGGTGTCAAATCGGAGCTCCGACGTGGCCAAACGACATCAGCTCTGCGGCTGATAATGCGATCTTCAAAAACAGGGCGCAAAACATCGAGTGTAGCTTCGGCTGTGTGGCACGTAGCGCCGTCCTGTTGAAACCAAATGTTGCCAATATCCTCCTCTTCAATTTTTGTGAACAAAAATTCGCTCAACATGGCCCGATAACGATCGCCATTGACTGTAACGGCCACTCCTTGCTCATTTTCGAAGTAAAATGGCCCAATTATGCCTCTTGACCAAAATCCGCACCAAACAGTGACTCGTTTTGGGTGTATCGGCTTTTCAATGTATGCATGCGGGTTTTCTGTGCCCCAAATGCGACAATTTTGATTGTTTATATACCCGCCAAGATCAAAATGAGCTTCATCTGAAAAGATGATTTTTTTTGGCAAAATCGGCATCTTCTGTAAGTCGATCGCAGGCCCACTTAGCGAAGCGAAAACGCATTGGATGGTCAGTCTGCTTCAACTCCTGAACCAATTGGACTTTGAATGGCGTCATACCAAGGTCTTTATGCAAAATTCGTCTCAATGATGCCTCCGAAATGTTCAATTCTTGAAAACGACGGTGAATTGATGTTGATGGCGCTTCACGCATACTTTCTCCCACAGCAGCAATATTCTCGGGTGTACGCACTGTTTTCGGCTTTTCACGCTTTGGTTTGTCGATGAGGATGCCAGTTTCTTTCACTTTTTTCACAAGATAACGAACATACGGAGCTGACGGTGTTTCTCTTCTTCCAAAATCCGTACGCAATTTTCGCACACATTCTGCAACATTACCATGATTTTCAAAGTAATGTCGCAATATTTCCCAGCGTTGTTCAAGCGTATACACAACCATATTCGTACAGCGGAAGGATAAAACTAATTATCTGTCAAATCAGACATGAGCTAAGTGTTACCATTCACGAAATAAGCACTAGTTGAAAAAAAAAAACGTTAGATGGCGGACCCTTTATTTTTTTATCAGGTTTACCATCAGCCGAGGTTTGATGTAGTTGTAAATCCCGTTTCTTACATTTTATAATATTTGATACATCTACTTCATTATTACTTAGTAAAGAAAATGAATTATTTGATAGTCTGTTCATTTAAATTAAATGGTTGCGTTAATAAATTGCACAGTACAACACATGATTTTGGGACTCAATTCTGACAATTGCACCTGAAAGTAGCCCGGCAAATAAGAACTTCTGCATCATTAGTGTCAAGTTGGCTGCCATTATAATTTAATGGCCATACGAATTTTTTTACTCAAGGTGGATTTTTATCACTTTTTGTATATTTTAACACGGTTATAACTCGGTAACCGTACGGAATATCTCTTGTGTCTGAAACAGTGTTGTAGATGTTGAATAGGAGACAAAAAAGCGGAACAAACCTACCCGAAAAAAGTGCATCCAGTGTCTTAAAAACTGCAAAAAAGCCCATTTTCACCTTTTTGCTAAATAACTGGAATATTTCTTTTGTGTCTGAAACAAAGTTGTAGATATTGAATACGAGAAAAAAAAGAGGAACAAACCTACCCGAAAGAAGTGCATTCAGTGCCTTAAAAAACGCAAAAATGCCAATTTTCCCCCATTTTCACCTTTTTTGCTAAAGAACTGGATTACAAATCCACATATATGCTGTTTTATTCTTTATAAACGTTATTTTTCATGAAAATAAAAATTCCGATTCATATTGCAGCTATTCTTACACAGAAAATATGAGATTTTTATTTGTTATCTATGGATGGAAACAAAATTTAGAACATTTTCAAATATTGTCAATATCCATCCTCGTTGAAGTTGACGCTTGTGGTTCTGATGATCTTGTTTTCTTCGTAGGTTGTTCATATTCATGGTCTGAGTCTCCATCATCATCCGAGTTTGACATAATATTCAAGGGCATGTTTCCTTCAGTGTGTCCACCAATTTCAGTGTCATCATCTTCGGTGCTTTCATTTTCAAACTGCATAATTTTAGAACTCTACCAGCAAAGCTCCGCAAGCAATGCATCTAATTTTTTGCCTTTGAATCGCTTTTCCATGGTATGGTCACCAGGTGGAACCTCTCTCCTTGTTCGTCCGATTCCTGAGGTAATTGTGCCAAAAAGGTATCAAGGTGGAAATGCATGAAATGTAATTTTAACGTCATGGATGCATTGATTTTTTCAAAATAATACAGCAACTTGTCGACTCGTGTCTGTATGTCATATCGCTGTACACGGAAAAAATATGGGTGAAAATGGGCATTTTTGCGATTTTTAAGGCACTGGATGCACTTTTTTCGGGTAGGTTTGTTCCGCTTTTTTTTTCTCCTATTCAATGTCCAATGTTCAATGTTTCAGACACACGTGTTAAAATATACAAAAAGCAATGTTCAGAAAATACACAGATGAAATACACAATGTTCTGTTCTAAAGCAACCAACACATATTTTTATTTTCATATCAATTATGTGTGTTTCTACATTTTGTATGGTGCCGAACACATCATGACTGTGTTTCGTTTTAATATTTCGTTATCTACACGAACATTTTTCGATCGCGTATTTTTTGTTTCGAACACACATGAACCACACAGATTCGAGCGTAGCTTTATTTGAAGTTCATTTTCTTGCACGTGTAGTGCCAAAAAACAGAACATGTTCTTCAACGCGTACATCTAAAAATTAAAACATTATCCACTCGCGATCGGAAAAATCTGAAACACCCCTATAATAATGACAACAATTGTTTCAACCAAATTTATTACAAAAATATAAAATAATTCAATAGCAGCTACAAAAATTAAATTATATTAATAAAAATAAAAAAAAAATAAATAAAACATACAAAACAGAGAAATTTAAATGTTGTTTGTGACTTAATTTCGTTTTTTTTCGATCGTGAGTTGGTAATGTTTTAATTTTTAGATGTACGCGTTGAAGAACATGTTCTGTTTTTTTTTTTAGCACTACACGTGCAAGAAAACGAACTTAAAATAAAGCTACAGTCGAATCTGTGTGGTTTATGTGTGTTCGAAACAAAAACAAAACGCGATAGAAAAATGTTAAATATTAAAACGAAACAGTCATAATGTGTTCGGCACCGTACAAAATTTAGAAACACACATAATTGATATCAAAATAAAAATATGTGTTTGTTGGTCCGAGCTATGTTTGTTTACATATATGTACGAGTTTTTTATTCAGTGTGTGGTTTTTTCTGAACTCTGACAAAAAGTGATAAAAATCCACCTTGAGCAAAAAAATTCGTATGGCCGTTAAATTATTTATTTATTTATTGTGCTTTCCTGTACAATAGGAAAATTATTCTTATAATTACAGTACATGATTAATTAATTATAAGGGTACAATGTGCTGATATAAATGAATATAGTAATTATTTATAAAATAAAATAACAAAAAATAAAAACAACAAAATACAAAAATTTTAAATATCTTACTATCCAAAATAATCAAAAATTAGTTTTTTTAAAAGTCTTGCGTTGCTTTTTAGTTGATAAGTTGTGGAAGTGCATTCCAAAGACGAACTCCGTGCACAAAGAATTGCTGTTCTGAGACAAGTGTCCTATGAATAGGAATTATGAGCTTTAATTGTAATATAAGGAACCATGGGTGGTTGTTTAGACCGTTTACTTATCATCAAACATTTAGATTTTAATGGGTTTAAAAACGATGGATATTATTTAAATCCTCTTCGAGTTTTCCTATATTGTGATTAATTGAAGCAGTTCCTACTGCTTAAATATAACTGCACGTCATCGGCGTACATATGAATTTTGCAATGTAGAAGTTGTGAAGGTAGATCATTAGCATAGAGAGAAAAAAGCAAAGGCCGTAGGATGGATCCCTGCGGCACTCCTCTCATAATATTCAACGTTGCTGTGATTTTATTTTTCACGTAAACGGATTGGGTACGATCAGATAGGTAGGATCGAAGCAGATTTACAGATGATGAAGACAAATTACAAAGATGTTTCAGCTTATTACATATCACTAAGTGGTCGACAGTATCGAAAGCCTTTGAATGGTCAAGTAGGACCAAAAAATTAATTTTATTATCATCCAGGTTCATGCCTTATGTTTTCAGTTACTTCAGTCAAAGCAGTAACACAACTATGATTAGATCGAAAAACTGAATGTATATTCGACAACAAACCAATCTCATTTATGTAAGTGGTAATTTGCTTGTGAAGGAGCTTTTCGAGTACTTTTGAAAAGTAACAAACGATTGATATGGGGCGATATTCGTTAGTAGATTTAGGAACAGGAATTAGTTTGGCATGTCCCCATTTTTAAGGGAAAGTACTTGTGGTTATAATTGACTTAAAGAATTGTGTTAAATAAGGCAAGAGAAAGGGCAGCAAAATCCTCACAAATACTGGATGAATATTATCATGTCCGATTGTATTAGATTTAGCACCAACAACACTAAGATAAACTTGTTCATGAGTTACACACGAAAATTCAAAACAATTAATGGAGTCATTATCATTGTTAAAATTGTACAATGGGGAGTTGTTGTTGTGTAATACTGGTAAATTACTGAAGACTGAGTTTAACTCATTGAAATCAATACTGCTATCAACACTTTTAATGCCTTTCCTTATACCAATATAATGGCAGCCAACTTGACAAAATTAATGATGCTGAAGTTCTTATTTTCGGGCTACTTCCAGTTGCAATTCTCAGAATTGAGTCCCAAATCAATGAGCTGAAAAATGCTGTACTGTGTTTGTAAAAGTATTTTGTGTATTTTTAAATATATTTATTGAATCATTACTTAATAAGGTAACATATATATTGTTTTGTTGTGAATTTGAACTCATTTTGTTTTAAAATGATTAATTAAATTATTTGATGTATACGATTTTTTTTTGTATTTATTTTTTTAAATCATTTGTATTTATCCATGAGTTATAGTCCATACCGAAACCCAACCATTTTACAAAAAGTTTATTTCCATTAATCTTTAATATTTTTCAATCAAATATATATGTGGAGTTTTAGTTTTCATCAATTCTTCTTCGTAAAATCCTCCTTTAATTATATTTTTATTAAGATCTTCCAGCTGATAAGTTACGGGATTTGTTATAAAAATTTTATTAATTTTAAATACTTCCGCTGACCAATTTGGTATATAACCTTTTTCAAAAATATTTTTACTTTTCCTTATTCGAACAAATCATTTATATTATATTTTCTTTTATTAAATTATTGTATACTGTATTTAAAATTTTTCTTTCTAACTAATTTCGGCGCCATTTTAGTACTTCGATGATATGAAAAATTATAATCTTTTAATAATTTTTCTAAAATATGTAACCATTTATAATTTCCTTGAAGACTGAATTTCTTCCACATTTTATTTTTTTATCTTCTGTTAAATCTTTCAACTATAGATGGTTTCATATTTGAATATGTATGACAATGGTTAATGTTTAAGTCATTTATTAAGTTTTTAAAATTTTTATTTAAAAATTATTTTCCTTGATCAGTATGAAGATTTTTTGGATATTTATTTTTGTTTAACTCGATAATTTTTTTGAATGCATTTGTAATATCAATACCCGATTTGGTTTTTACGGGTAAAGCATAAGCATATTTTGAAAATACATACATTACTGTCATCTTATATTTATAACCTTTATTCGATTTTGCATATATTTAGTAGCATTTCCACGAAATCGATTTGCCATGTATCTAAAATATACTTTTGAATAAACCGACGTCGTTTAAAGTTTTTTCTTGACGATGAAGTCCAGTAACAAGACTTTCTTTACTCAAATTTTATACTAAGTTTAAAATAAGAGGTTAATTTACAATGTGGGCCCTCCGGTTGGGGAAAATCCACATTTATTATAAATTTAATCAAAAACCAGCATTTAATTTCTAATAAGGTGGATAGAATTATTTTGTTTATCAGTTTAGTAATGGTATTGTGAAATATTTTCTGTATCCGGTTAATCTGACTAATCAAAAGATAAAAAATATTAAAGAGGTCGATATTCATATTTCGACAATAATTTCGTTTCTCTGGAAATTTTATTAAGTATCATTACGTTTATTTTAATTTGCACCAAAACTGCTGACACTATGTTTGCAGTATTTATAGATCGAATTATATTTACCAAATTGTAATCAATGAATAAAACCTTTTGGTTATAAAAGTAAATATTTTTTGAAATTATATTGTTACATTACATCCAATCTAAAATTGTTGACGGAAAACAAACATATTCTCTTCGTAGTTAAAAAAGCAAAACCAAAACTAAGAAAAGCATTATTGGTTTTAAAACATGAAGTTTTATTTAATATTATGCAGAAAAACCACAAAATGAATAAAAAAAAAGTTTTAATTAAAATAAAACCATATAAAAACACTATTAGAAAAGTCTGTTCACCAAAAACTTCTATGACCCTAAAGAGAAAACATCTTATTCAAAAAGGATTATTTCTACCAATAATAATTTCTTCAGTTTTAAGTGGTGTTATTGGAAAAATTTTAGAAAATATCAAGTAAATTATCAAAACTAATTGTTCTAAATGCAAATACATTTGACAAATTTAATCAAAAAATATCGTATGCGAATTTTTTACAACGTAAACGTCTTCCAATGTATGCTTCTCACTCACTTAAAGATATTAGTAAGTGGTATGAAATCAAACAAGAATTAGCAAAGTTTCTAATTGGAAAACAAAAGATTAATATTTCAAAGAACAAGATGGATGAAAATAAATGGAAAAACTTGCGTGATAACGAAACTCAGACAAGAATATATAAAAAACATTTTGATACCCAAACACGAGGAAAATAATTAAAAAATATTGGTTCTCAAGCAAATTTTAATCTACCAGAAGAAGTTTTTCAAAATAAGTGTGAATATGAAGACGATTTCATGGATATGGATGCAACAGTACATAAAATTAATTATGATTCAGCATCATCGGCAGCTAAACGTCTTCAAGATTTTTCAAATAAAGGATCACAAAAGTTTAGACAATTATCGAAAGATGAATACCTTAAACAATCAACATTACCTTATAAATATTCACCTCGAACTAGAAATCAAAAAAAAAAAATAAATAAATAAATAGGGTTTATTCCTGAAAATGTAAAATGGCGAAATATATAATAAAATCAAAAAATTTAAATTTATGTTTAAATTACATTTTTTTTTTAATATATATAATTTGGAATAAAAACGAAATTGATTTTGTGTTATTATTATTAATATTTTTTTTTTTTTCAAAAATCATAAAAATCTACATTAAATCTATATCTCTTAACATATCTACATAAAAATGATCCCATACAAATATATTATCTCTAATACATCTCTTACCACCTAAATAACATATGGCTAATTTGCTAACATGTTGAACATATATTTGATGTACCATAGATCGAAATAATTTCAAATATATATTCTTCCTTTATTTACATATTTTAAGAAATTTGATATTTACATATGAGATCTTATCTTTACATACACCGTTCTACACACTTTTGCACACATGAAGTTGACCTATATATTCGGAATCTGCGTCGAAAAGTAAAATACCCGCGTCTCCCAGTTTTTTGGTCAATTCGTATTTTCGCGAAAAATGTGAATAACGGAGTAATGTAAACGAGGAATTAAAAAATACTTTACAAAAATACAAAATATTTTGTTTTTAGAAAACATAACGATAATATCAGCTTGTTTATAGAAAATATTAACACGTGCATCATAGATCAATTAGTATTAAAAATGTCACTAAACGAAAACAAAGTGACAACTGAAATTGTTGCATTGACTTACTATTTCTAAGTCGTTTTTTAAACAAATTTTTAATTTGATAACAGATTGTCCAAATTGCAATAATTTTTGCTATGTCTCTGGTTTATTTGCGCCCGAAAATTATTTGAGATAGCTATATGAGCAAAAGTTTTGTAAATGCTTTTGAAGAATTTTTCGTTATGTCATATGTACGCACCCGAAGTTGTTTGCGGGAGACCTACGAAAACACGAAAATATTAGATACCGTAAATTATGTGCTGTATGTATGTGTCATACACAAACCATCCACTCAATGTTGTGTTAGGCTGTCAATTCATTTCAATTCAATTCAATTCATTTATTTACAACAATAATATTTACATACTTATTTTATTTTATATATCATTTACATATAATGAGTTTAAGAGTATATCTTATTCAACATAAAAATTTTTGTAACTTGGAATATAAAATATATACAAAGTTTGGGAGGAAAATTTTTTTACAAAAACCTCTTTGAATTTTTTTTTTTTTAATTAAAACTTAATCTACTTATCTACCTAAAACTAATTACAATGAAGCAAGTTTATTAATATGAGTAAAATCCGAATAAGTACAACGGCGTTGAAAATTTTTCAAAAGTCTCTCTATTTTACTTTCCACTAATTCAATATCTGCTAGTGCATGCAGACGTGTAGTTGAGAAAAACCAAGGTAAGTTAAACATTAATTTTAAAAGTTTATTTTGTGAAATCTGCAGTTTCTTGATGTGACATTTTGCGATTTTAGCCCATACTGGGGCAGCATAGAACATTACTGCATGGAATACTGACTTTAAAATAAGTTTCTTGTTGGCAATACTAAGTTTTGAACTTCGATTTATAAATGGATATAAAATACGAGTCAGTGTATTTATTTTATTTATGATACGAGGTATGTGATCTTTAAATTTCATTCTAGTATCTAGGATTACACCAAGGTACTTAACGTTCTTCTCCCATTGAACTGACATATGTTGTATGTTAACATTGACCTGGGGAATATAGCATTCCTTACGCTTCCTAGTAAAATATATTGCCTGTGATTTGCTACAATTTATCATGATTTTCCATCTGTTTAAATAATTTGTTGCTACTTCCAAAGCTCTTTGCAGGTTACTTATGACATCATTAGCAAAAATACCAGAGCAGATAATTGCTGTATCATCAGCAAAAACAGACATTGTGCTGTAATCTAAACAGGGAAAATCTGTAGTGTATATATTATATAGAATAGGGGATAGACACGAGCCATGCGGGCAACCTGTTGGAATCTCAAAACTTCTAGAACAATGTGTTCCTATATGTACTTTGAAAGTACGATTTGTTAAAAAACATTGTATTATTTTAATTATATCCGCCGGACAGTTCAGACGGATCATTTTATATATTAATCCTTCATGCCATACAGAGTCAAAAGCTGCTTTTACATCTAGCAGAACCATACCCGATGACTTTTGGTATTCAAAATTAGTTTGCACTAAGTTCCTTATTCTCATTAAAGGGTGAACTGTGTTATGTTCTCTTCTAAACCCGAATTGGTGCGATGGAATGACATCGTTTAACTCGATAAAATGTGTCAATTTGATTTTAATTACCTTTTCAAAAATTTTGCTAATAGAGCTCAACAGGCTTATAGGCCGGTAAGAAGTAGGACTTTCAGAAGCTTTGTTCGGTTTTTTTGATAGGAATGATTTTAGCCTCTTTAAATTCTTTTGGGAAATCGCAGAGTTTAAAACACGCATAAATTAAAATTTTAAGGTATTTAAAACCTTGTCTTGGTAGTGCTTTTAAACACCTATTGTTAATTCCGTCAATTCCCGGAGCTTTCTTTTTTTTTAAGTTTTAGTTATTGACGTTATCTCCGAGATACTAGTTTCAATTTGGTTAGAAGTATTTTGATTTAATAAATTAAAATTATTGAGGCTTGAATTTACTAATGAAATGGTCTCAGTTTCACCTAAATTATCTGAAATTGAGTGGTTAGAGAAGAATGTTTGGCCAAGAATTTCACATTTCTCAGTATTGGTGGTAAAACGTGAGTTATCGTGTTTTAAAATTGGAATGCTGTTTTTCTTCTTACTTAAAATTTTTGTGAGCTTCCAGAATGTCGAAGAACCTTTATCTAATGTAGAAAGCAAATTGTCCCAAGACTTATTTCGTATTATATTTAACTCAGTAATGATTTGACGGCTAAGGAGTTTCATTAGATAGAAATCGCTTATGTTTCTATGGCATTGCCATATTCTGCGAACACTATTTCTTTGCCGTATTATATCTCTTAGGTAGTAGGGTAAGATTGTTCTGGAGGGAGAAGGAGATTTCCTTGGTGTACTGAGATGCATAGCTTCTGTAATTAACGCTTTAAAATATGTAATCATTTCGTCAATATGCTCATTTGTTGTATTTGCTCTAATACCGGAATATTAATTTGTCTATTTATATAATTCGCATACATATTCCAATTAGTTTTCGTAAAATCATATTCAAGAGAATTTAGATTTGTTATATTCAACATTAATTTTATTACTACAGGCAAATGATCAGAACTTAAATCGTTAATTACGAAGGCTGGTGTTAATATTTCAGGGACCTTTGTTAGAAATATGTCCAGTGTAGAACCTTCTCTGTTAGCACTAGCAGAAATGTAAGTATTATCAGAAGGATAAATTATATTGATATTGTAAGAATCTAATTTCTCATATAGAATATTTCCCCAACAAATTGCTCTAATACAACCCCAGTTGTATTAGTTCCAGCTAGTCCACCAGGGAAATAACAAGAATAAATGTTAATACTATCAGTGTTAGTAAAAAGTTTAATACCAATATTTTCTATTAGACTAGTGTTTACAATGGGTAGTGATTGATGCGGCACATTCTTTTTAACTATAATTGCAACACCGCCACCTCTTGAGTTTTCTCTATCGTTTCTATATACATAAAAGTCTTTGTGTCTAATAGATATGTTAGACTTAAGCCAAGTTTCTGAAACAAGACATATACTGACGTTGTTATCATTTAAGAATTGAAACAATTCTTGACATTTGTTGCGAATGCCTCTTGCATTCCAGGTGATAATTTTTATGACATTATCCATTACGAAAGAAACTTACAGGCGAGGTTGGTTATAACCTCGAATTGATCAGCTTTACTTCTACACATTTTTAGGTTGGTAATAAGTTCCATTGTTAATTTTTTTATTTCCTGAATTGTAAATAAATCGCCACTTCTATTGACATTATTAGGTGAGTTGATATTATTGGTGTTCCAAACTCCTAAATTGTTCGGCATATTTTGACGAAGCGTATTTGGAAAACTTCTATTATAGTTGTTTGGATTTATAACATTGTTGCCAAGCTTACGACGTGGAATTGGTTGCGCCCGTTGTGTCAATTGGAGAAAACTTGCTTTATTGGGACAATCATCCGAAAAAGACTTGTGGGTTCCATTGCAGTTTGCACATTTTATTATAGTTTCTGTACATTCTGCCGTTTTATGTTGACCTGTACAGTTGGCACAAAAAGTTTTTACTTTACATCTACTTGACCCGTGGCCAAACATTTGGCAATTATAGCATTGCGTTATTTTAGAATTGTTAGATTGCTGGAATTCCCATCTCACTTTAACATAGTCTATTACAGAATAACTCTGTCTTAATTCTCTAACTGTAATAGTTTTTCGTTTGAAATAAACCACATATATATAATATACGGAGTTGTAAGTACTTTTTTTTAGTGACTATTTTAGTATCTACACAATTTAAGCCCACATCTAAGAGCTTTTGTTTTATAATGGCAGGATCGAACTTGTCCATTCCGAACATGAGTGCTTTATACGGCTTTTCATTTCTTGTAGCATACGTAAAATATTCGAATTTATTGTCCAGACTACAACAAATAGTGTCAAAATCTTTTTTGTTTTCACAAAACAATTTGAGACCGATTGAAATTTTTCTATTCGCATACCCTGAAATATTTTTAGATTTGCATATTTCATGTATTTCTTCAATTTTACACTTTAAAATTGTTATTGGAGGAACAGTAACCTTTGTTGTTTTTTCAACGATAAATTCATCGTCTATTTTATCATCCTCAATTGTTTGTAAGGGCGAAAAATAATTTGCTGAGCTTATGTTAAGCCCATTGTTGTTGGGTTTGGGTTTTTTAGGCATTGTGTTTACGCATAGTGCGTTAACATCATCAATTTGTCGTGTACGTTTGATTTTGCTTACTGCAAGTTGTTTTTGCACTATACACAAGTTGTTTTTGTTAAAAAGAATTTTTATGTTTTGTTTTGAAAATTGTTTTTATATTTAAATTGATAATATTTCACTTCAAACTGCCGCGTTTTTGTCTTAACGTATCAATAACGTAAACAAGACTGTTAGGCTGTCTGTTATGTAGTAATTAAACCAAGCATTCATGAAAATATTAAGTGACTAAACATGTATGAATATTCCACCAAATCAATAAACAAGTATTGTCGTTCGGTCAATGTAAACAAATTGCACCATGTAATAAAATTAGAACGAAAGGTTTAGAATTACATTTTTAAACCAAAGCGGTATTTTATTAATATAAGTATTGAGTAACAGTCAATAAAAATGAAAGCTACTCAATGCCCTAAAATTCTAAAAGAAAACACTTTCTATTATGCTGGGATATTAAAACATAGTGCATAGTGTATTAAGATATGAAACAACAAAAACAAATGAATGAAATTAAAACTAAGAAGAACCATTGAGTGACTTTTAAACGTCACTCAATACTAGACTAGAATTAAGATTCTCACTGTAAGTTTATAAGCAGTATGATTTTTAATAAAAAAAAGAATAATTTGTCACCAGACAACAAAAAAGAACCACTCGCTTATATATTTAATAAATAGCGAATAGGAACGCTCCTTAAGTTGAGCGTTAACAGGACCAATCGCTCCTATTAGATGAGCGAATGTTTCAAGATCTATTCTAAGATCTACAGAAACAACACATGGCGATCCTAGCCTAATATCCTTGAAGCAGTATTTAAGAAGAGCTCCTAGATTGAGTTCGGAAGGATCCTAATTCACGCCGGGAATTAGAGGGATTGTCCGGCCAAGGGACAATCGGAGGCTATAGCAGAGACAACAAGCCGAAGCAGATACCACCAAAAGCAGCACAAGCAGGCATGCAGTTATAAAAAAAAAAAAAAAAAAAAGCAACATAAAACAGTATAAATAGTGTGCTCTTAGTGAGAACCTATTAGGGTGTGGAGGCGATTTCGCCCATGCACAGGGTAAAAGAAAAATAATTTATGTAGGAAAGTTTTCTTGTTTTTAATAATGAATGATAATAAAATTGGTCTGGCCATTAACAATTGAAGAATATTTACGAAGAAATAAACCCGAACAGACGGGGAAACCCTTGAATATACCAAAGGTGAAACCACCAAAGCGTCGTGGTGTATTTTTGGTAAAGAAACGAAGAGAATTGGCAAACTACAGAAGAGTAGTCAATTCATCGCCACCTCCACCGTGGGATCTAGCAACTAAATATTGGTCGAATATCAATGAAATTGAAGCAATTATAGACATACATACGCAGCTAAAGAAGCAGAATTAATATCTCACAATATTTTTATGTATTATTTGTAAAAAAAAATAGTTTAAATAATATATATTATAGTATAATAGGTAAAATAGTAATAAAAGAAAAAAAGTAGAAAAAAAATTTTCATATAGAAACAATCTATTCAATTAAAACATAACAATTATCACAATGTTCAATAAATCGCTGATGAAGGCTGAAATGCCAGAAACCGGTCCGATTAAGAATACAGTGCAGTTATGAATTTTTGAAATATATGCTTTCTTCTTTACCACGCACCATTTAAAGAAAATTTTTAAGTTAATATGAATATTTTTAAAATAATTATTATTATTACAATATTATTAATAATTTTGTCCATAGTAGGGATTTTACTTAAAATATAACTAACCAACAGTGTTTGGTATAGAGGAAACAAACTCGCATATTTAGGATAAGAACAAATAGAAGATTTTAAGGCCATTAAAGATATGTTTTTGTCATTGTTTGAGTAAAGATGTATGTATAGACTTCAAATATGGAATTCAGAAAAATTTACGACAAATATATATAGGATGGGTAATATTTTTAATAATAGTAACACCAATGGCAATAGTTTTGAATAGAAAATGGTCCGATTTCATGCTAGCAGTTAACAACTATAGGAAACAATAGAAAAGAAAATAAGATTAACTTTTGCGGTTGACAGAGACTTTTTACGACATAAATGGACTCTCAGAAAACTCTTGAGCAAATTAGTGTTAATGCCAAAAAGTCATTGTCGAGGGCATACACTTTAGAAACAATAAAGGAAAAAAGTTTAGAAATACAGAAATTAGAGGAAAAATTCAAAAGTTATATAGAAGACTCAGATTTAAAAGAATTAGATAGTAAAGAAGCTTGGGAAAATTTTATAAGAACTAAAGAGGAAACTCTGAAATTATTAGAACAACATAATAGTAAAGAAGCTTGGGAAAATTTTATAAGAACTAAAGAGGAAACTCTGAAATTATTAGAACAACACAATAAGAGAAAGATAAGGACGAATCCAATCATGACTAGTTTAGATATGAATGAATTGTCGTTGATTACCAAATTGGTACCGAAATTTTCGTGTAAATCTGGCGAACTACAAGATTTTTTAACAAATTTGGAAATGGTATCAGTGACTGCGGCCACTGAAAAAACCAATTCATTTTTCAATTTTATTTTTAAATCGAGATTGGACGTAAAAGTTCAGAACAGAATAAAACAAACCTCTGTAACAACGAATATTGATGATTTGATAGAGTTATTAAGATTGTCGTATAAACCATCAAGATCATCAAATACAGTATTAAGCGAATTAACGCGCATCATTCAGAGAGACAATAATTTGCTGGGCTTTGCTATGAAAATTGAAAAACTCGTGACTGAATTGAATGAAATACAAATATCCGAGCAAGGAGAGGCAAATAGAAATGCCATAATAAATACGAACAGCAAAATTGCTTTCAATGCATTTGTAAACGGCATAACAGACCCACAGATAATGGCTACGATAGATGCAAGCCAGGTAACGACATTTGTAGAGGCGTTAAAAATCGCTGAAAAAGTTGCTTCAAGAACGCAACAGAAACAAGTATTTTATCAAAATGATCAACACACTGCGACTCGTAACACTACAGCATACAGACAATCTGAAAGCAGGAACTGCGGCAGACGACATGGCTATAAATGTCCTGCAGAAGGTGCGATATGTCACAACTGTGGAAAGGTGAATCATTTTGCAAATATCTGTCGTACTAAATTTCAAAATAATAACAACGGAAACTATACAAGTAACTCTAATAAAGATAACAACAATAGGAGGCGCACAAATAATGGCTATGTGAACAATAATAGCAACAATAAGAACGGACATAATTATAATCTGAGGAATGCAAATAACAGTACAAGAAATCTTAACGTACATCAAATTCAGGGAAACGCACAAAACCCGGAGACCGAGGAAATACAGTCTCCAAGGGGGTTAAACTATTAGAAAATACTAAAGTGTACAGCATATCATCCAAACTCAGAAACTACGTGAGATTAAGCATTGAAAACACAAATAAGGAGTTAACATTTTTAATTGACACAGGGGCTGATGTCTCCTTATGCAAGAACAAATTTTTAACGAAGTATGAGATAAACCGGGATGACTATTGCAACTTGACAGGAATTTCAGAGGATATTATTAAATCACTAGGTTCCACGAATATAAACATTAATATGGAAAATGATATTATAACACAGAAAATACAGCTAGTGGAGGACACTTTCCCGATAAAAACAGATGGAATTCTAGGAAGAGATTTTCTTTCAAAATGTAGATGCAATATAGATTATGATAGCTATGCGTTAACGTTTAATTTTAATAATGAGATGATAGTGATTCCAATACATGATAACACTTTTAGAGTTAACAGAGTGAAAATACCACATCGAAGTGAAATAGTAATACCATTTGTTATTAAACTGGAGGAAGACTCCGTAGTACTGAACAGGGAGATTGATAAAGGTGTATTTTTGGCAAATGTGATAATACCTAAAAATGGCAATCAACACATCAAATTACTAAATGTAACGGACGATATAATTATAATAAACAACTTAGAAGTGGAGACTAGATCACTGAGAAACTATCGTATTTGTTCATATGGCAAGAAGGAGAATGAAAACCATTATACACAGCAAAGATTTAGTAAATTACTGGAAAATTTTGAATTAAATGACTTGGATGATGTGAACAGAGATGAGATTATCTCAATATTGAAGGAATATCAATCAATATTTCACATGGAAGACGAAGTGTTAACTACCAATAATTTTTATAAACAAACAATCAATTTGAATGATAATAGTCCAGTATACATCAAAAATTTTAGATTACCACAAGCACAAACAACAGAGATAAATTCTCAAGTTCAGAAGCTTTTGGAGAATAATATTATTGAACCATCGATAAGTCCATACAACGTACCACTCTTATTAGTGCCGAAGAAAGGACAGACATATTTGAAAAAATGGCGATTAGTTGTCGACTTCAGAAAATTAAATGACAAAATTGTAAATGACAAATTTCCTTTAACGCGTTTATACGACATTTTGGATAAATTGGGAAGAGCTAAGTATTTTTCGACATTGGACATGACAAATTCCTTTCATCAAATTGAACTTGACCATGAAGCACGCCCTTATACAGCTTTTTCTACTCCAAATGGTCATTACCAATAAACAAGACTACCTTTCGGTCCGAAAATATCATCCAACAGTTTTCAACGCATGCAGACAATCGCATTGTCTGGTTTGGAATCTGAAGCTTTTCTTTATGTAGATGATATCATAGTTTTTGGTTGTAGTCTAAATCACCATAACACTAATCTGATAAAGGTTTTTGATAAATTATGAAAATACAATTTAAAGCTGAACGCTAGTAAATGTTGTTTTTTAAAACCTGAAGTGGGATATCTTGTACATTTAATAACACCAAAAGGCATAAAACCAGATCCGGAAAAATTCGTATCGATAAGAAAATATCCTGTACCAAAAAATGCTGACGATGTTAGAAGATTTGTAGCATTTTGTAATTACTACAAAAGATTTATAGAAAATTTTGCCAACATAGCCGATTGTTTGAACAAATTATTAAAAAAAGGTCAAAAATTCGAATGGACGGAACAATGTGAAAATGCGTTTGAAACACTGAGAAATAGACTAATGAGTCCGCCCATTTTACAGTATCCAAATTTCGAAAGACCATTTATCCTAACAACTGACGCATCTGATTTTGCGTTAGGTGCTGTGTTATCACAAGGAGAAATTGGAGAAGATAGATCAATATCTTATGCCAGTCGATCATTGAACAAACACGAAAGGAATAAGTCAGTAATCGAAAAAGAATTACTCGGTATACACTGGGGTATACAATTCTTCAGACCTTACCTATTCGGTAGAAAATTCATAGTGGTAACCGACCATCGTCCACTCATCGCATTATTTACACATAAAAATCCTAGTTCCAAATTAACTAGAATTCGACTAGAATTGTCTGATTACGATTTTCAGATAGTTTACAAAAAGGGAAAAAATAACACAAATGCAGATGCTCTATCTAGAATACAAATAGATTCCGATGTATTGAGGAAAATGATACCTCAAAATAATGAAGAAAATGTGAAAAAGTCGCTGGTGATAACAAGAAACATGAAAAGGAAAATGATACAAACTGAGGAGAATAGAAATGAAACTAAAGAAAATAATAAAAGGAAAACTAAAAGAAGAAATGCAAATAAAACTGAGGTAAGCGATGATACAGTTCTTACTGAGCCTGATCAACTCAAAATGTGGGAGTGTACATCAATGAATGATATAAAACTTGCGGTAAAGCTGAAGTTTATAATGGAAAAATCGACTAGAGAATTCAAAATTGAGAAATATCTTGCTTTAAATCAAATGGCCATCAGATGTAGCGATAATCCCGATTATATATATAATGTGTTGGAGAAACTACCTTCTGTTTTAAGCATATTAAATTGTGCAATGTTCGCACTAGAAAAAGGTGACGAAATATTTAAAAAAGTAAATATAGAAAAAGTAAAAGAGATAATAAACAAGAGTAAAGGAAATGACGTCAGAATTCTCATATATAGCAAACCTCAAAGAGTAACAGAAGAACAGGAGAAAATTAAATTAATTAAATTGTATCATGATACACCATGCGGAGG
The DNA here is from genome assembly GCA_963682025.1 of Cordilura impudica. Taxonomy (NCBI): domain Eukaryota; kingdom Metazoa; phylum Arthropoda; class Insecta; order Diptera; family Scathophagidae; genus Cordilura; species Cordilura impudica. Next base: position 169,842,038 of record OY821519.1, on the reverse strand, counting down.
ACATTTCGGAATAAGGAAAACACTAATAAAATTGAAACAGAAATATTTATGGAGAAACAGGAATAAAATGGTACGAAATTATGTATCAACGTGTGATCTTTGCCAACGGAGCAAACAAGTAAGACACACCAAGGAACCATTATGTGTGACAGACACACCGGGAAATAGCTTTAACACTGTAGTTATCAACACAGTTGGACCATTACGTCCTTCAGGGAATTTCAGATACATTTTGACTATGCAGTGTGAACTCACTAAGTACGTTATAGCAGTCCCAATGGAAACAAAAGAGGCTAAGAGTGTAGCGAAAAGCCTAATGTAAAACTTGATACTAAAATATGGCATTTTTAAAACTCTAAAATCTGATAGGGGAACAGTTTGTAAATGAACTAATGAAGGAAATATGCAATTTGTTGAAAATCGGACAAAAATTATCTACGCCATACCACCATGAAACTTTGGGTACCATAGAAAGAAATCATAGGGTATTGAATGAATACTTCTTGTCATTCGTAAATAATGATAGCTGGAGTGATTGGATAGCTTATTATTCTTTCGCTTACAATATCACACCACATGTAGATACAAATTATTCTCCATATGAGTTAATTTTTGGTAAAATACCTACATTACCAGGTGAACAGATTATGAATAATGAGAGGGTATACAACTTGGACAATTATGCTAATGAATTAAAGATGAGGCTAAAAACTTCATTAGAAAATGCTAAAAAACTGATTGAAATTTCGAAAAAGAATAGACGTTTAGAATCGTACAACAAAGTAAATAGGATAGATCTCAACATAGGGGATTTAGTTTTAGTAAAATTAGAAACTAGGAAAAAGAATCAACGACCATATAATGGACCGTATGAAATTATAGATATAAACAATGTAAATATAACTATAAGAATAAATGGAAAAGAAAAAACTGTACATAAAAATTTATTGAAAAAATACCATAGATAACAAAAACAAAAATTTCAAAAAAAAATTTTGTAATATAAATAATTGTTAATACTGTAAACATTTATAATAAGAATAATATGTATAGAAAAACAAAAAAAGGGGTTTATTATTTAAATATCACTTGTAACATTATTTTTTGTATAATTATTATGTCATTTAAACACTAACAAATAAGTATGTCATTTAATAACTACCAATAATGTATTCAAATTAAAAAAAAAAAAATAATTAAAAAAAAAATTTTTTTTTTTACAATGAACACAAATTGTAATTAATAAGTCATAAGCACTTAGTCACTACTCACAAAGTATCCAAATATCAAACGAATTTTTTTTTTAAATAAGTAATCAAATTTCAAAGAATGATTTTTTTTTTTTTACAAAACAAACAAACAACAACAATAAAGTAAAATCACATAATTTTTGTAAACATAAATGATATGATTTAACTGAAAGGGTAGGGGTGTGCTGTATGTATGTGTCATACACAAACCATCCATTCAATGTTGTGTTAGGCTGTCTGTTATGTAATAATTAAACCAAGCATTCATGAAAATAGTAAGTGACTAAACATGTATGAATATTCCACCAAATTAATAAACAAGTGTTGTCGTTCGGTCAATGTAAACAAATTGCACCATGTAATAAAATTGGAACGAAAGGTTTAGAATTACATTTTTAAACCAAAGCGGTACTTTATTAATATAAGTATTGAGTAACATTCAATAAAAATGAAAGCTACTCAATGCCCTAAAATTCTAAAAGAAAACACTTCCTATTATGCTGGGATATTAATACATAGTGCATGTATTAAGATATGAAACAACAAAAACAAATGAATGAAATTAAAACTAAGAAGAACCATTGAGTGACTTTTAAACGTCACTCAATACTAGACTAGAATTAAGATTCTCACTGTTAGTTTATAAGCAATATGATTTTTAATAAAAAAAAGAACAATTTGTCACCAGACAACAAAAAAGAACCACTCGCTTATATATTTAATAAATAGCGAATAGGAACGCTCCTTAAGTTGAGCGTTAACAGGACCAATCGCTCCTATTAGATGTGCGAATGTTTCAAGATCTGTTCTAAGATCTACAGAATCAACACAATTACAACCAGCACAAATGAAAAGTCTGTTGTGATCTTAAAGTTGTTGCGCTATTAACTGGAGGAAAGTTAGGTTATTCACGACATCAACGTTTTTTGTGTGTTTGGGAGGGAAAAAGATTTGCACTATACAGATAACGAATGGGAGACGCGTTTAAATTTTGTATAGACCATATACCGTTGGTTAAACCTGATGGTGTAATATTACCTACTTTACACATAAAACTTGGTCTGATCCGAAGCTTTATACGAACACTAAATAAAGAAAGTGTATCATTTAAGATGTTGACACAAATTTTTTCAAAATTATCGGATGCGAAAATTGAAGCAGGTAACCTATTTAAAAAACATTTTTATGACCTGATTTGTAACAATTATATTTTTATATTATACAGATTTTAAAAATGCACAAAGTCCTATCGAAAACAGGGCATGTATAGATTTGGAAAATGTTGCAGAGAAATTTCTTGGCAATAAAAGAGCTAACAATTACAAGTATTTTGTTAAGGAAATGATTGATGGCTAGCAAGAGATGGGAATCAACATGTCACTTAAGATACACTTCAACCATTTAGATTTGTTTCCATTGAACTTTAATGACGAATATGGAGAACGCTTTCACCAACAAAAACAGATATAGAATTTAGGTACAAAAAAAAAAAACGATAAGAAACATGTTGTCATAATAATTAATTTCCTAATAATTTTCTAAATTTTGGGAATTAAACAAATTTTTTGCAAACGACAATTTCTTTTATGTTCATATGTTAATATTCAAAAGAAAAGTATTTATTTATGTATTCATCTCTATATCAACATACAAGTTCATATCCGGAAATCCTGTCATGTAAGGGATTTTGATACAGGCGATAACAAAATTTATTATGTGGAAGACGAATGGTATGATTAATTTTTTAAACTCTTTCTTTTAACTTATACTCTCTGTCTGTCTGTCTGCCATGGGTGGACCCCATTCCCCCTTATCCAATTGATCTGAAACTTGGCCCAGTCTTGTCATGACTACAGATTAATTTTGGGGTAGGCACGCACAGTCACGCGCAGTCACGGAGTGATCTAAATGTCATTTCCCTTATCCTCGATCTAAAACTTGGTCCATACACTTGCTGTGAAAAAAAGATTAACTTTGACTTAGTCACGAACAGTCACGCGTGGTCACGCACAGTCACGGAGTGATCTAACTGTCATTTCCCCTAATCCGATCGATCTCAAACTTGGTCCATACACTTGCTGTGAAAAAAGATTAACATTGACTTAGTCACGCACAGTCACGCACAGTCACGGAGTGATTTAAAACCCATTTTCCCTTATCCGATCGACTTAAAACTTGGTCGATAGACTTGCTGTGAAAAAATATTAACTTTGACATAGTCACGCACAGTCACGGAGATATTAAAATCCCACTTCCCCTCATCCGATGGATCTGAAGCTTTGTCTATAGACTTGTTGTGGCCAAAGATTAATTTTAAGATAGTCACACAGTCACGGAGATATTCAAAACTCATATGCGTAAGGAAAGAAAGAGTTTTAATAAAAACTTTGTTTTTATGGGTTAGATTATTTTTTAAATATAAATTTGCATTTTTTGTAAATATACGAATTGATCTAGAAAAAGTGGGATACACGAGTATTTTATCTCTTGCTCCTCGTTCAGAATATAAAAATTTTTTTTCATGTGTGCAACCAAAACTTCAATTTTGTAGAACGGTGATATAGATATTGCAACAAATAATATATAGGATCTAAAGATATTAAATAGTTTTTATTTTATTTTTTAATGATTTTTAAAGGAAAATGGGAGGAAAAAACCTTTATATGGTTTAATAACTTCAAATACTACCTGAAAATATTTATGTGCTTATAGGAGGTTTATTAGAAATAATAGACCTCTATAAGTATTTAGCATTTTGTTGCCATTTTGTTGCATACCTTTTTATGTTTATTCAACGTCTCATCATTATGAAAATGGATTAAACACATATTACAAATATACACCTGCCTACAGTTACTTGTGAGTTGAGATTTTATCAATCTATTATTAAATAAAAAAGAATAAAACATTTTAAATAGCATATTTTAATTTTATACATCAATAAAACATTTTTAATTAGTATATTTTAATGTTATATATCAATATAAATAATGAGTTACATACCTTGAAATATTTTTTATTCACACATAATGGAATCGATCTTCATCCTCTAATAAATGCAAGTTGATGTGGACAGGTTTTTCCTTTTTGGTGAAATAATATGGGCCCACTATATTACCATCCGCTTATTGTCGGGTTATTTTTTTCAAAGATTTGTATGTTGTTGACAGATAGTGGGAAATTAAGATTTAAGAAATTTAACGTTATATTGTTTTCCAATATTATTATCAAATCTTCAATATCTATATTTCCATATGAAGAACATCTCTTTAAATGTATAGTGGCTGGATATAATGCTGATATTATTGCCCACTTAAAACAATATTCATCACTATTTTGCACATTAATACAGGCATTTGTTTTTGATAATATGTGGTGGTAAACATATATATTGAGACCCTTTAATGCATGTATATTTATTCATATTCACATCAATATGTGTGATTTCGATTAGAGCCCATCTACTATCACGCTCTTGAAATTCACTCATTTTTTGTGCAAGTTTGTTGGAATTGTTGGAGTAATGTTGATGTATGTCAATATCGTTGTTTGATGAAGTTACAACACACATTTTTGTTTGATGTGACGTTGTTTTAATCTCACTTTCTTCATCATCGTTAATCAATATATATTTGCAAAGTAATTCAAAATTAAATTTGATGTATGTGTGTTTATTTAAAAAAGATTTTTTTTTTAATCACTTTTTTCTTTATCAAATGTAAAAATTCTTCAGGAATCAAATTTTCCTTATCATTGTTTTCAAATCAAGAAGTTGATATCCGATTTTTGAATCATCCATTAATACATTTGATATTATTCTCTTCATCCACAATTTTAAAACAATTTTCGTTGCTACTATTGGTTTTCACAGGGAATCCCTAACCTTTTTCTGTACAACTTCGTTACACTCATTGCAGTGTACACTTCTCTATTTTTTTATCCATATGGTCTATTTAGTATTCATGTCTTAGATATTCTTTTCTATCTGAGAAATTAATATCACATGTTGATCCTTGATGATGCATTCTAATATGCCGTTTCAACGAAAAATTTTGGTTGTATTCATATCCGCAGAAATCAGAAATGAATTTAGCCATTTTTGGTAGTTAAAATTATTTTTTAGTATTTGAGAATGCGCTAGTTTAATATTGTTTTGTTGTTAAATTCTTTTTTGCAACAAGAATACACACGTTTATCAATTTGTTTATAGTTTAATTTGTTTAATAAAAAATCCATTAAAATTTTAATAAGGTTTATTTTATTTAATAAAAATCTGTTAAACTTTTAATAAAGTTTAATTTGGTTAATAAAAAATCCGTTAGATAGTTCGATGAATAACCGACACACGTTTATCAATTTGAAAATTTTTTATAAAATCATACGTTTATCACTTTTGTAAAATTCGGTTGTTGTTGTTTGTTGTGAAATTCTTTTTTGTAATAGTTTGTTTATAAAAATCCATTAAATATTTCGATGAATAATTAAAGTTTTTGCAATATTAACCAATCACAAAACAGCAGTGTTTTTTGAGCAAATTTAGTTTATTAAAATTTTTGCGATATTAGCCAATCATAAAAAAGCAAGTAAAATTCATAAGCAACAAACAACTTGTAATATGATATTAATTGAAAGTAGGGATATTCACCATCTTTACTAATTTATTATTGGTATTAACAAAATGTTACTATTAAATATATAATAAAATCAAGAAATAAATTTATGTTATATTTATTTTATTTTAATTATCACAATTCCAAAAGTTTTGTAGTATTCTTTAAACATTTTAAAATAATAATATGAAAGTAAGCATTGTTTTAATCAAATTATAAATCAAATATTGCTAATCCGTTTGGTGTCTCTCTTCCTCTAAAGTTAATAGTCCAACTGTTTTCATTCATCATTGTTAAATAAGGATCTTGATTTAATAATGCTTTATTTAGTCTTGGTGGAAAATAAAACCATTTATTATTACCAAATATACAGCTACTTTACATCCATAGATTGTATATTTCTATTGAAATTTCACAAATTTTAAATTCTCATCTTGTGGTAGGTCATCCATTCTTGTATATTCACACTAACTGCCTTGAGCAATATTTATTATTTCCTGATAATTCTGAAAAAATAAAAAATAAATAAATATTAAATGAATAAAAATACATATAGATGTTAAAAAAAATATCTTAAATATTGTTAATTGAATGGTGATATTTTTATAACTATAATCGTTATATAATTTTCCTAATTTGAGTAAAAAATTATATTAGTTAAGTAGTATGAGAACTAATCATTTTTAACTTTAAATATTAAAAAACTGTAGAAGTCGTACATGATCATTAAGGAGACCCTATGCCCCACAGGGAGTTAAACGGATGGAAGAAGAAGAAAAAGACACGATCATTAAAGGGATCATAGTGTTGTCAGTCCCTTCATATAAAAAATTATTCCGAAGATGCATTTTTTAATATTTCAATAGAAACAGACAGACAGACATATTTATACAAATACTGGATGCAATTTAGACACATGCATATATAATATGATAAGCATAATTAACCCTAATTATGTTTATGCGGACACATTTGATTATATGATTTCACAATATTTTGAAATAAAAATTTATATATAAATGTGAACAGACATACAAATTTATATAAATTGCGGATGTCTTTTAGTTAACTGTATACATAATATAATACAATCAACATGATATTGAAAGAGATATACAACTTCTTTAAATAATTCTCAAATATTATTTACGATGAACATAAAAATAAACTTATTAGTGTTCAATCACACCTGGAACATATAAAAAATTTAAAAAAAGACAAAATCCATATGGCGAACATTATGAGGATTGTATTTGATCAAATGAAAATATTACATGTGGACCATTTTCAATTTCAACCACTGTGTAATAACTCAATAAATCAGCAAACAGCATAACGCATTAATATCAATATATATATATATATATATATAAACTTTTATAATTTGTCAATGACACATCTGTTCAGTGCTACTGTTACAAAATAACTAGTTAATTCAATCGACACCGTTCCCAGATCTCCACATCCCTCCAATATTTTTTAGCTTCAGCGTCGACCTCGGGTTGGGGATCTCCTGTTGAATATGTAAATCTACCGGCTCTGCTAAAGAATCCAATTTTTCAGAATCATCGGGAGGTTCTGATGTTCTTGGAAATTTCTTCAAATGACTGATGTTACACCTGCAAGCTTTATCATCCGCGTGGATGAGCCTTTCCGCTCGATTACCTCAAATTCTTCTGCCCCATATGTCGATGTGAGTTTATTTGGGAGAATAACATTCTGCAGTAATACTTTGTCTCCAACCTTTATATTGTTGTCTTTTGCCTTTCAATTTTCGTCCGTCTCCCTTTTTCTTTATTAACGGCATCCATGTCTCTAGCCTCCGCATCTAAAACATTCTCGCTAACATCCAGGATAGTTGGTATTTTGTCTCGAATTACGCGGTTGAATAACAGTTCCGTTGGGGCTTTTCCAGTTGTTCCACAGAAAGTGACATTGTACATCAGTAGGAATTTTTGAATTTATTTTCTGGAGTCTGTTCCGTTACTATCTGCTATTCCTAGCCGCTTAACGATCGACCGATTCATGTTTTCCTCCTCATCATTAGCCTCCGTCCAATATGGCGGTGACGTAATAATTTGAATGTTTTGTCCACACAATAGCTTTTGGATTTATCACTAACAAACTGATGCCCATTTTTCGTAGTAATTGACTGTGGGTAACAAAGTCTTGAGAATACTTCGTCTAAAAAATAAATTATAGCACTCGTTGTAATTTTCTTCAAGACTACAAATATAAAATCGTGGTTATGTAACGATCCCAGCAAATCCATTGCCAGGTATAGCCACGGCTAATTGGCTCCGGCTAACTGGCGCCGGTAGTGGCGGTCTTAAAAGCATTAATCAATCATGACAGTGTTTTACATATTTTTCGAAATCCCGATCAATTAAAGTCCACCATACCTTTCAACGTAAACGCTTCACCACCGTCTCGCCTGGATGGCCTTCATGTGCTATAGTTAAGACTCTTGCCCTTAACGAAAGGGGTACAACGATTTTAGTTCCTCGTAGCAAAATATTGCTCAAAGTACATAATTCGAGTCGAAACGGAAAAACTTATTCGATGTATTCAAACTCCATGAATTGTTTTTCACACTCGCCACCGCATCCATCAGTCCAGCATCTGACTGGTTATTTTCTACGATTTCAGATTGTTGATCGAAAGACATACAATTGTCAATTTTGCACAGCCTAAACAAGAAATCGGCGATGTTATATTTACTAGACTGGTAGATCATCTTAAATTTGAACAATTGATCGCTCGATAAGAGCAGGCGGCTTTGACGTGGCCTTGAAAATCATCTCTAAAGGCTTGTGATCCGCGACAAGTTCAAATTCAATGCCTGCCAAACAATAATAAAACCATTCGACGGCCCAAACTAAAGCGAGGCTTTCCTTCTCCGTTTGCGAATATCTTCTTTCTGTCTCAGATATGCTTTTACATGCAAACTATATTACTGGGGAAACATTGTTATCAAATTGCAACAGAACAGCTCCTAGAGCTACCGGACTTGCCTCAGCTATTTATCGGGTGCGACGCTTCGGATTAAAATAGGATAACGTTGGCATCCTGGTTAGCTGCTTCTTGAGCTTTTGAAAGGCATCATCTTGACATGGGCTCCAGATGAACTTTTTATCTTTTTTAGTCAAATTCCTGAGGGGTTCTGTCAAATGAGCAAAATCAGGTATAAATTGTTCAATGTATGTTCCTGCCTTATTACAAGAGGGCCTAAAGGAAATTTTACCATTCTTAATAAATATCGGACGTAGCAGTTTGGCCTTGGACTACATACCAGAGGCATGGAGGAGGGCAAAAGTGGTGTTCATACCCAAAGTGGGGAAAAAGGACACTGCACATCCAAAATCTTTCAGACCAATAAGCCTAACATCTTTCATGTTGAAAACACTTGAAAAAGCTGTGGATATCTATCTAAGATGTGGGATACTACAACAGATGCCTTTGCATCCAAACCAGCATGCATATAGAACGGGCAGATAAACAGAGACCGCTCTTATCAACCTAGTTTGCATCATTCAAAAATCACTAGATGAGAAGGAAATAGCAGTTTGTGCATTCCTAGATATAGAAGGAGCCTTTGATAACACTTCACATGATGTAATAGAAAGGGCATTAAACCGAAGAGGGGTAGACTCAGTGACATCAAGATGGATGGTAGAAGTTCTTAACACGAGATCAGCAGAAACATCAGCAGAAGGGAAAACCATAGCAGTCAACACAGCCAGAGGATGTCCACAGGGAGGGGTTCTTTCACCTCTAATGTGGAGCCTGGTTGTTGATGGACTATTAATGGAACTGTCGGAGGCAGGTATAGAATGTCAAGGCTACGCGGACGATATAGTCGTAATAGCGAGAGACAAATTCGAGGAAACCCTTTGTGACATTGTCCAAAGAGGGCTTAGAATTATCAATCAATAGTCCAGGGCAACAGGACTGAACATCAATCCTACAAAGACACAGTTTTACCATTAACCAAGAGAAGAAAACTTCCAAGATGGAAGGCGATTCAGATTCTAGGAGAAGTCATGGAACCAAAGACAGAGGTGAAATATCTGGGCATAGTACTAGACAGCAAGTTGACATGGAAGGCACATGTCAACCATATTACAGAGAAAGCCAAGCGTGCTACAATGATATGTAGAAGGGTAGCGGGTAGAACCTGGGGATGTAAACCCAGCATCCTATACTGGATGTACTACATGATGGTCCGTCCAATCGTGGCCTACGGAGCTATTGCGTGGGCCAAAAGGACAGAGTTAAAATCAACTCAAATGGAGCTAAGTAGAATACAAAGACTAGCGTGTATTGGGATAACGGGGGCAATGAGGACGTGCCCAACGGCAGCACTTGAAGTACTCTTGGATCGAAGCCCACTACATATAGTGGTGCAAAGAAAGCTCTGGCAACGGCAATCAGGATAAAGGGGTATAAACCTATAACCAGGCAGTATGAAGGGCAATGGAACCGAATAAGTCAAGTTAAAGATTACTCTCTCCTGGATTGTCCAATGGACAGAACTGAGAAGAAATACGACTTCAAGAAATACTTTGTTACAAAACTTAGTAATAAGAAGGAATGGAGTAGTTTGAGCACAGCATATTCTTTAAAGGAGGATACGATTAAATGGTACACGGACGGGTCAAAGACCGAAAATGGAACAGGGGCGGGAGTCTTTGGGCTTAGAACCAATTACTACGAACCAATGGGAATACACACGAGTATTTTCCAGGCAGAAATTAATGCCATCGATAGATGTGCACAGATTAACTTAAATAGAAAGTACAAAAGACGGGACATAACCATACTATCAGATAGTCAAGCTGCTATTCGACCATTAGGCTCCTATGTAGTAGACTCTAAGTTAGTATGGGATTGTCTGCAGAGACTGAATGAACTAGGCAAACACAATAAAGTCAGCCTTTGTTGGGTCCCGGGGCATGTTGGGATCCAAGGAAATGAACTAGCAGATGAGCTTGCCAGAAAGGGAGCTTCCACAAAGCTAATGGGGCCAGAACCATTCTGTGGAATAGGAAAAGGAGTATGGGACAGCATACTCAGAGAATATGAAAATCATATCAGACAAGAAATTTTCTCGAGCCACTTAGTCTTAAGGCAATCCAAACTCTTATTAGGCAACTACAACAACAAGAGATTTGGGTCATGTATCGGATTATCAAAGAACGGACTGAGAATAATAACCGGGATTTTAACCGGTCACTGTAGGCTTAAGGAGCATCTGAGTAAGCTAGGAATTGAGGCGAACCCCATGTGCAGATTCTGCGATGAGAAGACAGAATCACCGGAGCATATACTGGGGGATTGTGGAACTTTAATGCATAAAAGGAAAAAGCACCTGGATTCTTTCCAAATACCAGGGAGCGAAATAAGATCACTGGAACCAATCAACATCCTCGAATTTCTGAGGGCTTCAGGGTTGGGTGAGATTTAGTTGGGACAAATTATAAGCAGAGGGCAGTACAAAAGATCACTTGGTCGCGGTTCTTTCGACACCTCCGTATACAATTACATACATACCAAACCCAGGAAACTTCTTAATTCCTTGTTGCTTGGAGGGCGAAATTTCACGATAGTGTCGACTTAAGACAAGATATTTCCCAAGAAACGAAGTTTTCCCGTTTTTGAAATACATTTCCTCATTTAACAAAACATTCGCTTCTTTAAAAACTGCCAGCACATATTTTTATCATGTTCTGTGCTTTTTCCCATTCTGAACGAAGAAGCGTCTTATCTATGGCATCGCAAAGGAAGGGTGGTGTGCTTATACCACTCATTCTCTATGAAAATGTACTTAAATGGAAGACAATTTCTACCTATTAAGCAATGTAATGCACAAAATTAACAATAGAAATATTCAGTCGATTTTATTTCTTACCTATTTACAATTAAATGTAAGTTAACCTGTTGCATTCTGCAGCACTTTCCACAATTTAATGCTTTGAGTCTCGTCTTATCTGCAATTAAATGCGACACAATTTAATGTTTTTTTTTCGAATTATCAAAATTTAATGTGACACAAACTCATTACTGCCATCAGTTATCAATTTATGATGGAAGGAAACGACACATAAATATATATACATATATATGTGTATAAATTTCCTCTCCCCTTCCATTTTTCTTTTATCTATAATTGCAAATTTATAATCTACCTCAGTCGCCAATGTAAACACTCAATCAGCAAACAGCATAACGCATTAAAAAAAAATAATTTTATTGTAATTTTGACAAATATATATATATATAAACTTTTACAATTTGTCAATGACAGATCTGTTCAGTGCTACTGTTACAAAATAACTATTTTATTCAATCGACACCGTTGCCAGATCTTCACAAACTGTATACTCTAAGTCAGGGGGCGATACAAAAGCAAGAAAATTATAGTCGGTCTAGGCCGCCTATATGATACCCTATACCATGGCTTAGGGACCCTATCTCTTCGGTCCAACTAAGTGGATTTAGAAAATAAGCATAAACCAAATTTGAGTGGCATCGTTCATATCGGATGATATATTTATATGGGGACGAGGTCGAAAAATGGACCGATCCTGACCATATTTGTTAAAACCAAATTTGAGAAAACTCTGTACAATATTTTTGTTTTTTGATAGATTTAAGTGAAAATCGGGAAGCAGCTTTATATGGGGGCTATGGAAAAGAATTGCCATATGGGGTTTATTTTTGGAAAACTGATAAATGGATGTAATAAACACAAACAAACCTAATTTTACCGAGATCTATATGATAATTTGGATCTTATGGCAATTTAAGTCGATTTCATAGCGGTCATTTGTTTCAACAGCGTTCATCCTATGGCCGATAAAAGCTAATATGCCAAATTTCGCTACAATATATTCATATTTGCGACCAGTATTTTGATTACAAAGTTTACATGGACAAACAGACGGACGGACGGACATTGCTAAATTGATTCAGAAAGTGATTCTGAGTCGACTGGTATAATAAACGGTGGATCTAGGCCAAATATTGTTAATAGTTACAAACAGCAGCATAAAATTATTATAACCAACCTGCATAGTGGTATAGGGTATAAAAACTGTATGAAAAAATAGTAAGTGCCATCTATATGTCGCGAAAAAACATATTTGGATAGGGGAACATGAATATTAATAGTCAGAGGGTGGTACAAAAAAAAAAAAACATTTTTAATTACAACCGCCTTTTTAAAAAAGAAAACATCTCTAAGTAAGGCTTCTGGTTTGATTACATCGAGTTTGTATATATATTTGAACAATAAAAAATATGCTTGTATTGGTAAACAGCGATGAGTAAAGCTTTGGATTTTTGTATATCGAGTTTGGTTGTTTCTATATATGTGAAAAATAAAAAATATGTAAAGCTTTACGTTTGTGGAGGTTTGTGAATTTGCTACCTACCACAGTATGGTTAAACTCTTAGTGATATCTACCACAGTATAGCTGAGCTTTTAGTTTTCTATGGGGAATAGGATATGGTATGGTCGGTGTAGACCTCGTGGAGCAAAATGTACTAGAAATGTGGTCTAGAACATACACAACCTACTTACATGCATAGACGAATTGAGCACTCCTTAAAGAACTCAAAGAATAATCTTAATTCTAACAAATATGTTCATAACAACGTATACAAATATCGAGTTTTTTAGTAGATACTACTGTATAAGTTAGACTTACTTTAATTTCTTATTCATTAAAATAAAAGTATTTTTTTATTTTTCTTAACAAAATATTTTTACTTTTTTTAAAACCAACTTATTCACTACCACATTACAATATTAACTAACTTAAAATAATTGTTGTGGCCAAATAAAACCACAAAAACTGCTGATGTTACCATTCTGCCAACACGCACTGTTCGTATTTGTTTTGTTGACTAAACGTTGCGCTTACACGCGCTGTGTGTTTTTTTATGTTTTTGCACAATATTGCAGACGCATTGTCAGCAATGTTGTTTTAATTATTTTTAAATATTTATGTCGTTAACTCCTCCTCTCTCAAGTGCTGACGTCCCTGTCGGCATGGAGTTTGGTTCAAGCATTTGGTTTCGTTTAAACTTATTTTTCCAAAACTTCGCTGTTAGAATAATAATTTGAGCAAAAAGAATTAATGTTACGCTGGTGTTAAGGGTAAGGCTGATCTTATTGATCAGGTCAACATTTGCAATTTTATCTCTATTCCGTATCTCAAGGTCTTTAATCATTTCGAGAGAAAGGAATTCTTCTAGCTGGTAGTGGTTCTAGGTATGGCATTTCTTGGACATAAAATACCTTATCATGTAGTTTTATAGTTGAATTATGATGCTTTATAATAAAGGTGCCTGTTAGTTGAAGCGGTTGATTATCAATCAGTACAGTGCCATTGTAGTCATTAAGGAAAAGTATTCCAGGTTGTATTTCTTCAAAATCGTTTACATGATCAGCATTAGTGCGTGTGCAGTTTGGCAATTGGCTTTTCAATAGTTTAATTATGCAATTATTTTCACTTAATTCTATTAAATTTTTTTCATTACAAATGCTTTTCTTATTATATTTTTTACAATCAGATTTAATTCCAAAAGTTTTCTTTTACATTTTAAGATTTTTTCATATTCAATTTTGGTTATCTTTTTATTAGATTTTACAGATTTCATTATAAGTGTTTCACACTCTTCGTTTTGTGTAGTGGGTAAACTTAAAATATAAACAATCATTGAACCGTTTACGGCTATATTAATGTCTGTGAATTCTAATTCTTCTTCAATATTTATATAGGTATTCCCTCATGCTTAACAATTTCTTCTATAGTTTTTATTTCTATGTTAGATAGTATAAATGAATTTACTACATTAGATTTGGCCCAATGCAAGGCGTATTCTATATTTAACAATTCTTCTTTAATTAGTCTTAATTGGCACTTCGTTCTTAAACTTAATTCCAATTTAATATTTGTATTATCTTTAACAACTTTCATTATTTGATTACTTCTCAGATTTTGTTCATTTATCATCAATTAATTATTTATTTATAATTACCTGTCTGTTATTACTTTCGGTTAAATTTCGTAAGTCGTCATTAATTATTTCTAGGTCATGGTGATCGGGGTTACCCGCTATCCACTTCCATGTAGAGCCTATAAAGTCTAGTGATCGTTTCCTCCTTATTTTAGGGGTTATCCTTGATATAAGCGTGCGGATTTAAGATAATTCGTGTATGAGAAAAGGGTATAACTCCTGGGTCACCGTTATATTGTTGTTAATTGTCTTCTCTATTTCTGTCGTCATTTTGTCATATTCCGCTAAGTCAATTAAGTGAATTATTTTAAAAGTTCCTTCCTGTATTCTAGCTGTGTCATCCTTTAGAGTAACTAATTGAGAATTTGTGTAGTCCAGAATCTGGAATTCTGCATGCACCATACACGTGAAAAGTCTGTAAGTGAATTAAGGATTTTTTTTTTATTTTTTAGATTTAACGTTCTTATCTAATGTACTGTTTAAAATCGTAAGCCTATGGCTTAGTACTCGATATTTATTTTGATTATTATTTTCATATTTATTGTTTTACATTATTATTCGATAGCTTTACTTTTCTCCTTTCTCCTTTTTTTTCAATTTCATTTAATACAATACTACGTGTACGTGTTTTTAATATTAAGATTCTACATTATTAGTTACTAAATCGTATGCCTATGGCATATTGTTCGATAATTCTTTATACGTTTCCCTTTTTTTTCTATTAATTACTATTTTCTAATTACTATTTTTATGTGAGATTTATGAACTATACGTCCGGATTCTGTCAATATTGTATCTCCTTTGTCCTCTTTAACTTTCTCCTTTTTATACCTAGGTGTTAGTTTACTGCCTAGTTTTTTATTTATTTTCACATAAACAGTATCGTTCGGGTTATAACTAGGGGGAGATGTTCTTTTTTTATTATGAAATTCGAGATCTTTATTTTGCTTGTCAATGATCTTCTCTACATTGTCCAACCTATCTTTTTCTATCTGTTTTGGGTCAGTACTCTTGTTTCGTCCGAAAAATGACTCTATTGGTTTCCTTTTAATCGTCGAGTGTATTGAGTGGTTATATTTGTATAAAGATCTATAGAGTAATTCCTCAAAATTTATATGTGTATTTTCAGCTTTTACGCAACGCATCATTTCGGAAAGGGTGGAGTGACTGTCCGTTAACTGTACTTGTGTATGGGGTGTCTTAAATATCTGGATGCCGTATTGATTTTCGAGCATAAACGTTATGATTTTTCATTGTCTATGACAATTTTCTTAGGCATACCGAAGTTTATTAGTAGTTCCTGTAACGGTAATCTTACCTCTTCTGTAGCTCTTGATTTTATAAGTTTAGCCTGAGCGTACTTCGTGAGTTTATCTATGGCGGTCAAAACAACTTTTTTATCGGTCTGATAAATATCAATATGTACGATTTGTCCTGGATAATCCGGAATAGGAGTAGCGTGCAGGATGGGTGTTGTCGGGTGTCTTCCATACTTATTTTCCTGACATATTTTACATTGTTTCGCGACCTTTTTAGTTTTCGCACCCATTTGGGGAAAATTATAGTTTTCCAATGGCTGTGCCCTATTTTCAAGAGGATTTCTGTGCGCTCTATTATGTTCCTGAATTATTTTGGCTTCTTGGTCTGTTTCCTGTATTAAATCTTCCACAATTTTCCTAGTGTATTGGACCCTGTAATGGTTAAAATGCAAGGGATATATCGTTTGTATTTTTGCTAAAATGCGGTCATCAGTAAAGGTTCCGTTGGTCACCGAGGGGTTCAAGTATCGCTTTAAGATTTTCGTAAGGCTATCTTCAGTAAAATGACGTTCAACTATAATATGTCTGTGGTAAGTGGGGAAGATGATCTCAAACTGGTAAGAGGATGATTCTCCTATTGAAATAAATAATTGGTTTCTGAAAACGTTAATTGGTACGTCTATATATGGTATCATATTCTGTGAAGAGCTATCGTCGCTATGTTGTGTTGCTGTCATTGAGTTTATCTGCTGTTTGTAGTCTGGAATTCTAGAAAGTGTGTATGCTACAACGTTTGTCCTGCCTGGTTTGTATTTAAGTTCGTAGTTGTATTCTTCTAATATTGCCTTTCATCTTTTCAGCTTGCTGTTGCTGTTCTTGTTGCTGAGTGCGTGAGTCAAGGGTTGGTGGTCTGTGAATATTTTTATGGCAACTGGACCGTAGAGATAACTTCGTAAAGTTTTCAAAGCCCATATGATGGCGAGCATCTCTTTTTCGTTGGTTGCATAATGTTCTTCACACTTTGAAAGTGTTCTTGAAATAAATATGATTGGTTTTCCATCTTGCTCTAGTACTGCGCCTATCGCATAATTGGAAGCGTTAGGTGGAATTCTTTTTGAAAGTCATGGTATTGTAGCATTACTTCGTTCGACGTAAGTGTTCTTTTAATTTTATTGAAAGCTTCTATTGCACTATTGTCGAGGGTTATTTCTTTTCTTGCCGATATTCGCTTGGACAATCGTCCTTCCTCCCCTCTCAAAATGAGAGTTAACGGTTTTGCTAACTTAGCATAGCCCTTAATGAAACGTCTGTAAAACCCAGACATTCCCAAGAATGATCTAAGTTCTTTGAGGGTTCCTGGTATAGGAACTTTTTCTATTGCTTCTACTTTTGATGGATTTGCTCTTATTCCGTCAGCTGTTACCATAAATCCTAAAAATTCAACTTCTTTTGCATAAAAGTTATATTTATCTAGCTGAATTTTCATATTTGCGTTTTGTAGCACCTCAAAAATTGTTTCTAAATTTTTCATGTGTTCTTGTTCAGTTTCGCCAAAAATTATAATATCGTAAATGTAGACGTAACAAATTTTGCCTATAAAGATTCGCAGGATGTCGTCTAACGCTCTTTGAAATATTGCGGGGGCATTTTTTAGTCCGAAAGGAAGTCTGGTAAACTCGTACTTTCCGTTGTTTACAGAAAATGCGGTTTTCTCTATGTCTGACTCTTTTAACGGGATTTGGTGAAATCCACTTTTCAAATCAATAACCGAGAAAAACTTGTTGCGTCCCAATTGTGCCAGGACTTCATTAATTTCAGGAATCGGATATCGGTCACTAATCGTTACCGAGTTTAACTTCCTATAGTCAATTACTAGTCTATACTGTTTATTTCCCTCAGAGTCTGGTTTT
Organism: Cordilura impudica; assembly: GCA_963682025.1. Taxonomy (NCBI): domain Eukaryota; kingdom Metazoa; phylum Arthropoda; class Insecta; order Diptera; family Scathophagidae; genus Cordilura; species Cordilura impudica. Next base: position 169,823,982 of record OY821519.1, on the reverse strand, counting down.
TTATTTACAATCCATACGGGTGAGTTGTATGGGGATCGTGATGGTCGAATAATTCCATCTTCCAGAAGATTGTTAATTTGGTCCTCTACTTCCGATTTTAGCGACATTGGGTATGGATAGTATCTTGTATAAATTGGCGTATCCGTAGAAGTTCTAATTTCGCCGACAACTTTTGTTGTGTAAGTGAGTTTCTTGTCCGGGTAGCAAATAGTGTTGGGAACTGGTGTAGCAGTAATTTCATATTATTTTTTTGCTCTAAAGTTAAGTGTTCGATTTTTGCGTCGATGTTGTACACAGTTTTCGACACTCGTTGTTTAATGGGTACTTTAATCCTGTTCTCTATGAGCATATAATCGTTGGAGGTATATATGGCTGCCTTAACGTGTTTCAAAGTGTCATTGCCAATAATGGCGTCAAAGGATTTGAGTGTTGGTAAAATGAAAAACTTAAGTGTTTTGTCTCTAAGTCCAAAAAGATTTAGTTCGATGTGGTGTGAAATTCTAGTTTTACCACCTATTGAATTCGCAAAAAATATGTTTTCGTTTGGTTTCGGGTGTTTCGCTAAAGAAGGTTGAATGTAGTTTTTATTCGATCCGGTATCTATTAAAAACTTTAAAATTTTCCCATCACTCGTTCTACACTCAAAGTAAGGAAGTTAATCTAAAAAATTAACGTCCGCAAATTGATTGCAATCGTCCTCATGGTTAGTCTCCTCCTGTTGTTCGTAGTTATTATAATAACCCTCCCAAGTCTGTTCCTCGGGTTCTTCCTGAGCTATGTGGTTAATTCTCTGAGCCTTATTCGAAAAATTATTGAACTGATTTGATGGTGCCGGTGGGCGTTTTCCCGAAAATGCGTTAAAATTTGGTCTATTCATGTAATCTATTCTCATTGTCTGCATAGAATTATCTATTTCCATGGGTACCGGTTTAGGTAACGGTTTTGGGCCTATTGGTCTTGGGGGTTGCATATTGTTATTAACGTTTTGATGTCTATAGGTATAGTTCGGATTTTATGGAAAATGTTGTCTGTTAAATGATTGATTGTAAAAATTTGGATTTGATGGTTGTCTTCTAAAAGCATCATCTCTAAACGATTGACTTTGTACTGCTTGGGGCAAATATGCTATTTGTGAGTAAAATTGTTGTCTTGGAAATTGCTGTTTTCTAGGGGGTATTTGAGGTGATTGGTGTTGACTATTTCTATGGCTCAAGTATTGTGTCCTGAATCCTTGGTTTTCTAACTTCATACACAATTGTAATGCTTGAGGTAAATCAGATGGTTCCCTCATGCCCAAAAGTCTAGGAAGATCGCCATTTAGGCCTCTAACGAATGTGTCCAGAGCCTTGTTTCTATATGTTTGCGTGAGAAGTTGCATTGCTTCTTGTCCCATTTCCAGACTTGATAAGTGGTTATAAACTTCCTGATAAAACTGGGAGATAGAACTCCTTCCTTGCGTCAATGATGTAAGTTGACATTCAAGGGTAGTAATGTCACGTTTGTCAGCATAATGCAGTGCAAGACAGTGTGAAATCGCTTTCCAGTCTAGTGGGGTATTGTATGACTCAAGGACTGCGTCAGCGTTGCCTACGATTTTGTTCCTAATAACGTTTAGTATGCCGAAGTATTTTGGTGTACCTCTAGTGTTCCCGTATATTCCGAGCACGCGGTCTACGCTTTTTTCCATGAGCTATACTCTTCTGGATTTCCCGAAAATTCCCTAAGGCTGCGTATGATGTCTGGTATTCTATCTAAATCGTTTAGTTGGTCCTGATGTTCTGGCCTGATAAATTCGTCTGTAGCATTAAGTAGTAGGTTGTCTCGGTTGAGGTTTTCCTGTATTATTCTCCTAGTAATATCGCTAAAGGCATTTATTAACTCCGGTCTCAAATTTGCCTGTAGTGGTGGTTGTGCCATGCGGGCTGGCTGTATTGGTGGAGCGCCTGCAGCGTCCAAAACACTAGGTCTTATCAGGTTATTGGGGTTTGACATTTTGTCGAAACAGAAAAAAAATTTTTTATATCGTTGTAACAATTTGTCCGATAAAATTGCCCTTATATTCAACTGTCCTAAAACCGATCAAATTTAATGCAAAATTGTTTGAGATTCAAAATAAAATTGCAATAAGTTTAGTTGTTTCAAATTTAGTTTTTCCAAGGTTTAATTCACTTGGTTTTAATTTTTTCAAAGTTTATTCAAACTTAAAATTTTGTGAAATTGTTCAAAACTTAGTCAGTATAAAATTACCCTGAATTCAATTTCTTCAAACTTAATTTCTTCAAGTTTAATTTACTTAGTCAAAATTAATTGCTTCAAATTTTTCTTCAAATTTGATTATTTAAAAATTACTCCAAATATAATTTTCAAATTTAAAGATTTAATCCACTTAGTTTAATTGTTTCAAATTTTTCTTCAAATTTAATTTTTTTTTTTTAATTATTTTAATTTTTCAAATTTAAAAATTTAATTCACTTAGTTAAATTGTTTCAAATTTTTCTTCAAATTTAATTTTTTCAAAAATTGTTTTAATTTTTCAAATTTAAAAATTTAATTCACTTATTACTTTAAATTTAGTAGCCTATAATAATTCACAATAAATACACTGAATAATAAAAATGGAGTTCTTACATTAGTCCTTTTTTCCTCTAAGGTTACTAAGGGTCCTTCACGCTGATGTTTGTCGCTTCCTTGATGGCTTCTATTGTCGCACTACTTTAGGGCGTTGCATTAAAATGATGAGCCACTTTATGCTGTTTCAGGATCTGTGTGGACACACTTGTTTCACTGCTTAATTAGAAGACGGACGCGACTTTTTTAGTTGGGCGCCAGTTAGACTTACTTTAATTTCTTATTCATTAAAATAAAAGTCTTTTTTTATTTTTCTTAACAAAATATTTTTACTTTTTTTAAAACCAACTTATTCACTACCACATTACAATATTAACTAACTTAAAATAATTGTTGTGGCCAAATAAAACCACAAAAACTGCTGATGTTACCATTCTGCCAACACGCGCTGTTCGTATTTGTTTTGTTGACTAAACGTTGCGCTTACACGCGCTGTGTGTTTTTTTTTATGTTTTTGCACAATATTGCAGACGCATTGTCAGCAATGTTGTTTTAATTATTTTTAAATATTTATGTCGTTAACTTATATATTTGCAGAAAGTGCTTTCTTAATATCTATGGAGAGATTGAAGCTTTTTTGCGTAATATACAAAAAAAAAATATCCAAAAAAGAGATTTAGAGGATCAAGGAGGAAAAGTTCCACCTCAAAAACTATCTCCATCTGTTAAAAATGACATAATTACACACATAAAGTCCTCTTCTGCTTATGAATCCCATTACTCAAAATCTCACACATATCAAAAATATTTAGCACATTTAAAACGCTAAAACTAAAATTTAAGAAACCAAGACTAGATTCATGTTCCAAGTGTGACCAATTTGATAAGCCCGATGACACCAAAGCAGTTTTATGTATGGTTTACAACAATGCTTACCAACAGCATTTTTGAATTCTGCCGTAGCATTCTATATAGCATCCAATAAAACGTATTGTTTTGTTTGGGATGAAACCATAAGCGGTAGAGGAGCCAACGAATGAATATTGATTTAAGACAACACGTGGTAATTTATTCGGATACATGTTCTGTTTGTTCTTCTCATTAATCGAAGTGAATTTAGTATAGAACTTATTGAATAAAAATTTTTGGAACCTGGCCACATATATTTGGAATTTGATAGTGATCACAGTATTATTTAACGTAAGAAAAAACATAATGTGTTGGAAATATTTCATCCCTATGATTGGGTACAATTAATAAAGTCTTGTGGCAGTAAATATAATAAGTTCACAGTCATCAAAATGAAAAATACAGATTTCTTTGATTTTGCATTGTCATTCAAAAGTATTTTTTAGAAAGCTACAAAAAATAAAAACGGCGAAAAAGTTATTTGGAGAAATATTCGAAATATTATATACACTAATGGTTCATTTAAGAAATAGAATATAGAATAAATCACAATAGTAGCGCTATCAAAATTAACATCTTGAAAAATAAGAAAATAGCAATCAAAAATCGAAACTACAGTCCCTATATATTCGAGAAAAACGAAAGACTTAATTGAATAATTGTTTAGTTTCCGATATATTCCACGATTATTATAAAAATCTCAGAGACAACGGAAAAGCACCAAATTATATACTTATATGATGCAAACGAATCATATGCAGATTAGCAATAAAATTTTTTTTATTTATAACTGAAAGAAAATTGAAATCCATCGTAATTTTTAATGTTTGATATTGTGAAGCAATAATTTTTTTTTTCATAAATACATAACTTAAATAAAATGATGCCTTTTTTATTTTTTTGTGAGATATTGTTAACTTTCATTATTAAAAAAATTATCAATTTATAAAGAACAAACTTTGAATCCCCGCAAATTTCACTTTAAAATAGCTAAAATATCGCAAACATTTTGTCCAGCAACAACAATTTATGTCTACATGGGTCGCTGCATCGTAGTTTTCTTTTTCAAAGAAAACGACTTTTGTCGACATAAGTTGTTTTATCTTCACACACTTTAAGTGTAATTTACATATTTTTTTATTCCTTCTCTAGGATCTCTTCCTCTGAAGATTTTTGACTCAACATTTTATTTTGGGTATTTATTGCCTATATCTACAGGACTGTAAAAGAAAAAGTTCCATAAACTTTATATCGAGCGCATAATTTCAAAAATGACTTTTTTTTTTATGACATACGCGGTTATTCTAGAAAACCACAGAAATATGTTTAAACAACATCTGATTAAAATTTGTCATTTTAAACATTTCAGAGCCACAACAAAAGCACATATATAATATAAATATAAATGTATTTTAAAAAATACATTACTTTGTGGAAATTTCACACCCGATACTAGATTATTTTTGAGCATATGGCAATTTCACACCTAATAGTAGATTATTTTTGAGCAAACACAAACGAAGCATTTGTTATTGTTAATAAAAATGAACATCTTTTAACATGTTCACAATGAACCGAAAATGTAATATAGATTGTAAACAATAAAACAAATAAAATATAGAATTCATTTCATTTTAGGATAAAAATTACAGAACTCATCACGAATGATTTACTAGATTCATCAGTAAGTTCAGTTCAACAACCAAAAATAAAATAATAAATGGATTTTTTAAATAACTCGGGAAACAAATCTGGAAAAAGCTTCATCAGAGTAGACAACTTAAAAATTGAATATCCCTATACAATACCTCGATGCAAATTGAAGGATGCGCAAATTGTCCCAAGGAAATGGGACGATGGATGGAGAGAGTAATAAGATATGAATATATTTACCAAAATACCTCAGCGATCTGTTTCCGACGGAGAACCAATTTAAAAACTCAATAACAATAAAATTAACCAAATAATATATGGTGCTAGAGATGAATTTAAATATAGTAGAGCTATTCTTGTGTTTGTAAGCCGAAAAGAAAATTAAGAAAATAAATAAAAAATAAAATTTATCAAATTTATGTACTTTTATTTGAGTTTTATTTAATAATCAGTTCTTCTAAATCCACTCAAAAATAATTTCAAACTTTTTTTGCTTTGATTTACATAAACTATAAAGTAAACAATAATGACCAGAAGTCTTTGAAAAATACCCCTGTATTTGCTGTTCATTAATTTTAAATTTCTTACTGTTATTATTCAAAGCAAGTTCAGAAAAAATAAGAGAACAGCTTGGCTATATACTGTTACTCTTAACATGGACCATTACAGTTGCTGTCGATAAAAGTGTGGATTAATGTGCAGTTCGTTGACTAGAAATTATATTTATCGTGTTGGAACTTCCCTATGATCATTAGATCGTAGATTGTTGTCAATTGCGAATATCTTTTTTTTATGTATTATGCAAAAGTTTGTTTTGTTGTTTTTTTTAAGTAGTTCAACTATTTGGACTATATCTCAGGTAAGAAATAACCAATCTGGCAACTGAAGATGCGAGTATATAGATAATAAAAAAATACCATAAATCCTGTGAACATTGTTTTAAAATCACATTAGTATTTTAAATACAATGGGCAGAAATATGAAATAAAAATAGCATTTTCGAACAAAATTTAAATTATACTTACTTTGAGAATAATGTTTGGATGGATGATGGGAGCGGTTATTTCAAACTCCAGATGTAGTGGTATTCGTGAACATAGTGTGCAGTGTAAACACAAATAATTTTGCTTCACAAATACACAACAGTATGGTTATGGTTATGACGAAGCATTGGTCTAGGTAGTATTAACTGTCTTTGCAACCGAATTATTTAATGTCTTATTCAATATGTGTCAGCAATTTCTATAGTATTGCAAATTATGTATGAATTATATTCGGACACTATAATAGAGTTTCATTATGACCGTCTGGCTTTTGGACTATTAGATTAACTGCATACACATATTCGTAGATATTTTTAGATAGGTATATATGTATATATATTTTTTTAACTCCAATATATTTTGCAATCTATCTATATATAAAGATACAATACGTGTTTAGCATTGTCTTTTAAAATATGTACATAAATAACTAAACTAAATAAAAAATCTTCTTAGTCTATTTTGGGTAGAAGATATATGCAACAGATCTGGCTAAGGTATTTGGATGCTGTGATAGGCGTTGTGAATTGCGTTCGTTACTTCCATTGAAGTCTGCACTGTTGGAATAAAGAAGTTGTTATGTAGTGTGTTATTTGTGACAAAAGTTGGCGCGTTTGAGATTGTGCATAAAGCTTTAGACTGAAAACTTTGTAAAATGTTGATGTTGGTTTTTGCGGCAGACTCCCTAATTTGTGTACGATATGTCCATATGGGCTTAATAAAGGTTTTATATATAAGTAACTTATTGTTTATGGAAAGTTTTAAGTTTCTTCCTATGAGCCAGTACAAAGAGGTTAGTTTTAACCAAGTTGTTTGAGTTTGGTGAAAATATGTTTTTGCCATGTGAGCTGCCTATCTAGGTGGTTTCCCACATTTCCTTGTATAAAAGGCCTACGTGCCATTTTTTGCGTTAAAATAGCCACCAACCAAAAATGTAGGGCCGAGACTTGAGAAGTAGTGCTTAAACTGTTCCTTTGTTATCGTGCAGGAATGGGGACAGTATATGGACACTATATTGATTGGACCATGTCTACTCAGAATACTGATTGCAGTCGATTGGATAAATACTTTACAATAATATTTTAATAGTTCATGTTTTATATCATATATGATTATAATTGCTGTTCCACCTCTTGCAGTACCCGCGGGGTGATTTGTAGTATAAATTGTGTAACCTTGTATTCTAACAGGGTTAGAATTGTGTTTCCGATATTAACATAATGTCAATATTCTTTTCAGAAATAAATGATCTTAACTCTAATACATGACGTATTAAACCATTTGAATTCCATACTGTTATATTTAAAAGATTAAACATTTGATGATCTATTAATAAAGACTGTTAATATATTTGTTGCATAAGAGTTTTCATCAGTAGACTTGGTTGTGCTGTTTTTGACTGATGGGTAAATTTATTGTTTGATCTTGAGCTGTTCGTTGTGGCTGTTCGTAATTTCGAAGTTTGGGGTATAATTTATTTTTTAGATCCTTGTAAACTTGATTTTTTCGCATAAAACACATTTAACATAGTTTGATTGGGTATTCCTTGACAGTCTTTGGTGGTGATGTCCATATCTTTGACAATTAGTGCCTCGTGGTATTACACGTTTTGGCTTGGGGGTTCAAATACTGTTTTTGTGTGTAACATTGAATTAACTGGATAAACTTCTTTGTTGTTTTGAATAGTTTTCAGCTTAACCCAGAACAGGGAAGGTGCTTATATTTATCACTTCAGGACCTTTCGATACTAGTTCCTGCTTTATTCCATCAACAGGTGTGCATTCCTCTAAGAACGATATTGAAATTTCTGTCACTTTTAATCTTGTAAGTGTGGAATTCTGTTTTCTTGTCTAAGGCAATGACAGAGTACGACCTTCATCTCATATTCTTTTGGTGTTATTTGGTTTAGAAGCTCACTGAGAGGTTGTATGTTTTCTATTTTATAAATGTATATGTGTGGTGGCTTTAATATATATAAGGCAATTTGAAAATAATAATGATCCGTCTTGATTTTGTCAAACACTAAAAAGGGCGTTTCATTTGGTAACACAACTTCCATATCAAATATATCAAAACTACTCCCAAAAAGAAAAAAAATTAAGAAGAAAATCTTGTACATCAAAAATTTTTTCATTGCGATTTTCGAGTTTTGAAGGTCACAATACATATATGTGTTGCATAGCGGAAACTTTGAGTTTCATAATCTATCTCTTGTCTATGTCAAAGAGTGTGTCCTAATCCAATATGTTCTCGATTAAATATAGTAAGACACAGTCCCGGGATAGAATCTTGTTATCGTGCATAACCTTGCAGGCATCATATTGATGTAAAGTTTTCGAAGTAAATTGAAGTACAGTTTTTTACAGAGTTTCCTCTGAATACCATCAGCGAAATTATTTTCCGTAGTTTTCTTTTATAAGACCCAATGCAAACTTTTAATTATGTTTTGTCGGAGTTTCATATATAACGAGTTTAAGCTTCACCCTTTAATTTTGTTCATATATATTCCAACTTTTTATCTATGGTAAATATATTTCCGAATAAATAGTACTTTATAAATGCGCATTGTCCTGTGGTCACTGTCATTTCGAATATTCGCTTCACTAACACTCAAGATATCAGCTAAATCTTGCAAATTTTTCTATCTTTTATATGTTCTCTCAATTTCTGCAATACGAATTTCGGTTCATCGTAACTTGCATGAGGGCATTTGATAAGATTTTAGTTTTTCGTAATGACACGTTTTGCCGTCAAATGATAATTACACCACTATTTATTTATTGCAAGATACTTTGTTAATTTTTAAGTAAATTCTTCTAGTAAATACACGAAACAATAGTAGTTTTTGATCTTGATATTTTGCAACAGTGTGATTTTCAAATTGACATATATTATTATGATATTATTTGTTTTGAATTAATTCTAATTGGAGTTATATTCATTTCACAATTAAAATATTTCTAAACAACTGGAATGGTCATGATCACCAGCGCATGCTGGAAAAATTGGCAGACGGTAGCAAAATGAAGATCCATGTCCATACGTGGAACATTTGGAGCATAAAGTCGAGTCATTATTGCCTTTACGGGGATTCATCCTCCAATGTACAGCTATGCCATAACTGAATCGTATTTTTAAAATATCACGTATAGCAATGTGTCAACTTGTCAAATTCGAGCATGTTGAGAGTGATGAGTATAGGAGTTTAGCTTGGATTTTTAAGTTTTTTTAAAGCTTGCGTGTATTGTATCTGTTGAAGCGTGTTCAACCTGTGTATTTTAGTAAATCTATCCTTTTATTCTTTTTATTCCTTTAAGTGTAAAAAGGTTAATTTTCCACTTGTTCTCTTTAACGGGTATTAGAAAAGGTAGATAGCTTTCTCTCTCTGATTTATCTAAACTCCTTATATGCTGCTTATATGCATCAGCCATTATGTTTTTCTAATTTTTAAGTTTACTTACTTTTGTACATATTAGTCAGTAAGAAATTAACCGCGCAAGAAGCGCATCCAACTTTTTGTTTTTTGCTAAGAATAGCTAATCGCGCAAGAGGCGCTTAATAAATCTCACGTAAATTAAATTAAGAGGTTTTTTCCTTTCATTTATTTGAGAAGTCAGATAAACATTTGGTCCTTCGATAAAATCCAAGAGAAGCTAGGATTGGATTGAACAGTGGAGATTTGTCCACTAATTGATGACACCAGTTGTTCTACCGTAACAACTTCATCAAAATTGTATGCAGTATTGTTCCACCGCAACAATTACTAACACCAAATCATCAAATTGTCAACAGTAGTTGTTCCATCGTGATAACAACCACAATATCATTAACAGTCTAGAGGGCTGTCTACAAAAAAAAATCATTGGTCATCGAAAGTTGTTCCATCGTAACATCATCATCATAATTGTTTGCAGTTTTGTTCTACCGCAACATCAAAAGCAACAAGATCAACAACAAAAAGCTAAAAACAACCCCCTTTTGGTTAATAAAACATCAGCAGCGCAGATAAAGACGTCTACCAAAAAGCGATAAACTGTCCAAGAGGGTACTTTATTGGCACAAAAGGTCTTCCGAGTCAACACCATCAACATTGTCATCAACAAGTGGGTACATGAAAAGGAATTGGATTGGGTATGTAGAGTGTTTAATTTTTATTTAGTGCGAACGTTTTCTATAAAAAGGTGTAGAAGTGCTTAAAAATATTTTTTTTATTACCATTAAATCATATCCAAGCAATTTTAAATCATAATTTTAATTTTCATTAAAATCCCTTTTGTTGCAAAAAAGGTACCACTTATTGTTTCAAAGTGCCAACACTAACAAAAACGTACCACTTGAATTTCCAAAAAATCATCACTGATAAATACGAAAAGCAACGGGTCTTTTCTTTATATTTTGTGACATGCGCAGTACACAATTCGAACTTAAATACAACCTGACATAATCGTAACACTTGCTAAAAAGTGTTTCAATTCCATTGTTCTCCAATATTTTGTTGGTAGTTTTTGCAATTATAATAAAGGCAAATAAACGATTATTTAATGAAGCGGTAAATTGTTGGAAATTTATTAAATTATATTACATATTGAAAAATAAAAAGACAGTGACTTTAAATAAAGGAAAAAATAAAATATACAGAAGAAATAAATTTTGTGAAAAGAAGAAAAATTTAGTAAAGGGAAAAAAAGAAGGTTTAGTGAAAAATAAAAACAATAGGAAAACCATTGAATCTCTACAAGAGAAAAAAAAAGGGAAATTGTTTTTTTGTGCCATTTAACCAGCAATATATATGTACAAGTGAAAATAATTAAAAACAGAGGTAAATTTAAAATCAAAAAGTGTTTTTTATTGTGCATACATAAATCTGTGTTTTGTCATAAAAGCCGCAATTTTGGAAACAACAAAAAACAAAAAATTCCAGTGCATTCAAAACTAACAGCAACAACAAGAAAAGCTGTCTCAACCGAGTGTAGGGTTTGCAGTACGTGGTTTTTGCGGGGAAACGGTGAGTTTAGGAATTTATTTGTGGAATTTATTATTTTGGAGAATTTGTCGGAAAATAGAGTACGGAGTTATTAAATTAATTAAATACAGTGGTATGTTTTTGTGGTATTGTTTGTAAATTTTTAAACAAACAATTAATTGGCTCGCGGTTCGGTAATTTTGTGTATTAGAAAGTTTAAAAAAAAAAAAGAGAATATAATTTTTTTTTGACTCCATTTGTGAAATATCTAAAATTTTGTTTTTATAAATTTTGGAAAATACAGTGAGTCACAAAAGGAGGTGTAAAATTTTTAAATTTGATTTTTTTTTTAAAAACTATAAAGTTTTAAACGGATTGATTGGAAAAAATTTTCTTGGTGACTCCTTTTGTGAAATATTTAATTTTTTTTTTTAATTTTGGAGAATAAAGGGTGTCACACAAGGAGGCATACATTTTTTAATATCGCGCTCGGGAACTGTTAGTGTAATTATTGTTTTATTTTTTAAATTAAAAATAAATTTTGGCAATTTTATGCTCAGTAACGACAAGTTAAAAAAAAAGAGAAAAAAAAACCATATTTGGTACAAATTTTTTTTGCAAAATTTGGGATATTAAAGGGTTGTGCATTAATTGGCACACACTTAAAGAAAATCAATTGTTTACATTACGATTTTTTTTGTAGTTCCAAGAGGGAATTATCTGTACATTTACAGATAATTTTTTTTTTTTAATTTTTTTTATGATTTGGAAAATTTTTAAAGCAAGTTTTACATACATGCGAAGGCATATTTGCGAATTAAATTTATTTTTTTTTTAAATTTAACTGAATTAAGATTGTTTGGATGCAAAAATTGGTAATTTTTTTTGTACAAATATATAATTATCAGCACACATTAAATAAAATTTACAAAAAAAAAATTTTTTATTAATAAAGTTTTTGGGAAGAATTTGTTTGGCTTTATGAATTAATAAAATTTTGGATGAATTTTGAAACAAATTCGAGTGAAATTTGTACAACGTTTTAGAGGAAATTTTTGGAAAGAGATATTTGTTTCTGGCAAAATTATTTGATATTTTCGAAGATCGCTGATTTATTGATTTGTTTTTTTGTGCTAAAATCCAACAGTGATAATTAGAATTGTGGTGCCAGGTCGTTTTGTTTCATCAGTAAAATTTCAATCGTGGTCTTGGGTTTAGAGTTTTCGATCATCAAATTTCAAAATGAAGACAAGACAGAAATGCAAATCAGCTATTAAGCTAGTTGTGTCGTATTGTACCGCCTATGATAAGGTTTCGCCAGAGGTTTTAACGAGTTCCATGCTGGAACTAAAGAAGACAGAATTAGAAAGAAGATGGGCGAAATTAATAGAGACATATGAAGACTACATCGGAGGTGATGAAACGGTGAAAGACGAAGAAGAGGCTGTCGATGAAATGGCCGTAAAATATGAGAAGGCGTGTGAGCAGTATCAGGAGGTGATGGCTAAAATAATGGAGTTAGTGAAAGAAAAATCTTCTAATCAAAAGGCATCAACACCGGTGGTTCGTCAGTCTGCTTTAAAACTTCCTGCAGTTGAAATTCAGGTTTTTGAGGGAGGTTTTAACAAATGGCCAGCTTTTAGGGACATGTTTATGGCACTGATTGGAAATAAGCCATCTGTTGCTCCAGCCCATAAATTGTACTATTTACATAGCAAGACGAGGGGGGAGGCCTACCAGCTCATTAAAGATTATGAGTTGGTAGATGCTAATTTTGAATTGGCTTGGCAGGAGTTAAAAAATCGGTATGCAAACAAGCGAATATTGATAAATAACCAAATCAAGAAGATATACAGTATCCAGGCTCCTCAAAGCGAAAATTTGAAATTTTTAAGGTTGCTTCAGAATACGGTCAACGATGGGTTGTCTATTGTAAAATCTTTTGAGGTAGAAATATCGAATAATGACCCTTTTTTGATGCATATTTGTACGTCAAAGCTGCCTGAAGACACTTTACGAGCATGGGAAGACTCCTTAACCAACCATAAAGAATTACCTACTTGGGAGCAACTTAGTAAATTTTTGACAGATCGTATTGAAATATTAGAAACTTTTTCAACTTTAAGAAAGCCGTCCTCTAAAGACAATAGTTCCTCAAAATCGCAAGTTTTTTATTCTAACACTCAAAAGGAACAGAAGAAGTTCAGCTGTAAAAAGTGTCATCAAAATCATCCATTACGTTTTTGCAAATATTTCAAGGGATTATCGGTTAGTGAGAGGATAAAGTATGTTTATGCGAATAAGGTCTGTGCAAATTGCTTTTCTCCCAATCATTTCAAAACCAAATGTCAAAGTTCAAGCAGTTGTACTAAGTGTAACCAGAGACATCACACCATGCTACATATAGAAAACGATGACAACGCAAAAAAGAGTGAAGTTAAAAGGACGCCATCCACAACGCATCGTCAAGACGGTGAAAGACCATCTGTGTCCGGTACTCAGAATCAAGCGACTTCACCGACTAGCCAATCGGCAAAAGCAACTCCATCGAGTAATACTGAAATCGATTCAGTTCAAGTGAATTTTTCTCAGCACAGCGGTACTACTATTTTACCAACTGCCTTGGTTCAGGTTGACCATTTAGGAGAAAGGTTCATGGTTCGGGCACTTATAGATACAGGGTCAACGAGAAGTTTTATTGTAAAGCGTGTGCAGCAAAAGCTATCGCTTCCTTTAGAACCTTATCGTAGCGAAATTTCTGGATTTGGTGACACGGTGGTAGGGAGCTCTAAGGGAAGATGTTCTATAAAATTAAAATCGAGAATATCAGATTTTGCAATTACCATTCGAGCAATTGTGGTCCCAACGTTAGCCCATTTTATACCCTCACGGCCAATTCAGATCCAAAACTTGGACAATTTAAAGGATTTAAAGCTGGCGGACCCCTACTTTAATAAACCCACGGCAATTGAAATGATAATTGGTAGCGATTATCTGCCTTTCATAAATTTGAGAGGTGTAAAGATGTATATAGGTCATTATCTTGAAGCACGTGAGTCTCACTTCGGATGGTATCTGCTAGGTCCCGAACCCACTCATCAGGTCCATTCTTTTCACACCGTGGTTTCTCCCTCTCGAGATCTGGCTCTTCATGAACAATTAAAGCAGTTTTGGGAGATAGAAGAGGCTGAAACAACCAAGTTAGAATCCGACGCTGACATCTATTGCGAAAAATTTTTCCAGCGCACTACAACGCGACAGCTGGATGGGCGTTACGTAGTCCGACTTCCGTTCAAGGAACAGTTTCCTCATGAAATTTTTTGGGTCCTTCTAGAAATATGGCGCTTGCACAATACCATAGAATGGATAAAACGCTAGACAAAAATCCAGAGTTAAAGGTGCAGTACACCGAAGTTCTCCAAGAATATCTAGATTTGGATCATATGGAACCAGTTGTACATTTTGAGCCTAAAGCTGAAAAGGTATCATCGTTTTTTCTGCCACATCACGCGGTCATCAGACCCGAAAGTAAAACGACAAAAGTTCGGGTAGTCTTCAACGCATCAAAGAAAACCACTAGCGGTTTTTCATTAAATGATGTACTCTACCAAGGTCCTACGTTACAAACCGATTTGATGCAGCTCGTGTCACGATGGCGAAACTATAAATACGTTTTTACTGGGGATATACAAAAGATGTATAGGCAAATTTTAATGCACAAAGAAGATCGTCCATACCAACAAATTCTATTCCGTAATGAAGCTGAGGGTTATGTAAATTCATTTCAGCTCAAAACGGTAACATTTGGAATAAATTGTGCCCCATTTTTGGCAATCAGAACTCTACTTCAGTTAGGGAACGATTGCAAAGATTTGTATCCGAAAGCAGCAACTATTTTGAAGAACGAAGTCTATGTTGACGACATCCTGTCAGGCGGGCACAATATTGAAGAAGCCAAGCTCAAACAGAGTGAACTTATCCAGGCTTTAAAATCTGCAGGATTTCCCCTTAAAAAGATGACAGCCAACACTCCGTTTCTACTCGAAAGTTTGCCCCGGGAAGATCTTCTAGATGAAGATTTTTTGAAGTTCGACGATTCCAGCTCGGTAAAAACATTAGGTATCCGCTGGAATGCGATAGCAGATCATTTCTATTATGTCGTCGAACCAATTGAAATTAACCAGTCCACTACAAAAAGAAAAATCCTGTCGGTAATCGCAAGGTTGTTTGACCCACTAGGTTGGCTAGGACCGGTTGTGACAGTTGCAAAAACTTTAATGCAATCACTTTGCATCCAGATACATGGCTTCTGTGACGCCTCAGAGCAGGCATACTGTGGAGTAGTATATATCCGAACAGAAAGCCCAGAAAATCAAATTCGTAGTCATCTCTTAGTGGCGAAAACTAAAGTCGCTCCGATTAAGAAAACGACTATTCCAAAGCTAGAGTTATGCGGAGCTTTATTGGTGGCTAAACTCATTCGAAGTTTAATAGCAAATTGTCCATTCCACTATGAACTGTTTTTGTGGACAGATTCGTCAATCGTTTTAGGGTGGTTACAGAAACCACCACACACGCTAAAAACTTTCGTCGCAAACCGTGTTACTCAGATCATCAGCATCGCCAATGCCAATCATTGGAAACATGTCAAAACAGAAGAAAATCCTGCAGATATGGGCACAAAAGGCTGCACTCCGCAGGAACTTGCTGACAATCCGCTTTGGTGGCATGGGCCCTCCTGGCTACAGTTTCCACCATCAAGGTGGCCAATTCCAAGGACCTTTGATCCAGTCGATTTGGAAACGAAATCAACCAGTCTTCACCTTGAATTAAACGGTTCAGATTTTCTAGAAGATTTTTCATCAATTGCTAGGGCGTTACGAGTCCTCTGCTACCGACAACGATTTATAAACCGTGTCCTGAAAAGGCCATTTTCAGCCGAAAAGTTCATCACGGCGCAGGAAATTAGTTCCATGAAAATTATACTTATTGCTCTAGCTCAAAAGACTTATTTCTCCCGTGAATACGAGTGTTTAAAAGAAAAGAAACCATTAAGTCGCAAGAGCCGATTGCTTAATTTGAATCCTTTTCTCGATAAAGACGACTTGTTGCGCGTCGGCGGCAGACTAGCCAATTCTGGTCTAAGCTACTCTGAACGTCATCCGATTATCATTCCTGAAGGGTCTCGATTAGCAAAACTCCTGGTCAATTTTACACATCGCATTCTGCTGCACTCTGAGCACCATATAATGTTGCGAGCGATCCGACAAGGATATTACATCCCGAGATTGAAAAATCTCGTTCGAAAATGCATTCGTGAATGCAAGGCATGCACGGTGTACAAGCACAAATTCCAGCATCAGATCATGGCCGCACTTCCCCCAGAACGTGTAAATTTTTCCCTGCCATTCACATACACAGGAGTCGACTTTGCTGGTCCTTTCAATATAAAATCCTCTCATTTGCGAAACGCCAAAATTCTGAAAGGCTATGCAGCTGTTTTCGTCTGTTTCTCCACCCGTGCCGGTCACCTGGAAACTTGTTCAGACCTCTCCACCGATGCCTTTTTAGCCTGCTTCGACAGATTTACTGGGCGTAGAGGCCTTCCAAGGACTATGTACTCCGACAACGGCCGAAACTTTCTCGGCGCAAGCTATGCTCTACTCAGAAATCACAACGAATTTCTTAAATCAGCCGAAAAAGCGCTTATTGAAAAATATGCCACCTTCGGTTTCACCTGGTCCTTCATACCGCCATATGCACCCCACATGGGTGGCCTCTGGGAAGCCGCCGTGAAAAGTATGAAGTCCCATTTAAAAAAGGTTACCACTAATTTGTCTTTCACCTTCGAAGAATTTACAACACTCCTGGTGCGTATCGAAGCCGTGCTGAATTCCAGACCACTTTCTCCGATCACTGAAAACCCAAATGAAATTTTACCTTTGACCCCAGGTCATCTATTGCGAGGAGCTCCAATTACAGCACCACCAGAAGCAGCTGCTGAAATTCCCCTAGATGAAATTCCATATTTAAAACGTTGGGAGCGATTAAAAGCTCTGCAACATGTCTTTGCTCGACGTTGGAAAACTGAATACATAACCGAGTTACAAAGACGATTCAAATGGCAAAAGGAACGTGATAATTTAAAACCAAACGACATTGTGATAGTCAAAGAAGATTTTTTACCACCAACTGAGTGGACCCTGGGTCGCGTCATTAACGTCATATATGGGCGTGATAGTAAAATACGAGTTGCTGAAGTGCTTACAAAAAATGGCACTATTTTGCGCCCAGTTGTAAAACTATGTTTGCTACCAACTAATTACACTCAAGAGAAAACACCACAAAGTAAACACCACAAAGTAAACACCACTAAGTAATCTAACAAATTCCCCAATAATAATAAAAACTGTAGAGAACTATCGCACTAGGTATCTATTAACACTGTATGTACTTCTTTTCATCCTTTTCTCGATTTAGATGGACAAACGACCACGTTGCTTTATTTGCTACAGAAACCACCCCATACGGTTCTGTCCCGGCTTCAGAGATTTTTGCGTGGAGATGCGTCGTCAGATCGCTACACGCCGATCCTTATGTTTTAATTGCCTGGATCCCTTTCACCCACGAGGCGACTGCCCATCAACCAAACGGTGTCTCGTATTAGTGAATGGGTCTCCATGTGGTCGCAAGCATCACACCCTCCTACACCAGGACAAACCTGATCCAATGCCATCCAGCGTAGAACTCAATGCAAATGGTGATTTCGCCGCTGAACCTCTTCAAGAGGAACAAAGGGTCAATAATGTGTGCGACGCTGAACCTCCTCACGAGGAACCTAATCCAGCCGAAACTACACGTCAACGTTTGGTTTTATCGTGTACGGGAGATGGAAGGGATGCTCTTGCCACCCTTCGGGGGAGTATGTTGAAGCGTGTTCAACCTGTGTATTTTAGTAAATCTATCCTTTTATTCTTTTTATTCCTTTAAGTGTAAAAAGGTTCATTTTCCACTTGTTCTCTTTAACGGGTATTAGAAAAGGTAGATAGCTTTCTCTCTCTGATTTATCTAAACTCCTTATATGCTGCTTATATGCATCAGCCATTATGTTTTTCTAATTTTTAAGTTTACTTACTTTTGTACATATTAGTCAGTAAGAAATTAACCGCGCAAGAAGCGCATCCAACTTTTTGTTTTTTGCTAAGAATAGCTAATCGCGCAAGAGGCGCTTAATAAATCTCACGTAAATTAAATTAAAAGGTTTTTTCCTTTCATTTATTTGAGAAGTCAAATAAACAGTATCATATTTTCTGGTAAATCTTTGGTTCTAATGGACATTTTGTCGATCCTCCTCTACTGAATAAGAATAATCATCATCTTCATCATCTAATGGTGTAGACCGGTTATTATTATCATTTGGCACCTTATATTTATGGAATTTTGGAGTTTTACTCCAAAATACTCTCTGTTTCTTAGAATTAATTTAATCAGTCCCATGCAATTTAACAATACGCAGAAACATATGTAAAAGATAACACAAATTTTTGTTAGTTTAATATCATAAGTTCCGTTCTAAAAAAAAAAAAAAATAAACAACAATAAGTAAATCGGAAATCGTAGGTAAGCTAAAGATTATAATAAAAAATATATAAAAAAACTACGCGAACAGAAAAGTAAGTTAGAATCAGCTGATTGCAAAAATACAAAATTAAAATATATTTAAAATAAACAGGCAACATGGAAAATTAAAAAAAAATATAATAGGTAATGAGAACGAAAAAATCTTAACATACAATAAGTAGGCTAATAAGCAACTTATGGACATTTTCCGGAAAACCTTCCATTAAGGATTTTATAGTGGCTTCTGTCTCTTTTTTGAAACAGGTAGTCCATACCCGCTTAAAATCTTCCAATTTTTGGGACCTTGTGCTCTTCAATAAGGGGCAAATAGCTCTTCACTGGCCTAAGCTGCGGATATTTTACAGGATTTGTCTCCTTTGGTACAAACTACGTTATTGCTCTTGTACCGCAGTGACAGGATTCTTAATCGGGCCAAAAATATGTAGAGATGAGAGGATAACTTGGTGTTTCACCAAGTTGTTGGGTACGTTAAAGCAAATTATCCAAGTAGTACACCAGGATAATATAATTACCAATTTTGTTTGAAGTTACCCAAGTGGTACACAAGGATAACGTGGAGAACAAAAAAAAAGTGTAGATGTTGCTTTGTTGATTGACAAAATGTTAATCACAATTTATTGAACAAAATTCTGGTATTTAAACCTTTTACAAAAATAAGTACGTATATAAAAGAAGTACGGTTGTATATAAATTAAATCAAATAAATAAAATAAAATAACAACAAAAAAGAGAAGCTTAAAAAGGCAACAAAGAATGTGCATACCAAACATGGGTCATTATTTTCCCATCGGTAGTCAATACAGCAAATATTAATTTCATAGCTGCGACTGCGAATTCCTATCGGCACGCGTAACGTTTATTGGCTTCGTTTGAGACATAAATTTGCAGACGCAGCAGTTCTCACACTTGCTTGTGTGAAATAAATATAAGAATTTCTGCGACTGCTAATTCATATATGCACGTGTAACGTTTATTCATTTCGTTTGAGCCATGTATTTGCAGACGCAGTAGTTCTCATCTTTTGCCTGACAAACCGTGGGAAATGAATATAAGAAATTTAAGTTTTTAATTCTATAAAGATTGTTTTTATTATGTTATAAAAAATAAAAACAAATCAAAAGAATTAACAGACACATTATGCTGATTTATGAAAGGAAGTATCCTTTTTTTGCAAATATCTCTTAATATAATTTATGGCATTTATAGAGCCCGTTGTAACAAACAACTTGCTTCATTTGCCACAACTGCTTATTGTTTGGCAAATTTTGCAAATTTCATTTGATTTTGGGTCATAAGCTTATCATCGACATTTCCTTAAGCATTATCAACATGCTATCATGGAAGCTGCGAAAAATCAGCCAGTTCATATGTTTCGCCATCGATAATGGTCCCTACATTTTTTGCAGCATTACTATCTGGAACTTTTGGACTTTGTACGTTTTCAAACCTACATTGGCTTTAACTTTTTGCAGCAGATTATCAAAACACTGAGCTAATCGGGTTGCTTTTCCACTGGATGTGTTGAGAGCTCTTCTCAATATGCTTTCCATTTTCTTGGCCTTAAAGACATCGTGTGGACCTCTATTTTTCCCCGAAGCAGATTAAATTCTAAATGATTAAATTCCACAATAATATTGGAAAGATTTTGACTGCAGAACTAACTTTTTTAGGACCAAGTTGGATTTTTTAAAAAATATTTAATAATTTTAGCTCGTGCTTTATTCTTCACTCATAGAAAGTCTAAAAGCAACTTGATCAAAAAAAAAAAAAATTCAAATAATGCTTGAGGAAAAACTACGTGGAAAAAAGTTTGTTAAGATTTTTTGGTTCTCGCTTTTTATGTTTTTATGTCTCACGAACATTTTGTTTAAATATACCAATTAATATTTTTTAATCGTATATACTTACTTTACCCCTTATGAATTCGCTGATTTTTATTATTTAAAATTTATGTACAACACTTGTAGAACACTTTTACTTACTGCCATATATTTTGAATCATGTTTTTCAGTGCAAACTGTTAACAGAATTTTTTTTCAATTGAAAACATTTACTCCCTTATTGTATTTCTCTTTGTGTACTCTATCGCGTTTCAGTAAAAGTTTGGTACAATTTGTATACATTCGAAATAAATAATTATTTTTAGGGTTTTGCGGGCATTTTAAAAATATTAAACAAGTATTTCTTTTTTATTTTAGGCGTTCAAATTTACACAATGTATCTGATATATTTGTGATGGGAGGTTGTCTCATTTTGGAATGTCTCGTATTGCTGCATTGGTGTGAAAGAAATGGGTTTGGTCCACTAGGAATCACAGGGTTATCAATGGGCGGCCATGTAAGTATATGTAGTGACATAATACAGTGTTAAAAGCCATATAACGCAAAATTTATATAAAAGATATTGTGAATCAAAAATTGTGTCAGAGTAGGCAATTAAAACCTTTATTGTTTTAAATAGTGTAAATCCAAGTCATTAAAAAATAAGATTATTGATTTCATTATACCCTATACCACTATGTCGTTTGGGTATAATGACTTTGTGCTGCTGTTTGTAACTACCAAAAATATTTGACCTAGACTCATCTTTTATTATACCAATCAACTCAGAATCATTTTCTGAGTTAATTTAGCGATCTCCGTCCGTCCTTCCGTCTGTCCGTTTGTGTGTCCATGTAAACCTTGTAATCAAACTACAGGTCGCAAATATGATTATATTTTGATGAAATAAGCTCTTATCGGCCATAGGATGAACGCTATTGAAATTGGTGAAATTCGGTCCATGTTCAGACCTGGTCCCCATACAAATGACCCATATAGAGCTGCTTCCCGATCCTCACTTAAATCTATCACAAAACAAAAATATTCCACAGATTTTTCTCAAATTTGATTTGTATAAATTTTTTCAAAATATAAGTGACCTTACCAAATATGGTCAGGATCGGTCCATTTGTCGACCTAGTCTCCATATAAATATAGCACCCGATATGAACTTTTTCATATCTGCAGCCAAAAAAATTAATAACAATGCCACTCAAATTTGGTTTATGCGTAATTTCTGTATCCATTAGTTGGACCAAAGAGATAGGGTCTTTAAACCATGGTATAAAGTATCGTATAGTCGGTCTAGACCGAATATAATTTACTTACTTGTTTTTATATGTTATACTGCTCTGTGGCCTGAAATTTTCAACTTGAAAAAAATTCTTAAAATATATAGACTCACATTGTGTTATCTATAAATCGACTTATAATCACTTTCTGATGGAATCCATATTATCAGTTTCGCACCATATCAATTGAGTCTCTGCAGAAAAAGTTTTTGCTATTCTGCCTACGTGAGTAGTATATTTGTGGGGTTTCTAGATCACTTTTTCAGTACATTTGATGGAACGTATTTAGTTCCAATTGTCACCGCAAGTAGTACCGTAGAGGGCGCTACCATATTCACCACGTTTAGCAAATCTCGCACCTATATTCGCTGTACTTATAGTTAGCAATACTATTAGTTATGTTGAATTTCAAAATGCTTACCAAAAACTCACACCCATATTCGCTTTACTTATAGTTAGCAATACTATTAGTCATGTTGAATTTATCAATGTTTAACAAAAACTCACAACCATATTCTCTTTACTTGTAGTTAGCAATGCTATTAGTTATGTTGAATACGAAATGAATTTTATTTTATATTAAATTTTTATTTCAAAATATTGCGAAATCCCATAATCAAATGTGTCTAACATCCGTCTGCATATTTGTTTTCTTGGTTTAAGCTATTAATTAACAGTTAGTGGATTACCAAACTTAGACAGCTTTTTGTTTTGCAAGTTTTTTATTTTTACTGCTATAGAGTTTAATGTGATTTTTTATGTATGGGTGTAAGCTCATATACTTTTTGACGGTTTTTAAATATGGATGTAAGCTCATATACTTTTGACAGTTTTTTAAGTATGGGTGTTGGGTATCTCTTTAGATTTTCTGTCCAAAGTAGTATATTTGTGGGGTTTCTGGCAAATGGCCGAATTGATTTATTTTAGGGGTGGTAACACTGGGTTTTGGGCTGGCAACACTATTTTTTAGCAAAGTCACAAACCTAAATAAGTTTTTCCTACATTTTTAACTTGCACCACTTTTTTGTTCCGTTAAGTTTGAATTTTCCCGTTATTTAGCATTATTTTAACAGATTCATCAAAATTTTTTCTCATTATATAGCAAATTCCCGACCTTTTACCCATTATTTAGCCGATTCGTAACTCTTTTCCCGTTATTTTAGCGTTATTTTAACAGATTCGTTACCCTTTTCCCGTTATTTATTAATATATATGGTAGCGGTGGCAACATTATGATTTATTGAAGCCTAAAAAGACACTATACATTTTTTTTTATTTAAAAAGAGTTACCAGATAAGGAAAAATGTATATTTATTTGCTTTTAACAACACTTTTTTTTTTAGTAAGCAGAACCGCTATGTGCACATCAAGTTCTTTTAGGGTATCAACGCTGTTTTTTTTTTGGCTGGCACCACTATTTGTTTAAGCCAATTCACAAACAAATGTAGTTTTTAATCCAGTTTTGAATCGCCCTGAGGCTATTAATATTCATGTTCAGAAACCTAAATGCGGTTTTTCTTTAGCAAATCTCGAACCTTTATTCGCTTTTCTTATAGTTACAATACTATTAAACTTTTTTCCGTTATTTATTAATATATTTGGTAGAGGTGGCAACATTATAATTTACTGAAGCCTAAAAAGACACTATAAATTTTTTTATTTAGAAAAAGTTACCAGATAAGAAAAAATGTATTTATTTTGCAGCATTTGTTTTCAGTAAGCAGAACCGCCGAGTTCGCTGTCTGTTTAGCAAAAACTCACACCTACATATATTCGTTTTACTTAGAGTTGAAAACCTAATGTGTTTCATTGTTTTTTTATTAACTGTTTTATTTCAAATTACAATTTTGACTTTTAGATATATTATAGTAGACATGTTAACATACAATTCTTTTTTCGTTTATATATTTTGTTTATATATTTTTTTAGTAAGTAGAACCGCTGAGTTCGCTGCCTGTTTAGCTAAATCACAAGTCTTTTTATTAAAACAATTTTTTGTTATAATACGATGGATAAAATAAAAACAACAAATGAATAATTTCGTTTTATTGTTATTTTATTTACAAAAAATATTTTTAAAAATACTTATTATTAATACATTATTTAAAAATTAGGAGGGCAAAATTTATTTAATTTTTTTTTCATACAGTTTTAATATTCTTTTTTTTTCAAATATTAACGATTTTCAATAATTTTTTCGTGTTAAATTTAAAATATATTATTTTTTCTTAGAGTTTTTTGTCTTAATTAAATTTTCAGTTAGTTATATATATTTTTTTTTTTTTTTATTTATAAAGAATACTTTATTTAGAAAAGATTCTTTTTTAATAATTTAAGTTTTTCGTTTATAGAATTATATGGTTTTATTAAACCTATAAATAATTCAATGAAAAAATTTATCAGATTTAAATTTTTATTTCAAAATATTCAATTCAATTCAATTCAATATTTATTTACTTCTGCTTATAAACTAAAAGTTGTAACAGAAGGAGGTTTGGTATTTACTTTTATATATGTATGTATCTAGTCTTATGTGGTAATGTTAAGGAAAGTATTTGAGCAGCAAAATAAAATATATATATACATGTATATGAATGTATAAAAACAATGAAATGAAGACAAGAAAGTGTTATTCATTAAGAATAAAGGATCTGATTTTAAGACTATTGATTATGTAAAAGTATATTGCTTTAGTTGATTGCGAATCAGTACAGTTAAAAATTAGTGTTTTGTTGTCCCTGAAAATTGTAATTAAGTAACTGAGGTGGTGATTTCGAGCTGAGGAGTATATGGGGCACTCAAACATGAAATGCTCTAAATTTTCGTTTTTGTGCAGGTTGCATAGCGTACATAGATTATTGATTCCGAGTTTGTAGATCTGTCCCTTAATACAAAATCTAGTGCAATGAATTGTTGACAGCCGCAATTGGGCTATGACTTTTGCCATATAAAATTGCTTGCGGTTAAAGAGGTACAAGGCGGGTTTATCTTCGAGTGATCTCAATATCCTACAGTTCATGGCGTTTGAGTTAGAAACATATAAGACATCCATAAACTTTAAATATATTTGAAAGCGTTCTAGTACCACTTTTCTGTTTTCAATCCACATTGCTGAGTTTGGTGACTCCCACAAGTTTGACATATTTACTGCTTGAAGAAAGCCATCAAGTTGCGTAGCCCAGTTAAGTTCAATTGTCGAATTGCTATTTGTGTGAAGATATATGAGGCGAAGGAGACATTGCTTAGGGTATCGAGACTCATCCATTTGGAGTATTCGTATGATGAAGTCGATTGCTCGCTTAAAGACTTTATAAGATATTTTCACAAGACCCAGTTCAAGCCTTAGAGATGCATTAGGTGTAGCCTGCGGAAGTGCTAGCAAGCGCTTAAAGTATGTTGTCTGAACTATTTCAAGTGACTCACAGTATCGCAAGCCCCACACCTCCGATGCATATAAAAGTGTTGTGGATACAGTACTATCAAATAGTTTTGCACGTCCTTCCCATGAGTCAGACTTAAATTTGCTAATTGTTTGTAGAACCGAGCCGAGTGCCATTTTTCCCTTTCTTATGGCAGTTTCTGCCGCGCATTTGCCTAGAGAGGAGCTTGAAAAACTAACTCCTAGGTATGTGTAAGACTTCACAATGGAAATTTGTTGACTTTTATAGAAAAAATTTTCAGTTGTGGCTCTACCCCCTCTTCTAAAGTGGACTATTTGAGTTTTTTCTGCGTTTACAACGAGCTTGTTTTTGTCGCAGTAGCTTTCAAGTGCCCTTAGAATTTTGCGGAGAATAACCGGTGATCTTGCTAGAACCACAGCATCGTCAGCAAAGAGAAGCATTAAGATATCGTGTAAACCATCAATATTGAGTCCTTCAATATTTTCATTTCTGAATTCTTTCTCAAGGTCGGAAACGAACATTATGAAAAGAAGAGGGCTGAGAATTTCCCCTTGGAGAACACCTTCGGTTACAAAAATTGGGTCTGAATCTTCACAGGGGAGTTTGATCACGAAAGACGCACTGTCGTAAATTGATTGGAGAATTTTTATAAAGCGTGAGCTTACCCCTTGTGTGTGTAGTTTTTGCCAAAGCAGTGTTTGTATAATGGAATCAAAAGCCCTTTTGAAATCAATAAACAATCCGTAAGCTGAATTTCGTTTAAGACGCAGATGCAGATGCAATGCTGTTTGTAATGAGAAAATATTGTCAGTACATGATCTCTTGTTTCGAAAGCCATTTTGAGATTCAGGTATGATATTTTGTTGTTCCACCCATAGAGAAAGACGATCATTTAGGATATGTGTAAAAATCTTTAAGATTGTGTTGCATAAGGCGATGCCTCTATAGTTTTCAGGGGAGTTAATATCTCCTTTTTTGTGAAACATTACAAGAATAGACCGAGACCAAGATTCCGGTGTACAGCCATTCAAAAGGATATTATTAAATAAAGAATGTATAACATGAATCCATTGGCACGGCAAATGTTTAAAAAACTCTGCTGTAATCATGTCGTCGCCTGGTGCTTTATCGTTTTTGATTTTATTTATTGCTGTTTTAATATCAAATATTGTAATTTCCGAATATAACGCTTCGACAGAGTTTCCCGATAGTATAAGATCACTGTTTGGTCGGGGTAAATAAATTTGTTCAAAGAAGCTTTTCCAAACAGCACTGGGTATGGGGTTGGTAACAAAAGGTTTTTGATTGTGGCGTTTAATAAGACTCCAGAAATCTTTTGTGTTTTTGACATTAAAAAATTTGTTTTTGACCTGATTTTCATATTCAGTTCTTTTTGCGGAAACCATGATCTTGTACGCAACTTTTAAATTTATATAGACTATCTTAGTTTCAGATGAAAACCGTTGTCGCTTGCACGATTTCAATGCGTTGTTTAAGTTTTTCTTTAAAGCCCGAAGGTCAGAATCAAACCATGGCTTAGAACTATGGGTTGGAGGGGAGGCAGAATTTACGGTAACCATTTCCGATTCTTGAGCAGATTTTTGTATAGAGGTTATAATGAAGTCGTTTTGTTGATCAATGGTTTGGGATGTAAATGTTTGATTTGTGTTTAGATTCTCAAGACAACTACTTATTTGCAATGTGAATATATCAGCCTTATTTATGTCCCATTTTAATCTTGTTCTTCTAAAAAGATTTGCAAAAGCATTACTGTTATTGGTAGTTTCAGATAGGAATTCAAGATTTAAGGTGACAGGGAAGTGATCCGAACCAGTTGCAATTGAAAGCACTTCTAGATTTTTGACAAACGGAATGGTGGCGATATTAACCCAAATTAGGTCTATAACACTATTGCCATTTTTGTTAGAAAATGTATAATTTGCCGGAATATCACCGATTGTGCAGCCATTAAGCAGGATGAAGCCATTATTTTCCATGAATTGTAATAAACTTTTGCCACGCGAATTTAAAATTTGATCAAGAGAGCTTCTTTCAGGCATGAGATTCGATTCCAGTTCGGCTAAAAATTCTTGAGCACCCTCTACGCCCACTCTGGCATTGAAATCGCCACCAATTATTATTGGGCAACCTGCAAATTTAACGATCAATTCATCAATTAGGTGTTGAAGCAACTCTAAAGCAATATTAGTATCATAATTCGGTTTGATGTACAGTGTACCTAGAATAAAATTAAAAGTATTACTATAATAATGACTAAATATCCATAAGTTTGTTTTATCTATTTCTATACTGGATGCTACATTTTTTTTGATTAACGATACAATGCCACCACTAGCTCTACCAGTAGACCTTTCCTTTATCGCTTGTTGTGACATCGCATCATAATTGCACCAGGGGTTTTGGTTAGTTTGAAAGGGCGTTGTTGACCAGGTTTCGTATATACAGATGATATGCGAGTCCGCTAATGATGATTCGTTGAAAAAATTTGTTATCCCGTGCACATTCCAAAAAGTTATTTGCAGGTTAGACTGTTTATGTGAAAATGCGTTTATTGAAGTTGAGGAAAAGTCATGTATAGTTGCTGATGTTAATGGGCTATTTTGCTTATTTAGTTTTTTTGCATCCGAAGTAGGGTGTTGTAATCAAGATCGTTGTCTGTAAATTCATTTTTATACAAGCTTTTCAATACGTTATCAGCACGTGCACCATCGCAGGTCAGCTTGTTTTCATGGTTCCACCACATCCATTTATCGGCAATTTTTATTCGATCATCCTTAATTGTAATTTTATACAGTGGATTTATTGAAGTGAGATATCGGCGCAATTTTAGCATAACACGCTTATTTTGTTGTCGTTCTACGTTGAGGTCCTTGTCAACATAAATGTCGGTTCCAGCCAATTTTGATGCATTCTTTAGTACAACATGGGTTTGTGCTTCCGAATCGAATTCAGCGATGACTGTCATTTTAGATCCATTTACATGTAGTTTTCTAGCCGCTTTTATTGTAATGTTTGCAGGTAAATGTAGCTTTTCTCGGCAAACGCGTTCAACTTCAAAAAGTGGGTCTGTGTTTAGTTGCAAGTTTTTAAAAATAAGGTTTTTCCTTTTGATATGGTTCTCAAGTGAAATAATTCTTTTTCGGTCGAGTTCCTTCTCCGCCTTAAGCAAAGTAATTTCATGTTGCATCTCGGTGTTTTGAGTCCTTAGGTGATTAATACTCTCAGCCATACTATCGATTTTGATCGTAATTTCGTTTGTTCTATTCTTTAAGATTTGCAGCAATTCCGACACATTCATATCGCCAACTTTTTGTTTACGAGGTTCATTTGCCGTCTCCATGTCTGGTGATGTTTCTATTAAATTTCTTTTAAAATTGGTTTTGTTTACATTTGAAACATTTGGTGATCGATCAAGATTTGGCATGATTCGTTACAACACCTAACTCTGCTTTTAAACGTCAGTGTTTGAGAGTGACAGTATTTGTTGAAGTGACACATCAACTATAAGCTTTTTTGTATTGGATTATTTTATTGTTTGTTGATTGCTTTCTTTATTTTAAATTGAGTCTTTTATTCTATTTTTGTCTGTGAATGTTATTTTATTGTTTGGTGTTTGCTTTCTTATTTTTAAAATTGAGTGGTTTTATTGTATTTTTTGCTGCCAACGTGGATGAAGCAGCAACTATTAGCTTTTTTTTTTTTTTTTTTTTTTTTTTTTTTTTTTTTTTATTGGAGTATTTTTATTGTTTGATGATTGCTTTCTTTATTTTAAATTGAGTCTTTTTATTCTATTTTTTCTGAGAGTGTTATTTTATTGTTTGGTGTTTGCTTTCTTAATTTTAAATTGAGTGGTTTTATTGTATTTTTTTGCTGCCAACGTGGATGCCAGTATTTGCTGAAGTGAAACAGCAACTATGTATATGCTTTTTGTTTTGGAGCACTTTATTGTTTGGTATTTGCTTTCTTTATTTTAAATTGAGTGTTTTTATTATATATTCTATATATTTTTTTGCTTTAACTTTTATCAAACATGTGACAATGCAAAAAAAAGTGAATTTTTGAAATTGTTTTAAAATTTAATTAAACAAACTTATATGCACTCGATTCCTTGGCTACTTAGTATAACTTCCAGTTCACCGCGTGTATTTTGTTTGCGTTATTTTTGTAAATTTATTGTCTTTATTGCGCTGCGCGAACTGCAGACAACCGTTCACATTCGCTTCATAAACCAAACTCCAAAATATATTTGAAATCATATTTCACATAATCAAATTTTTCAACTATTTTTTATTTTCAAATATCTTTCAGTTAGTTACTATAGTTCTTTTTCATTTCCAATATATTTTAGCTTCTTTATTAAGTAAAAATATATCCATTAACTTTGAACTTAAATACATTTTATATATTCTATTGAGGTTTCTAGAGCTGACAACATATATTTCATTCACAAAACCCATTTTTTCAGATTTATTTGAGAAAATATTCGTTTATTCAAGTTTATATGTTCCTTTCCATTGAATTATTCCAATATATTTTTTTTGTTTCTTATTAAGTTAAATTATAACCAATTTTAATATCACTTTTCAGGCCTTAATATTTATTTACTAAATTTGTTATTACATCAGACCAAATTTTTATTTTTTTTCAAATATTAACGATTTTCAAACAATTTTTTTATATTTGCTTTTCAATTTTTCAATCTAAGTTTTCAGTTTTCATGTTTTCAATTTTTAATTCAAGTTTTTAGTTTTTAATTTAAGTTTTTAAATTTTTAGTTTTTAAATTTTTAGTTTAATTTATTATAGATAGGTGTGTTTCAGTTAGTTCCCATAGTTGTTTTTCATTAATATTTTAGATATTTCATTCTTTTTTTTTATAAACTCTGAACAGTCAAGTGTCTTTCAGTTAGTTCCTATAGTTGTTTTTTCAAAATATTTTTGAATCTTTAGTTGCTATAGTTATTTTTTTTCCAATATATTTTAGCTTTTTTAATAATTAAAAATATATCCGTTAACTTTGAATTTAAATATATTTTATATATTCTACTGAGGTTTTTTAGAGCTGACAACATATCGTTGTTCGTAAATTATTGTGTTCTATGTGTTTTTTTTTATTAATCCATGTTTAAGTTCTAATAGTTCTTATTCTTAAAGGCGTTTTCAAAGAGGAATTTTTTTTTAACAGAAAAACCACAAACTATAGTACTTTCCTTGGTAGGAAGGTCGCAACAATTTTATCGGTTCAGTTTTTTTTAATTAGCAACTAAACTTTAGCACCTAAACTTTAACAAAAACATATAGAACACAATAATTTACGAACGACGATATTTATATGTTCCTTTTTATTGAATATATTGTAACGACGCAAAATCTGCTCTTGCCAGGGTGAGCTCAGTCGCGTCCAGGGTCGTTACAGAAAAGAAATTTCGAAGTTATTCGCAGGAGAAAAAAAATAGGCGTCAACTTCAACGTTATAAAAAATTAATACTTTATTATGTAGACAAACTCGTTATAATCGTATGGTATAGCAACGTGTTGCACCCGGAATAGAAAAGAACAAAAAAAAACTTTAAGGCACCAATTTTAAATTTAACATGGGAACACAGGCAAGCGACTTCAGCATCTATTCTTGCTGCTTAGATATGTTAGACCAGTGTACATGTATGACTTCAGCATCTATACATGTAACCAACTCTAACATAAATATTCCCTATGTATCAGTTTAATGGTAAGTTGCCAGCCAGCTAACTTACCTTGGTGTCTATCACACGACTGATCATTTTCCGTTTGCTGTTTGGCTTTTTATAGTCACAGCATGGTGTGATAAACATACGCGAATGTATACGTACATACAACGAACTCTACCGACCAATCAGAACGAAGCTGACGTGTCATAGTTAGCGTCACTTAGTTGTTAATTTATGTATGCAACCAACTGGGTTTACACAAGACGTACAACTCTTGGTTGAAGTCTTTACTGTCAATGGTGGTGTTAGAGGTCATTGTATATAACTATTGAAATCATACCGTAAGTACCGGGTGCAATTATAAACAATGATAAACATAAATGTAGGTGAACGAAATAAGGGAAAATAATATAATTATATAATATATGAACGTAATATTAATATAAATATAATAATATAAATATAAATAGAATACATGGCTATAAATGTTCATTTATAATATGCTGTAGGTACATAGTTTAAATATACGAGGGTATAAATGAATTGGATACATGAATTTTATATGAATGTATAAATGAAGACAAAATATAAATATACAACAAATAAAAATATATAGATGATGTGACGTATATTGAATATACATATGCTGAACGGGATCGGTTGAGAGATAAATGTGGGGACCAAAACGAGGGTCGACTTTGGTCCTTACACGCCCTCCCTTCGTCGGGGTCGGCTGCGGTTGCCTGTTTGGGTAGGTTGTCGTTGTTCGTTCCTCGCGTTGACTGTGGTGGTGGGGGTTGGTGTTGTCCAGGTCTTCGATGGAGAATTGTACTGGGTTGGTAGCGTTTGGTGGGAGGCCGAGTTTCTGGAATGGGTGAGCTGTCCTTGGAGTGGTCGGTAACGGGCTGATGATAGCCGTGATCGGAATTAGGCGCGGCATTCGGATGGTGAACGGTATGCATCTGCCGATGTTTCGTCACTGGGTTTCGGAGATGGGGATGATGTCAGCAGTTGGCCCGAACATTGGTGTCCCCGATGGAGTCGTTAGTGTGACTGCGGTCGGATT
Organism: Cordilura impudica; assembly: GCA_963682025.1. Classification (NCBI taxonomy): domain Eukaryota; kingdom Metazoa; phylum Arthropoda; class Insecta; order Diptera; family Scathophagidae; genus Cordilura; species Cordilura impudica. The sequence goes on along the minus strand of OY821519.1, from coordinate 169,791,919 downwards.
GGGGGTAGCCGGCATCAGCACTGTTGTCGACTGGGCTGGTAGTGATGACGGTGAGGGTGATGGCGAGGCTATCGATGACGTTGAGGATGATGATGCCGATGATGATGAAAGCGTTGGCGGAATCTCTCTTTTGACATCTGATAGCGTTCTTCTGACATCATGGATTTCTCTGATTGTTATGGTAGTTTAATTGAATGCGTTAACGAAGTCTATGGAAGATATAAAAGATAGGTGGGCATTAGACTAAATCTATAAAGAATTTTATTGTCTGTTAAATAATTAAACATTTTGTAGCAATTTGTCGGATTCGTCGTTGGCCACGAATGGTTTTAGTTCGCTAATGTGTGCCGTTCGTATGTCGTTCTTTTCTTGGCCCATCAGTTTTACTATAACTGAGGATGGCAGGGCGGTGATGGTATAGGGTCCAACAAACTTTGGCGCTAACTTCGCCGCGAAGTTTTCAGACGCCTTCGACAGTTGGTGTTGTTTGACCAAGACTCGCTGTCCAATCGTGGGTTTCCATGGTCTCCGCCGCAGATTATAGTAACGTCTCTGATCTTGAGCCGCACGGACCAGGTTGTTTTGTACAATCTTAAAGACGTCACGTAATTGCAGACTCTTTTCGGTGGGGTTCCACTTGGTGGATCCGGTCCCCACGGTACTTCGTCGTATAGAGCACGTGGTAGCCTGGGTTCGCGACCTTGGGTAAGGAAGGCGGGTGAATAACCAGTAGATTCGGATGCGGCGGTGTTCTCATGGCCAACGAAATTTCGGGTAGTAGGTCATCCCATGTGACGTGTTTATTCTTGGTGAACTGGGATATCATCGTTTTGACGACGCGATTTGTCCTTTCCGTCGGATTTTCTTGGGGAGTGTATGGTGCCGTGAGCTGGTGTTCGACCCCAAGATCTTTTAGGAAACTTTTGAAGCTTTTACTGGTGAACTGGGATCCGTTGTCGGTTATTGCCATCTTTGGCACACCGAACCGTGCCAGAACTCGTTCCCGGAAAGCCTTGATTAATCCCTCGCAGGTGGCTTTACGTTGTGGTATCAGCTCCGTCCATTTAGAAAAGCGGTCGACGATAACCAATAGCATTGTGTTGCCGTGTTTCGATCGGGGTAGTGGCCCCACGAAATCTAAGCAAATGGTAGCCCATGGCTCCTCAGGTACCCTGGTAAGCATTTCACCGGCTGGCTTCTGTTGACAGACTTTATATTGTTGGCAGGATTGGCAGCTTCGTACATAGCGGCTGACATCTCGGAAGAGTCCAGGCCTGTAATACCGATTACAGATCCGATTAATGGTTTTTCGGATGCCGAGATGCCCTGCGGTGGGGTCATCGTGATTTTCCCGCAATACGCGTTCTCGTTGCGGGGTTCCTACACAAAGTTTCCACGGTTGGCAGTCTTCGTCGTTGTGGTTCCTGGGGAAATTCTGTAAAGCTGATTGTTAATTAAAGAAAAGTCTGAATATTTTTGAGGGTTATTTTTAACCGCATTTATTTGTTTTTCCAACCATACACAATTCAATGGGTTGTTACCTGTAACCAGTCGCTGGAATGTTTCTAGGGGTTGCCGCGATAATGCATCGGCCACGGTGTTTTGTGTGCCTTTCCGGTATTGAACGTGGAAGGTATATTGCTGGAGCTCTAAGGCCCATCGAGCCAGCCGGCCTGTTGGTGTCTCTATTGAATTGAGCCACTTTAGGGATAGGTGATCGGTGATGACGGTGAATGTATACCCCTCTAGATACATCCTCATTTTCCGTATGCCCCACACTATGGCCAAGCACTCCTTTTCTGTCGTGGTATAATTTTTTTCAGCTTGGTTCAGGTGGCGGCTCGCGTACGCTATGACTCGTTCCACTCCGTTCAGCTGTTGGGTGAGGACAGCACCAAGGCCAAAATCGCTAGCGTCGGTTTGTAGGGTGAACGGCTGGGAGAAGTCGGGGCAGGCCAATACCGGGGCTTCTGTCAATTTTGCCTTCAATGTTTCGAACGCTTTCTGTTGATCGTCCGCCCACTTAAAGTGTTTCCCCTTCTTCAGTAAGGAGGTTAGTGGCTGAGATATTTTAGCAAATTCAGGTACGAATCGTCGGTACCAGGAGGCGATGCCTAAAAATCGTCGTACGTCGCGGACATTCTTTGGTGGGGCCATATTGGTGACTGCGGAAACTTTGTCGGGGTCGGTTCGGATTCCATCTCCACATACAACATGACCCAGGTATTTAATTTCCCGTTTGAAGAACTCACACTTTTCGGGGTTTATTTTTAAATTCGCCTTTCTTAGACGCTGGAACACCTCCTTCAGGTGCTTGATGTGTGCCTCCAACGTTTGGCTGGTAATGATGATGTCATCAAGATACGCAAACGCGTGGGGTTCCATATCCGGGCCGATAACGTGGTCGAGAGCACGTTGGAATGTTGCCGGGGCCGAGTGAAGTCCGAATGGCATAACCTTCCACTGATAAAGGCCACGTCCCGGAACGGTGAAAGCTGTGAAGGGTCTGCTCTCTTTAGCCATGGGAATCTGCCAGTACCCATTTTCTAAATCGAGGCAGCTGATATAACGCGCTTCTTTAAGTCGGTCGAGTATGTGGTTGATACGTGGTAGCGGGTATGCGTCGGGGATGGAGCGTGCATTTAGTTGGCGAAAGTCCATGCACAGTCTCCAGGAGCCGTTCTTTTTCTTGGCTAGCGTGATAGGGAAACTGTACGGACTATTTGAAGGTTCGATACATCCCTTGGCCAGCAGATTATTTATTTCGGCGTCGATTACGGCTTGCATCGCCGGATTCCGGTTGGCGTACCGAATTTTTATCGGTCGGTTGTCTTTCATATGAATCTGATGTTCGGTGAGCCTAGTCGGACCCTTCACCATTTGGAACGCCTGTAGTTCCTTTTCTAAAAAAACATCAATTTGAAGTTGCTCTTCCGAGCCGGAATGAGTAGGTGGGTAAATACAAGAATTGACATTGGATACACTTACCCGGTCCGAAACGGTCGTGGTTGGGCCTTGGGCATTTTCCCGGCTGGTTGCCATACAGGGATGGTCCACATGGATATGGTCGTCTTCCAGGCAGAGTGATAATTGTCCAAATGAGACGGTGGTTTTAAAACGCTTCAGCAAATCCAACCCTATGATCATTTCTTCGAGGGCTGCTGGCATGATTAAGAAAACAACCCGTTGGATGGCCTGATCGACCATCACTTGGCACTCGATGGCATACCGGATTTGATTCGTTGATCCATCGGCGAGTACGACTTCCAGCTCTCTAGGTGACCGTGGGTGGTTGGCAAAGGTGGTGTCAGCCAGGTCTTTGCTGATGTAATTACTGGTTGCTCCCGTATCGATGGTGGCTATTATGGCGGTGTTGCCGAATTGCACATCCGCACTGAGCCGATTGTCTTCACACCGTAGGCCGAGTACTTTTATATGTGGGTGGCTTTGCTGTCTAGAGACACGACTCACCATCATCCTGTGTTGTTCATTTCGTCCGCCGCGTGAGTTGTTATCGTTGGGGATGCTTTCGAGATCGTCGGCCAAAGCTGATAGTTCTGCGAGGTCAGATAAATCCCTTCGGCGAATGTACCATAAATAATTTGGATGCGAATTTCTGAAAATCCGCTCCAGCTGTTGGGCTTCGGTCATCTCCGTATGGCGCATCAGGTTTTGGAGCGATAGGACGTAGTCTTTGAAGGGCTCTCGTGGCCGTTGGCATCTTCGTCGGATATCATCTTCTAATTTCTCAAAGAACCGGGCTGGAAGGAAAAATTTTAAAAAGTCTGCTTTAAATGCCCCCCAGGAGCCCCAATGCCTGTTGTTGCTACGGAACCATATTAATGCTCGTTCTTTAAAAAACTCTGGCATGGTTCCGGTAACAACGATTTATTAACGCCATACATCATGGCCATCTCTTCAACTCTTTCAATGAAAATTAAGGGGTCCTTGCCACCATCATACCTGACTCCCCACTTGCGTACACAATCGATTATGCTCACCATCTGTAGGTTATCCCGTTCAGCTGAGCGAGCTTCCGGTGTGGCAATGTTTGCTTCGGATTTAGCCTGACTGTGTGCGGACTTGGCTGGACTGTTGTCTCCGGAAATTGTGATCTTGGGAATTTTAGCCGCTGGTTGGTTGCTGGTGGTGTATTTCTCCTGTAATTCCAGAAGTCGTTTCATCCGGTCGGATGAATGTTCGCCACCCACAAATTGCGCCAGTTGTTTTCGCATCTCCTCTACCCCACTTGCCGGTTGAATGTCGAATTCGTGCAGGCAGGTCAATAGATCATCCTTCCGCAGCGAGTAAGCCCACGAGATCCGCGACATGGTGATTAATTTGGACGGGAAGGGAATTCGAAAGCTTTGAAAAGATTGATTAGTATAAAAAATTTATTATTATAATTTTTTCAAAATAAGCAGGGTGAAATTTAACCCTCCACAGTGATGGTAATTCCTTTCTACGGCCACTGATTAATTTTTCTTCACGGCCACTGAATTCACGGAATAAATAAAAAAAAAATTGTAAAGTTTTGAAATTGTCCACGACCTCCAGATTCACGATATTGGTTTTAATAAAAGAAAACAGTTTTTTTTTTTTTTTTTTGTTGTAAGTGTTCTAATTTACCGCGGTCACTAAATCCACAAGGTGAGATATTTTTCCCGGTTTATTACACGCCGACACGTCACAACCTTCACGGGCAGGTTCATTTATTTCCGTCGGTAAGTTCACTTTATGATCTCCGTTGACACCTTGGAAACTTAATATTGTCCCACACTTTCACGCGACCGTTTTGTTCTGTTCAAGTTTATTATTTTATTCCCGTAATTGTCTACCGACGGCACCTCACTGATTTTATTGTTCACGGGTCACTTTGTGGCTCTATTTTTTTTTTTTATTATTTATGTTGTATTTTTAGACTTTAGCACTCCGGTTAAATCGCCATTTACAATTTCACGTTACACACATTTACGTTAAACAATTTAATTTTATTTATTTATTTTTTTTTTTTTTTTACTACAACAGTTTGTTTTGTTTCACGACACAACTTAGTTTGTTTTGGACACGATTATCCAAAGTTGTGTTTCTTTTTATTCCGAAATTTTTAGAGAGTCCCTGCTCGGGCGCCACTGTAACGACGCAAAATCTGCTCTTGCCAGGATGAGCTCAGTCGCGTCCAGGCTCGTTACAGAAAAGAAATTTCGAAGTTATTCGCAGGAGAAAAAAAATAGGCGTCAACTTCAACGTTATAAAAAATTAATACTTTATTATGTAGACAAACTCGTTATAATCGTATGGTATAGCAACGTGTTGCACCCGGAATAGAAAAGAACAAAAAAAAAATTTAAGGCACCAATTTTAAATTTAACATGGGAACACAGGCAATCGACTTCAGCATCTATTCTTGCTGCTTAGATATGTTAGACCAGTGTACATGTATGACTTCAGCATCTATACATGTAACCAACTCTAACATAAATATTCCCTATGTATCAGTTTAATGGTAAGTTGCCAGCCAGCTAACTTACCTTGGTGTCTATCACACGACTGATCATTTTCCGTTTGCTGTTTGGCTTTTTATAGTCACAGCATGGTGTGATAAACATACGCGAATGTATACGTACATACAACGAACTCTACCGACCAATCAGAACGAAGCTGACGTGTCATAGGTAGCGTCACTTAGTTGTTAATTTATGTATGCAACCAACTGGGTTTACACAAGACGTACAACTCTTGGTTGAAGTCTTTACTGTCAATGGTGGTGTTAGAGGTCATTGTATATAACTATTGAAATCATACCGTAAGTACCGGGTGCAATTATAAACAATGATAAACATAAATGTAGGTGAACGAAATATACATATAAGGGAAAATAATATAAATATATAATATATGAACGTAATATTAATATAAATATAATAATATAAATATAAATAGCATACATGGCTATAAATGTCATTTATAATATGCTGTAGGTACATAGTTTAAATATACGAGGGTATAAATGAATTGGATACATGAATTTTATATGAATGTATAAATGAAGACAAAATATAAATATACAACAAATAAAAATATACAGATGATATGACGTATATTGAATATACATATGCTGGTCGGGATCGGTTGAGAGATAAATGTGGGGACCAAAACGAGGGTCGACTTTGGTCCTTACAATATCTAATATATTATTTTTTGTTTGTTATAACCAATTTTAATATATGCTAAATTTGTTATTAACGATTTTCAAACAATTTTTTTATATTTGCTTTTCAATTTTTTAATTTACGTTTTCAGTTTTCAAGTTTTGAATTTTTAATTCAAGTTTTTAGTTTTTGATTTAAGCTTTTAAATTTTTCGTTCTTTCAGTTAGTTCCTATAATTGTTTTTCATTAATATTTTAGTTTTTTATTCTTTTTATTATTGTTTTATTTTAGAGTTTTATAAATGCTTTTAATAGCTAGAATAGTTTATAAATTATTTAATTTTATTAAAGATAGAACTAATTCAAAGAAAATTTTTAAACAGCGCACTAACATGAAGTCACGTTTCTATGCTATTTGATATTTTTAGTTTTTATATTTGCTTTTCAATTTTTTAATATAAATTTTTAGTTTTTAGGTTTCCAATTTTTAATTTAATTTTAAGTTTTAAATTTTTGATTTTTCAATTTTAAATTTTTAGTTTTTAGTTTTTAGTTTTTATATTTGCTTTTCAATATTTTTAATTTTAGTTTTTAGTTTTTTAATTTGTGATTTTTCAATTTTTTTTTTTATTTTTTATATTTGCTTTTCAATGTTTAAATTATAGTTTTTAGTTTTAAATTTTTTGTTTTTAGTTTTTATATTTGCTTTTCAATTTTTAATTTAAGTTTTTAGTCTTTTTAATTTTAGTTTTTAGTTTTTAATTTTTAGTTTAATTTACGAAACATTTTTAAATACTTTTATACTTTGAGTTAATTTTGATTAAATATACAAAATTAGGAACGTGAAAAAAAAATTCTTACAATTATTAGTCCAAACAATGTTAGAGGTTAATTTGAGGAAGTTGTATATTTCTTTCAATATAGAGTTTTTTCTTAATGAATACTCATATGCAAAGTATACAACTAATCTTTCTTAAATCGTTTTTAGCAAGGTTAGGAACAGAAAAAAATTATATTTAGATCAATTTAAGTTTTTAATATAATTTTTTCTATCCAAATTATAAAAGTTTCCTACAAAATATCTACAAAATTAATTAAATTTACTAAAATTTAAACATATTTCTATAATAATTTATTGAAAACTTACTGTGTTCTTATAATATTTTTTTTCATATTAACAAATTTCATATGAAGTTCTTTTGTATAGTTTTTCTTCACACATATGAAAATAAATCCTTTTAGTTGCGGTTATTTCAATAATTTTTATGAAAAATTAAAAAACCGAAAAAAAATCTTACCTTTGGTTATTTATGATATTTTTTTATAAGAATTATTAAGACATATTTTTTACAAAATGAAACATAACAGAAATATTTCAATAAAAAATACTACATTTGTAATTGATTTTTTTAAAATCATTTGAGAAAATAATCATTTTGCCAACTGCAAAACATAATTTTTACAATATTAAAAAAATATATTAAATTAATAACAGACTTTAATGATAAAACAAACTATATGATATACTACAGAAATCTTAAACAATTTTGGCAACATTTTTTCTATCCACATTATAAAATATCTACAAAATTAATTAAATTTACTAAAATTTAAATATATTTCTATGATTATTAGTTGAACTGAATTTTAAGCAAAGAACATAATTATGAAAAAATCTTTATTTTCATTTTTATTATATATTTTGTAATAGTTTAAGTTAAAGTTATTCATATAAATTTCATCAATATTCATAGTTTGTTGAAAAATTCATGATGAAATGATAACAATTGAAATGTGTACGTTGCGAATTAAGTATTATAAACTCATTTATATTAGTTTTTTTTTTCAGTTTTAGGGAAATCAAAATTGGAAAATATATGATTTTCATTAAGATTACATGAAACCTAAATATCCAACCAATGTTAATAACAATTATATGGATACTGATTCCTTTATTTAGAATATTAAAACAATTGATCGTATTCAATAAGAACAATATTTCAAATGCTTACTGTTTCCAATCTGATAATTTTTCTACAAAACAAATATCTTTAATTCATCAAAGCTTATCATGCTTTATTAAAAAATTTTACTAACAATATTATAATTCTTCTTATATCGAAAGCGTTGACAAACTTACCAAAATTACTTAAAGTTTTTTTATGTACATTATTAATATTTTTTTTGTCATGCTATTACCTATACGGTAGATCTAAAACATGTAATCTTTTCAGTTTTCTAACCTCGTTTGTCTCGTCTAATAAAGATATAGCTAAGGTATTATAATGATCACCAAGCCGATCTATGTATCGAAAATTTAAATTAAAAATTGAAAACCTAACTAAAAACTTAAATTAAAAATTGAAAAGCAAATATAAAAACTAAAAACAAAAAATTTAAAATTGAAAAATCAAAAATTAAAAAACTAGAAACTAAAATTTAAAAATTGAAAAGCAAATATAAAAACAAAAAACTAGAAATTTAAAATCTAAAAATCAAAAATTAAAAAACTAAAAATTAAAAAAATTGAAAAGCAAATATAAAAAAAACTAAAAATTTAAAATTAAAAAATCAAAAACTAAAAACTTAAATTATAAAATGAAAAACGAAAAACTAAAAATTTAAAATTGAAAAATCAAAAATTAAAAAACTAAAAACATAAATTAAAAATTGAAAACCTAAAAACTAAAAACTTAAATTAAAAAAGTGAAAAGCAAATATAAAAGCTAAAAACTAAAAATATAAAATAGCATAGAAACGTGACCTCATGTTAGTGCGCTTTTTAAAATTTTTTCTTTGAATTAGTTCTATCTTTAATAAAATTATATAATTTATAAACGATTCTGGTTATTGCAAGCATTTATAAAACTCTAAAATAAAACAATAATTAAAAGAATAAAAAACTAAAATATTAATGAAAAACAATTATAGGAACTAACTGAAATAACGAAAAATTTAAAAACTTAAATTAAAAACTAAAAACTTGAATTAAAAATTGAAAACATGAAAACTGAAAACTTAAATTGAAAAATTGAAAAGAAAATATAAAAAAATTGTTTGAAAATCGTAAATATTTCAAAAAAAAAAGTAAAAATTTGGTCTGATGTAATAACAAATTTAGTAAATAAGTCTGAAAAGTGATATTAAAATTGGTTATAATTTAACTTAAAAAAAATTAAACAAAAAAAAAAAAAAAAATATTGGAATAATTCAATAGAAAGGAATATATAAACTTGAATAAACGAAAATTTTCTCAAATAAATCTAAAAAACTGGGTTTTGTGAATGAAAAATATGTTGTCAGCTCTAAACAGCTTAATAGAATATATAAAATGTATTTAAATTCAAGGTTAACGGATATATTTTTTCTTAATAAAGAATCTAAAATATATTGGAAATGAAAAAGAACTATAGTAACTAACTGAAAGATATTTGAAAATAAAAAATAGTTATAAAATTTGATTATGTGAAATATGATTTTAAAACTATTTTGAATTAAAAATTTAAATATGATAAATTTTTTCATTGAATTACTTATAGGTTTAATAAAACCATATAATTCTATAAACGAAAAACTTCAACTATTAATAAAGAATCTTTTCTAAATAAAGTATTCTTTATAAAAAACAAAAAAAAAGTATATAACTTACTGAAAATTTAATTAAGACAAAAAACTCTAAGAAAAAATCAAATAAATTAAAACTTTAATACGAAAAAATGATTGAAAATCGTTAATATTTAAAACTGTATAAAAAAAATTAAATAAATTTTGCCCTCCATATTTTTAAATGATGTATTAATAATAAGTATTTTTAAAAATATTTTTTGTAAATAAAATAACAATAAAACAAAAATATTCATCTGTTGTTTTTATTTTACAAAAAATTTGTTAAATAAAAAGACTTGTGATTTTGGTAAACAGACAGCGAACTCAGCGGTTTTGCTTAAGAATTAAATCTTAAATTAAATTTTAAAAAAATTTTTACTACATGGAAACAAAATTTTTTTTTGCAACGATTGGCCGCTTATTAAACTATACTACATTTATGAAAATAATAACTAAAAATTAAAGTTGAAATCAAAATTACATTAAATATATAGTACATTAAATTTTTTTTCTCAATCTCCTATTTTTCAAAAATGTATAGCAATATATAATATATAATAATCGTTTAAATATAAAAAAGGAAAAAAAACGAAAAAAAGGAAATAATATACATAATTTTAAATTATGTTAACATTTTTAAAGGTTACAACTAAATAATATTCATAAGTTTTTTTTACAGATTTAAATATTGAGTTTATACCATACTTCATTTAGTAATTAATTTAAAATAATAATGTACCTATTTCTAAGCCTTAATATAATATATAAATATACATTAAAAATTTAAATATAATATAAAAATATAAAAAATTTAATAAATATACAATTAAAAAGAAAAAGGAACAAAATATTTAAATTTAAAATTAAAATTAATTTTCAAAATAAATCTTAAAAATAAGATCAAAATTAAATATTTTTAATATGTAAGTATATAAAAGAATGATCAAGCAGTTATCTTGATCATTCTTTTTTTTTCAAAAAAAGGAAGGTGTAGTGTGTTTTACTAGTCATAGTTACCATGCCTTCTGCATGTAACTAAACACTCACATTCCGTTGAATTATTTGTCCACACTCATTATAGCTGGCTAGCCTGTAAACTGCTGAGCCAGCTAAATCCCACGATTAGTTTTAGCTTTAAGTGTGTGAATGTATGTGTGTGTGTATGTAATATTTTTAGGTAGTTTTAAGACAAAATAACAAATAAAAGTCAGTCTGTAAAAATAGCTCTTGGGAGCATTAACCAATAATTTTTGTTGTCATTTCATAAAATTATAACGACTTAATAAATCAGTACCCTTTATAACGACTTGAAGGCCTTTGCCGCTCTTCAATCGATAGATGTAAACAATTTTACCCTGCTTTTCGAATGAAATTACGGAAATTATCCTCGTGATGGACCTGAATTTTTGTCTCATATATATTACCTTTTTTTTATGGGGATAACGTAAAATGAGTTTTCCCCAGTTAATTCCACTAAATTGTTCGCTAAATTATTGGCATTTTGTTTCCGTAAGTATATTGGGGGTGGTTTAGAGGGCTTACCTTTTGTCGGTTCATCACCACTTACATCGTCCAAAAGGGAAGACCGATTTTGGGTTACAATAGCATCACCGTCCTTTATATGCTTCGATGATGAGGCAATTTTAGCAGATTTGGGGCTGCGTTGCCTTTTCACCACGGTGATGTATCTGTCCAATCCGGTTTTTACAGTGTTTTCGGGGTACTTATTTTGTTCCGAGTTTGTTGTGAAGAAATCTCTTTCAACGACCGGGTACAATAACCATTCACGGTGACAGAAGGGTTAATATCAACATCGAAAGAACCAAAACAATGTTTACCGCACAAACTACAAACACTTGCTGTATCAAGTGCTGTTGTTGTTTTCTTCACTGAATCTTGTTTATGTTTCTCCATCGAGAGATTAGGAGAACATGAGCGCGCTCTAGTATTGGTGTTAGTTTTCGTGGTTAAATAATGTTTAATATATTCTGGGTCGTGTAAATTTAAAACATTTGAGTTATTTTCAGAGCTTAAAATGATGTAAGCATTGTTACCACTAACACTACTAAGCCTTCTTCTCTCACTTGATTTTGAGTTAGAAGCACTCATTTACTTTTCCTTCTCTTTTTAAGAGTTAAACACCAGAGGTGCAAGTAAGAAACAAAAAGAATTTGTTTTTTTTTGTGCGTTAATGTTTATGTTTTGTGTTTTTCTGATGTATCGAGAAATTAAATAAAAAACAATTTAAAACAAGACTATGTTTGTTTAAACGTTTTAAGCGTCCAAGCGCGGGATTTTATTCCTCTAAATTTGTTTTCTTTTGTTTTTTTTAACACTTGTTAAACCGAGAAAAGATTAACTTTAATAACTTTATTGTCGGAGCGAATAGAAATACGTCTAACTCTCGCGACGACACTTAATATACACCTCTGATCTGTATACGTTTTCCGGTCGCAATGGTGTGAGTGATATTGACGTGACAGCCGTAAATGACGTCGTACTGCGGCGTTTTCGCTGTGACTGGGACGTTAAGGACAATTGGGAGATGAGTGATCATAATCCAATTATGCTCCATTACTCACCAGCCCTGTGGAGGTTTCCGATGTGATGCGGTGGCGCAGACTCCCAATTAATTGGGATTACTACGGTACGTGCATTAGGAAGGCGTCCTCTGAGGTCTCCGTTGGGGTCTGATTATATATTGACAGATAGGCAAGCTGAAAGATTGGACAAACAATACCAATGACGCCCTTCTTTGGAGATGTCGTAAGAGAATCCCCGGAAGGGTTAAGTGGTGGACGCGGGCCGTCCGACGATTCCAGAGAGCCAGGCGGGCCAATGCAGATGATGTGTTACTTCGTGAGACGAATTAAGCAACACAGCTACGTGCCTATAAGGACCGTATCGTGAAAGTGAAGGAGGATGACTGGAGGAGATACGTACAGGACAACAAGGACGATCCACGGGGTAGAGTCTATAAGCTCTGTAGAGGTAGGGGCCAGTGGACCGATTTGTCTGGCCTACGTGTTGGTAATGAATTATTGCCATCATAGGGGACATGCATACGCGTTCTGCTGGGTGAGTATTTTCCAAGGGTGGGGGGTCCTATCCATCTTTCTTTGCAGGAAGTGGATCCCCCTCCTCCTTTGGACAGAACTGAGTTGGAGTTAAGCATTTGTAAGGCACGGAGCAGAGAGTCTCCATGTATGGACAGAAAGACCCGAGAGATGTGTAAAAGCATCTGGAATACCATTCCTGAGTACTTGTTGCCAATCGTTGAAAAGTGTGTATCAGAGGGGTATTTTCCACATCCAAGGTTGCGTTGGACTTCTTGTTATGGGAAGATGTTCTGGCGAGGAGAGAAGGGCGGAGAGAAGGCGGAGCTGGAGAGAAGGGGGGAGAAAGCCATGCAGACTGTCTGCGATTGGAGTAGACAAATAGGTGTAGATGTTGCTGTGGACAAAATTGTGATGATGTTGCTGAAAGGCAAGTTATCGCTAAATTGACCTCCAACTGTTGGGGCCAATGGCGTCAGCCTTAAGTGTGCTACTGAGGTCAAATACTTGGGGATAACAATGCGTGAGCGTATGAACTTCTTGGTTCATCTCGAGCGTGTTAAGGCAAAACTGACTGGTATGGTGGGATGTGTCCGGCGTATTCTTAGGAATCACTGGGGCCTCAGCAGGCATTCTATGCAGACCATTTACCGCGGACTGTTTGTTGCTTGCGCAACACATAGTTCCTCGGTATGGTCCGGCGTGGTCACGACTGCCAGAGGAAAGCTGAAAATCATGTCGTGTCAACGGGTAGTCTTGCTCGCTTGTGTGCCATGTTGTCGTACGGTCTCCACGGAGGCCTTACATGTGTTGGTAGATGTAGCCTCTCTTGACTTGGAGGTGATACATAAAAGTATTGCCTACAGGATCAATTAAGGACAGCCATTGTTGCAAGACGATTGGGTGACTAACGAGGACATTAGTGGGAAGAGCTGGATGGAGTGCAAGGCACTCTGAGTGTGTTGCCTCCAGATGGCAAAATAGGTGGGACGGTAGTGACAATGGACGTGTTACATACGCCTTCATTCGCGATTTTACGTTCGTGGCGAAACGTACAGATTTTGCTTTTAGCCAGAGAATGGGCTTTTTGCTTACGGGCCGCGGGTCTTTTAATGCATTTTTGCATAGAAGAGCCTTATACGTCGAAGTGTGGCTGTGGACGTTTTACTGAGGACTGGTTTCATATTTTGTGCATATGCACTCTCTACTCGGACATACGGGACCTAGATTTTCTTGGTGTCGTATTAACGGACGATGGTCGCGATGTCAGTGGTGTGCTTGCGAATGATGATAGAATGCGTTGTATGAATGTGTTTGCGTGTAAAGTCTTCAAAAGAAGACGTCTAAGAAGGGTTTGATCAAGACTTTCTAGAAGTGCTTAGTAGTATACCTATGTGACTGAGACCTACGAATGGCCACCAGTCCATAGCTGTTTCCAGCTATACTGGTAGTAGTTTTTGTCACGAAGTCTGACCGCAGGATTAATATATATATAAGTTTTAATAAAATATTCTTTATTAAATGAATTCCAAAATAGAACTGACTATATCATTCACAAAACAAAAATTTATAATTAAAATTAAACCCGTTGACACTGCCGAACTTGCATTTATTTTTGGTGTCATATATTAGACAAGCAACGTCCACAACATTGTTGTCAGCCAAAGCAGTGATCGCTGTGTTGTTGTTTATTCTTTAGCATACGCAAAAACCGCTGATGGTGCACTATGAGCTGACTACTATGCATGTTTAGCTAGGCAACCACCTTGTTGCTGCGCGGATGTGTTAACTCCTCCCTCGAGGACGTCCTCGGACTTCCTGTGGCCATCAATTAATCGCGACCAACCCAGATATCAAAGGCCATTTTATCAGTCCCTTTCCAATCTCGTTAATATACTGGGAATTTTCCATACTCAGCCTTTTTAAGTATGGTAAGCTCAGTATTTCCTGATGGCTTGTTATGTTGAGAAGCGTTGACAATGCTGGGCTTGGAGACTTCTTTACATAGTTCTTCAGGTTCTGATATAAGGAGTCGTTGACCCTGACCTCGTCGTCAAACGTGAGAAGATACGTTCCCGTCACAATCTGCTCGTGGGCATCGCTAGTCCTGATTGTAGCGGTTTCATCATTGATAATGATAACGCCATCGTCAATGACTGTCAGAGGTTCAAGATGGCTTGGACGAGTTGTGCAATGTGCTATGCCGCCAGAATAAAGTTGCTGTGCGAATGTTATATGAGACAGCTTCCTGCAGAATGTTGTTGTAAGCGTGGCGGTACAATTTCCAATTGACACCATTTTATTACCGCAGTCTGCTATGTTATTTTCATCAGCAAAATCAAGAATGGTATTATTATGCTCAACGGGATATAAGATTATGTTTTTACATACTAACCTAGCTTAGGATATTTAATAAGAAAATGCATAAATTTATCATTCAATAGGACCCTAACATTTGCTATTTCCATTAGATCAGTTATGGTTATACCTGTAGAGCGCTCAGTGATTGTTTTATTTAAATCATTAGAATCAAGAATTGCTGGGTTTATTATTCCAATCTTTGCAAGGGTGACCGACAACATTAATGTTTCCAGCTCTGAAATTAGGATTCTATCTCTTGCGAGTAGTGTTTCATAAAGGTGACCAGTATCAATCTGTTTAGTTTTTGAATCCCTAATAATTGCGTTGACTGTCTCTGATAATTTATTAATTTGTTCTTGTGCCTGAGTATTTATAACCACTTGCCTATTAGCGGACTCAATAAGTTGCTGTTGTTTAAATTTTAGCTGCTCAAAGTCGTCAAAGTCAGGGGTTCCGGCGACCACCTTTAGAGCAGTTCCCAAGATGTTGATGCTTCTGGCATATCTGTGGTGGATGTTTACTGTTTCCAAAAGCGTATTGATATGACCTATGTCGGCGTCAAGTATTTTTCTCATGTGTGACTGGGGAAAATGGTTCGTCAACAACTTGGTTTCTTCTGCCATTTCTGAATACATGGTAAGGTTTGATGAGTGCCGTAAATATTCATATCCCTGCCATATTACTACGTCACCATCTGTCAGAGGTATGTAGTCTGAATTCGAATAGTCGGTCAGCTTGGCGGTTGTTGTCGCGACAAGAAACAGCGCAATCAAAATCCTAAATGAAAAAGCATAAATTAAGAAACTTATCTTAAATTGTCCTTATGGACCGCCCTCCCTTTTATTAGAACCGTCGTTCCCAGATCAGCTTCTATTTCTACCTCTATATATCTCCTGTTTGTTTTTACAAGTACTTTGTCACCCCTTTGGAAGGTTCTATTCTGTCTTGTCTCATTCAGTCTTTGCATTTGAACGTCCTGGGCCCTATTTACCCTTTCCTTAATCTCTGCCTCGAATTCCGGCGGGAATGCATGGACTATGTCAATGGGCCGTTTTTTTGTCACCGAGTGGATAGTCTTGTTGTACTCTATTGTCGCTTGAAGTATCAGTTCGACTGTGTCATTTAAGTTTCTTTCGATTTTCAAACATCTTGCAATTTCCGCAAGAGTACTATGAAATCTTTCCACCTGCCCATTCGACGTGCTGTGGAGCGTAAGGTGGACCTTGAAATGAAATTTTTGCGATATTTTGGTAGATGAGGGCTCTATTCCGTGCCTTTTTGAAAAAAAAATGACAATGCGGAAAAAAAAAATTAAAAAAAAAAAATTAGGGGTTGCGCACGAGCCGAGAAAAAGGTCCACTTTGCCAAAATTAGGGGGGAAATTGCCATAGGTCATCAGGGGTCACCCGTAGGGGGGAAGAATGTATGGCCGACTCCCATTAACTTTTTACCGCCAACATTTTCCCCCAAGACACCCACCCCCTATCTCCTCCCCTTAGGGGGGTCACCATACAAAAATGGAGGTTGCTCAGTATTTTCGAAAAACACCATAGGTCATCAGGGGTCACCCCTAGGGGGGCAAAATATATGACCGACCCCCATTAACTTTTCATCCCCAACATCTTTTCCGAACAAACTTACCCTCTATCTCCACTCCTTGAGGGACTCCCCATACAAAAATACTGAAAATCTATGTATTTACAGTTGCACAATATCGAAATTTTTTTGATTTTTTTTGATTTTTTTACAGAAATTCCACCAATATTCAAGAGTGGTCATTGTTTGGAAAGTCTTGAAAAATTTGAAACGCACACGTAGCAGATGCCCCCATTCATCAGTACCTGGCAGTAAAATATTGCAAAATACGTAGTAGTTATAAATAGCAGTTCATTCATCGATTGTTGTCATTCAACATGGCCGACGACCGCGAAAAGTAAATTGATTTTTCTCCCGTTTTTTAAAAGTTAAGATGACAACACAACTTAGATCGCGCGACGATATTTTTTTGATTGGTTATCCAAGCATGAATATTACGGGGAACAAATTACCGTCGAAGAAGCAAGTGCTAAGAATGCATTTCTTCAACATTCGCAAACGAAACATGTCGAAGAAAAATAGTGCGGTTATAGTCGCGGACGCAGTGATGATTTTTTGGCGCCAAGCAGCTATTCCGACGAAAGCCAGAGGAGATGTTACAAGAAAAATAGCTGCGCTGCACGATGAGTGGGATGCTTTAAGAAAGTCATCTCACAGAAAGACTGAGTCCACTAGAGAAAAAGAGAATAAGTTTTCTGATAGCTTGGATAATCTTTTCGACATCGCACACGCCAACGCCCTTGAGAAAATGACAAATACCGAAGACATTGATTTTCTGCTAAAGCAAAGAGAAGATGGCCGGCCAGGAACTATGGGAGGTGTGGACGTTACTGATACTCGAACGAGGAAAAGAAAAGCTGAGCGCGAAGAACAAGAAGAGTTGCGACGCAAACGTGCAACGGAATCTAGTAGAGATCAGTTCGCTAAAGGCGGTAAGCTATTTCGCGCTTTGTGTGTTCGTCCAATGTTTATATTCAAATGAAATTCTTTCAATTGCAGTGGTTAAATTTTCAAGCAGTGATTCAAGCGATGATAATGGGAGACAGGACGAAAACTTCCTGGCAGAAGCTGGCCCATCAAATGTTGGTGACAGAAGAGGTTACAAACAATGTTTTACTGAACGAGTCCTATCTGCTTTGGACAAGTGCAAAGTGACTGACCGAGACGCGGTCGGCATTATGATAGCGGCGGCAGAAGCATTTGGACGCGATCCTCAACAATACACAATAAACCGTACGTCGCTTCGGAGATGTCGGCGTTCAAATCGAGAGAACATGCTGCGTTATGCGAAAGACAATCCAGAAGTAAGATCGCATAGATTTATTTGCTCTCATTCAGAATTCTTATTCTTCAACGCGTTTCATTTATCTCCAGCTTGTCGCAGCTAAATCCTTCGTAGTCCATTGGGATGGCAAAATGCTTTTGGATTTTGTGGGTACAAAGAAGGTGGACCGTCTACCGGTAATTGTCTCGTACGGAGAAAAAGAACAACTTCTTGGAGTTCCCAAAGTAGAAGATGGGAAAGGAAAAGGCCGGAGAATAGCACATGCCGTTTATCAACTGTTGGCATCTTGGCATATGACACATCGAATACAAGGACTTTCTTTCGACACGACATCAACGAACAGTGGCCCATTCTCCGGAGCCGCAGTTGCTCTTGAGCGGCTGTTGGAGAGAGAAATCTTATCTTTACCTTGCAGACACCACGTATACGAACTGGTGCTAAGGGAAGTTTTTGAGACAAAAAATGGGAAAGACCAGTGCACCAGGCGTTCCTTGCTTTGACCGTTTCAAACAGGAATGGGACGCAGTAAAGGTTAAACCATTCCATTCTGGCTTGATAGACGATCAAGTCGTCAGAAAAATTCCTGTGGCAATGCAAGTCGGCATAAAGGAGTTCTGCTTAGATCAATTGAAGGAGAAACACCCTCGCGATGACTATAAAGAAATGCTACAATTAATTCTTTTGTTTCTGGGTGAAAAACTTGAGAATTACCATTTCCGACCTCCAGGACCCGTTTCCCATGCTCGATGGATGGCAAAAGCCATTTACAGCCTCAAGATGTTTTTGTTTCGGAGAACTTTTCACTTATCTGTATGTGAATTGAATGGTATTCGACACGTTTGTATTTTTGTGGTGCGACTTTACGTCAAGGCATGGTTTGGTTCTTCTCGAGCAGCTGAGGCGCCGAATCAAGATTGGAAGTTTTTGAAGGACATCGTCGAGTACAAGTCCGTTGACCAGGATTTATCTCGGGTAATGATAAAGAAATTTATCGGTCACCTATGGTATCTCGCCGATGAGCACATAGCCCTTGCCTTTTTCGATGACAAGGTTTCAAATGAGTTGAAGGCCAAAATGGCCCAAGCATTGCTAGAAAATGAGAATGACGAAGGTGAAGAAGATGAAGAAGACGAAGAAGGTGAAGAAGATGAAGAAGACGAAGAAGGTGAAGAAGATGAAGAAGACGACCCGGTTCCCCCAGCTCCTCGCGTCGTAATCAAAAGCACCAGCGTTAAAAAAATCGAGGTGAAATTCAAAGATGTGAATGAGGAATTCTTGGCTAAAGACTTGAGCAACTTCGTTTCTCATAATACCAAAAATTTATTTGTACTATTTGGAATATCGCAAGATTTCATTCTTGCAAATCCAGCAACCTGGAAATCTCGCGCAGACTATCAAGAAGGTCGTAGAATTGTAAATAACTTGCGCGTTGTGAACGACACTGCCGAAAGAGGAGTAAAAATGATACAAGATTATAATAGAATACTGTGTCAAGGCGAAGAAGAGAAACAGTATTTACTACATGTTATCGATTCTTACCGCAAGAAATACCCATCAGCGAACAAAAATATGTTAATTTGACTATATTATATTAAAAGTGCTTAGTAGTACTACTCAATTACAGCTTCTTTTATTTTTGTATGGGGAGTCCCTCAAGGAGTGGAGATAGAGGGTAAGTTTGTTCGGGAAAGATGTTGGGGATGAAAAGCTAATGGGGGTCGGTCATATATTTTGCCCCCCTAGGGGTGACCCCTGATGACTTATGGTGTTTTTCGAAAATACTCAGCAACCTCCATTTTTGTATGGTGACCCCCCTAAGGGGAGGAGATAGGGGGTGGGTGTCTTGGGGGAAAATGTTGGCGGTAAAAAGCTAATGGGGGTCGGCCATACATTCTTTCCCCCTACGGGTGACCCCTGATGACCTATGGCAATTTCCCCCCTAATTTTGGCAAAGTGGACCTTTTTCTCGGCTCGTGCGCAACCCCTAATTTTTTTTTTAAATTTTTTTTTCCGCATTGTCATTTTTTTTTCAAAAAGGCACGGAATAGAGCCCTCATCTACCAAAATATCGACACAAGGTCCACCCTAGTGGAGCGGTGGCGCATTTACAATTTGCACGTCAAAGCGATTTAATAAAAGGGACCGAATCGTTCCTGAGTTCAGAGAGGGTTCATTATCGCAATATACCGTTTTTACGTGGGGATAAAAATTCATTAACTGTAAGATTGGTGGTTCTATATCCACTATTGTTCTAGAGTCAATGGGTTGAACAATCGCGAATTTTGAAAAATTGTCAATACAGGTTAGAAAAAATTTTTTATCTGTGGAATATATGTCGATATGTAATATTTCGCCTACGTGAGAAGGAATGGGCGTTTCGCCTATAATATGCTTTTTTGGGTGTCGGTCATATTTAGCTTTTCTGCAAATTTTGCAATTTGCGACAATTTCATTACCCAAACGGGTCATCTTCGGAAAAAAATAATCCTGCAAAATTTGCTTCGTATTTTCTTGAGCGGCTCTATGCGCCCTGTTATGTTCAGTGACTACTATTTCCTTTTGTTCACTTTTGTTAAATATATCAATCACCATTCGGCTTGCGTGCCAAAAAGTTGTTGGAAAAGTTTTTACTAGGTTATTCTGTATGAATGCCAGTATTGGCAGTTCGCAGTGAATCGCGTTCACTATATCTTTTTTAACTGCATCGTAGACTATCTGCATTAAGTTTTCTCTATTGGAAAAATTTATGAGATGTCTGGTTTTCTCACCAAACATAATTATCGTACGTGTCGAGGGAACTTCGCTCTGTTCTATTATTATCTGATTTCGAAAACAATTTACAGGCTTTTCGGTTGATTCAATTGTGTAGGTCAGGGATTGTTCACTGCGTATTGTTGCACGGTCAGACTGTGCCTCCTCTTCAAGAGCATGAATGTTTTGCCGCGATAGAGCATCCGCGACGAAATTTTCCTTTCCAGGCTTATAGAAAATATGTGCGTTATGCTCGTCTATAAATGCCTTCCATCGTTTTATTTTCGCGTTTGAGTTTCGACCCGAAACTGCGAACGTAAGTGGCTGATGGTCAGTGTAAATATTCAAATTCCTTACACCGTACAGATAGTTTCTGAGACATTTCAAAGCCCACACTATAGCAAGCAACTCTTCGCTCGTTGGTTGCAAAATTTAATTCGGAATCTTTCAGGGTTCTGGATATCATGGTAATCGGTTTTCCGTCCTGCGACAAGACCGCCCCAATACCCAAAGAAGAAGCGTCCGTTGTCAGGTCAAATGACTTATTGTAATCCGGATAGAGCAACAAGACATCTTCAGATGTGAGAACCCTTTTCAACTTTTCAAATGCCTGGTACTGTTCCTCGTTAAGGCGCACTGGTATTTTCTTTGACCGGGTAGTGCTCACATTGCCATTCTCCCCTTTTAGTATGTTAGTCAGTGGTCTGGCTAAAGATGCAAAATCCTTGATAAAACACCTGTAATAACTTGCCAAGTCCAAGAAGGAACGAACATTAAATAGTGTGGTGGGCCGCTCGTAGTTTTTAATCGTCTCTATTTTGCTAGGACTCGTTGTAATACCCTTTTCGCATACCACAAAACCCAGATACTCAACCTGTTTTTTAAAAAAATTTGACTTCTCGCGTGAAACTCTCATGTTACCTTCATTTAACCTATCCAACACCCATGCTATATGCTCAACATGCCCCTCCATACTTTCCGAGAAGATGATCACATCATCAACATAAACATAGCATGATTTTCCTATTTGATCTCGGAGCACGTCATCTATTGCTCTTTGAAAAATACTAGGCGCGTTCTTCAGCCCAAAGGGGAGCCTACAAAACTCGTATTTTCCATTGCCCACCGAAAATGCTGTTTTTTCCCTATCCTTTTCAGCCAACAAAATTTGGTGAAATTCTGATTTCAAGTCAAGGGTTGTGAAAAACTTAGCCTTCCCGAGATTTGATAGAATAGCACAATATTTGGTATTGGATATTTGTCATCTATGGTCTTTGAATTCAACTTTCTAAAATCTATTACCAAACGCTTCTTTGCATTTCCCTGTGCGTCCGTACCTTTCTTGTCAACCACCCATACTGGGTTATTGTACGGTGACCTGGATGGTCGAATTATGCCGTCTTTAAGCATACTTCGCATTTCGGAATTTACAAAGTCTGATACACCCATCGGGTAAGGGTATAATTTAGAATATATCGGGTCCTCATCTTCTGTGCGAATGGTAGCAACAATCCTGGTATTAAAAGGGAGTGCCTCGTTTGGGTCCGCAAAAACACCGATTCGTTTTTTTTTTTATCATTTTCTGAAATTGTTTTTCAATTTGCTGGGGTACCTCAATATCATCTGTGTTAGTAAAATTTACACTAAGGCATTTTAAAAATTTCATATTTTCAGATTCAGTACTAGTTCTTAGTCGTTTATTTCTAAAGTCCAAAATTGCATTTGTTTGATATAAAAAATCTAGCCCGATTATTCCATCGAAGGTAGTTAGATCGGGGAGCAAAAAAAATGTTGTGTTAACATTAAAAAGCCGCATAGTGCATTTTTTTTCTACAATATTATTCCCGTGAAGAGACTTTACAATAAATGGATTATTTACTTTTGATACAAAGTTTAGTTCCTTTAAAGGTTTTGTATAATTTTTAGAGGCACCCGTTTCAATTAGCAATCTAATTTTTTTCCCTGCTATCGTTCTCTTTACATACGGTAGCAAGGAATCTTGTCTAAAAAATTAATTTGGTCATATTCTTCGATTTCATTTTCTATATCTGTTGCCTCTCTTTCTGCTAGGTGTTGATATTCTTGCTCTGGATGATCTCCTGAGATCTCTTCCTGTGACAGGTTGTTGACCCTCTGATGTTTGGGTCCGGTGAACCTGGCTGTGCCGCTATTCGGCCTCTTAAAAACTTGTCCCAGGGCTTTAGTATTTTGGCATTGAAATTGTTGATTTGCCTGGTATTGTGTCGGTTGCCTAAAGTTTGATGAAGGATCAACATCCATTGGTTGAACAACATCTTGCTTCGTAGGGCCTAAATTGTTTTGTTGTCGCTGTCTATTAAAGTAAGGATTTTTTCCCTGTCGATAGTCATTTGAAACAAAATTTCTGGGGCTTTGTTGCCTTTGTTCAAGTCTATGTGCCTTATCTTCTACGCTTCTCGCATAATTTGTTGCAAATAGAAATCGCTCGTGGTTTGACTCGACTTCTTGAGCCAGTGCCAGAGCGGATGGCAGGTCCTTTGGACGAGCCGAAAAAGAACGTCGCTTAAAGACTTCTTTGTTCCTGAAATAAAAACACGCAAGGCGTCTTGTCTGTATTTTTCATTTAGCGACGCGGCCACTACACTGTCATACGACATTATCGTCTTATTTATTAAAAGAGTAAGTTTTTTTTCTACTTCATCGTAGTATTGTAGTAATGTCATATTTGCTTGTCGAAGGGTCGATAGTTCTTGCTCGATGAGATATATTGGGCGCTTGTCAGCGTAAGTAAAGTCTAGCCTGTTAATAATTGCCTTGAAATTCAGAGGTGTGTCGTATGATGATAGCACCATGTCCGCCGAACCCTTGACTTTGTTTCTAATAATCCCTAGGGCTTGGTAGTGTTTTAAGCTGCCTTGATATTGTTCAAAAATTTTGTACGCTGTATGCGCCGCTTTTCGCCAAGAAACGTATGTTTCATGTTTGCCGTCAAAGTCTGGTAACGATTTTACTATATCCAAAGGTTCGTCACACCCTATTCTATTATCGATTTCTGCATCCCTATACACTTCTACTTGTGGTGAAGACACCGTCGAGTTAGCTAATCTGTTTGTAGCTTCTAACAATTTTTGCTCAAAATTCCTTTCCTGAACTGCCAGCGCGCTGTTCACGGCGGCCTCTACTACCTGTCTCAATTCGTCTGCCTTAAGTGCCATTTCCTGATTTCTATTCGACCACCAATTTGAATCGCGGGTTGTACGGCTTATTGGTTGTAATCTAGCTGCTAATTCTGTAGAGATTTCTTCCAAATCACTGTCAGTCATAAGGGAAATTCACTTTCTTACAAAGATTGGTTAATTCACAAATTGTAATGATAACAACTACATTTGGTTTTTTTTTTATAATGGCAAAACTTTAAAATTTTTTCACTCTTTTTTTTTACTTTAATCTTTGTATTTTTATTTTTTTCCAAAATTAATTTCACTTTTTCACTGAGCGTCTACTTACATTTTATCCTGATTTATTAACTTAACGTATCCTAATGACGTCTGCCTTTGCCGCTGTTGCTGATTGTTTCTCGTATTGTAAGCTGCTGGTGTAGCCACTGTTCTGCTTATTGATGTTATATGTTTTTGTTCTGTTCCCGTTGATTTGACGTAGAAATTTAATGGAGTAAGTTGTTGTTGTTACCAATGTTCTGCTTAGCGATGTTATATTGCTGCTTTTCTGTTTTCTGTCGATCCGACGTAGAAGTTTAATAAAGCAAACTACTGCTGTTACCAATGTTCTGCTTAGCTATTTTATACTGTGCTTTTTGTTTCCCGTCGGTCTGACGTAAAAACCTTATTCGTCGTTATAATAATTTTTTATTTGCACTTGGTGTGGAGAAATTTAAATAAATTTAAACGACTTGGCTTTGGTTCATAAGCCGTTGGGCGCCAGTTTTAATAAAATATTCTTTATTAAATGAATTCCAAAATAGAACTGACTATATCATTCACAAAACAAAAATTTATAATTAAAATTAAACCCGTTGAGACTGCCGAACTTGCATTTATTTTTGGTGTCATATATTAGACAAGCAACGTCCACAACATTGTTGTCAGCCAAAGCAGTGATCGCTGTGTTGTTGTTTATTCTTTAGTATACGCAAAAACCGCTGATGGTGCACTATGAGCTGACTACTATGCATGTTTAGCTAGGCAACCACCTTGTTGCTGCGCGGATGTGTTAACTTATATATATATATATATATATATATATATATATATATATATATAAGTTAACACATTCAATCAGCAACAAGGTGGTTGCTAAGTTAAACACGCATAATAGGTCATGCTCGCAGTGTACCATCAGTGGTTTTTACGTATGTTACGCAACAACACAGCGATCACTGCTTTGGCTGACAACAATGTTGTGAACGTTGCTTGCTCAATACATGACCACATACACAAGTGCAAGAGCAGCAGTTTGAAGACACGGGTATAGCTTTAGTTATAAGTAATATTGTTTTGCAGTTTTAGAGTTAGTTCTAATTTGGAATTCAATCAATAAAGATTATTTTATTGAAACTGGCGCCCAACGGCTTACGAGCCAAAGCCAAGTCGTTTTAATTAATTTAAATTTCGCCACACAAAGTGCAAATAAAAAAATTATAACGACGAATTAAGTTTTTACGTCAGACCGGCGCGAAACAAAAAGCACAGCATAAAATACCTAAGCAGAACATTGGTAACAGCAGTAGTTCGCTTTACTAAATTTGAATATTTTTGTCCTTATAAAATAAAATTAAAAATAGTTATCATTAGTATCACAATTAGTAAGTTATCCAATCTTTTTAAGAAAGTGGATTTCCCTTATGAGTGACAGTGACTTAGAAGAAATCTCTACAGAATTAGCAGCTAGATTACAACCATGAAACCGTACAACCCGCGATTCAAATTGGTGTTCGCTGAGAAATCAGGAAATGGCACTTAATGCAGACGAATTGAAACAGGTAGTAGAGGCCGCAGTCAGCAGTGCGCTGGCAGTTCAGGAAAGGAACTTTGAGCAAAAGTTTGTAGAAGCTACAAACAGATTAGCTAACTCTGCAGTTTCTTCACCACAAGTAGAAGTGTTTAGGGATGCAGAAATTGATAATAGAATAGGGTGTGACGAACCTCTGGATATTGTGAAACCGTTACCAGACTTTGAGGGCAAACACAAAACATACGTTTCTTGGCGAAAAGCGGCGCATACGGCATACCAAATTTTTGAACAATATCAGGGCAGCTCAAAACACTACCAAGCCTTAGGGTTTATTAGAAACAAAGTCAAGGGTTCGGCGGACATGGTGCTATCATCTTACGATACACCTCTTAATTTCAAGGCAATTATTAACAGGCTGGACTTCACTTACGCTGACAAGCGTCCAATATATCTCATCGAGCAAGAAATATCGACCCTTCGACAGGAAAATATGACATTGCTACAATACTACGATGAAGTAGAAAAAAACTTACTCTTTTAATAAATAAGACGATAATGTCGTACGTAATATAGACAAGACGCATTGCGTGTTGTTATTTCAGGAACAAAGAAATCTTTAAGCGACGTTCTTTTTTCGGCTCGTCCAAAGAACCTGCCATCCATTCTGGCGCTGGCTCAAGAAGTCGAGTCAAACCACGAGCGTGGAGGTGACAAATATAGAAAACGAAGTCGAAGAATAAGACCAATTTAATTTTTAGACAAGACTCCTTGCTACCGTATGTAGAGAGAACGATAGCAGGGGAAAAAATTAGATTGCTAATTGGCACGGGGGGCCTCTACAAAATTATATAAAACCTTTAAAGGAATTACATTTTGTATCACATTTAAACAATCCATTTATTGTAATGTCTCTTCACGGGAATAATATTGTAGAAAAAAATGCATTATGCGGCTTTTTAATGTTAACACAACATTTTTTTTGCTCCCGGATCTGGCTACCTTTGATGGAATAGTCGGGCTAGATTTTTTAAATCAAATAAATGCTATTTTGGACTTTAAAAATAAACAACTAAGAACTTGTACTGAATCTGAAAATACGAAATTTTTAAAATGCCTTAGTGTAAATTTTACTAACACAATTTCTGAAAATGATGTGTTTTTGCGGACCCAAACGAGGCACTCCCTTTTAATACCAGGATTGTTGCTACCATTCGCACAGAAAATGAGGATCCCATATATTATAAATCATACCCTTACCCGATGGGTGTATCGGACTTTGTAAATTCCGAGATGCGAAGTATGCCTAAAGACGGCATAATTCGACCATCCAGGTCACCGTACAATAACCCAGTATGGGTGGTTGACAAGAAAGGTACAGATGAACAGGGAAATGCAAAGAAGCGTTTGGCAATAGATTTTAGAAAGTTGAATTCAAAAACCATAGATGACAAATATCCGATACCAAGTATTGCGGTTATTCTATCAAATCTCGGGAGGGCAAAGTTTTTCACAACTCTTGATTTGAAATCGGGATTCCACCAAATTTTGCTGGCTGAGAAAGATAGGGAAAAACAGTATTTTCGGTGGGCAATGGAAAGTATGAGTTTTGTAGGCTCCCCTTTGGGCTGAAGAACGCGCCTAGTATTTTTCAAAGAGCAATAAATGACGAGCTCCGAGACCAAATTGGGAAATCATGTTATGTTTATGTTGACGATGTAATCGTCTTCTCAGAAAGTATGGAAGAGCATGTTGAGCATATAGCATGTGTGTTGGATAGGTTAAATGAGGCTAACATGAGAGTCTCACGCGAGAAGTCAAATTTTTTTGAAAAACAGGTTGAGTATCTGGGGTTTGTGGTATGCCAAAAGGGTATTACAACGAGTCCTAGCAAAATAGAAACAATTAAAAACTATGAGCAGCCCACCACACTATTTAATATTCGTTCCTTCTTGGGATTGGCAAGAAGTTGTTTTATCAAGGATTTTGCATCTTTGGCCAGAACACTAACTAACATACTAAAAGGGTAGGACGGCAATATAAGCGTTAGCCGGTCAAAGAAAATACCAGTGCGCCTTAACGAAGAACATTACCAGGCATTTGAAAAGTTGAAAAGGGTTCTGGCATCCGAAGACGTCTTGTTGCTCTATCCGGACTACAAGAAGTCATTTGACCTGACAACGGCTGCTTCATCCATGGGTATTGGGGCGGTCCTGTCGCAAGGTGGAAAACCGATTACCATGATATCCAGAACCCTGAAAGATTCCGAATTAAATTTTGCAACCAACGAGTGAGAGTTGCTTGCTATAGTGTGGGTTCTGAAATGTCTCAGAAACTATTTGTACGGTTTAAGAAATTTGAATATTTACACTGACCATCAGCCATTTACGTTCGTGGTTTCAGATCGAAACTCGAACGCGAAAATAAAGCGATGGAAGGCATTTATAGACGAACATAACGCACAGATTTTCTATAAGCCTGGACAGCAAAACTTCGTCGCGGATGCTCTATCGCGACAAAACATTCATGCTCTTGAAGAGGATGCACAATCTGACCGTGCAACAATGCACAGTGAACAAACCCTGACCTACACGTTTTAATCAACTGAAAAGCCTGTAAATTGTTTTCGAAATCAGATAATAATAGAACAGAGCGAAGTTTCCTCGACTCGCACGCTAATTATGTTTGGTGGGAAAACCAGACATCTCATGAACTTTTCCAATAACCTAGTGAAAACTTTTCCAACAACAACTTTTTGGCATGCAAGCCAAATGGTGATTGATATATTTAACAAAAGTGAACAAAAGGAAATAATAGTCACTGAACATAACAGGGAGCATAGAGCTGCTCAAGAGAATACGAAGCATATTTTACAGGATTATTTTTTCCCGAAAATGGCCCGTTTAGATAACGAAATTGCAAAATTTGCAGAAAAGCTAAATACGACCGACGTCCAAAAAAACACATTATAGGCGAAACGCCCATTCCTTCTCACGTAGGCGAAATACTACACATCGACATATATTCCACAGATAAAAAATTGATTCTAACCTGTATTGAAAAGTTTTCAAAATTTGCGATAGTTCAACCCATTGACTCTACAACAATAGTAGATACAGAACCACCAATCTTACAGTTAATGAATTTTTACCCCCACGTAAAAACAGTATATTGCGATAATGAACCCTCTCTGAACTCAGGAACAATTCGGTCTCTTTTATCTCTTTGTTAATGCGCCACCGCTCCACAGCACATCGAATGGGCAGGTGGAAAGATTTCATAGTACTCTTTCGGAAATTGCAAGATGTTTTAAAATCGAAAGAAACTTAAATGAAACAGTCGAACTGATACTTCAATCGACAATAGAGTACAGCAAGACTATCTACTCGGTAACGAAAAATGGCCCATTGTCATAGTCCATGCATTCCCGCCGGAATTCGAGGCAGATATTAGGGAAAGGGTAAATAGGGCCCAGGACGTTCAAATGCAAAAACAAAATGAGACAAGACAGAATAGAACCTTCCAAAGGGGTGACAAAGTACTTGTAAAAACAAACAGGAAATTGGGAAATAAACTAACACCCCTGTATATAGAGGAGGAAATAGAAGCCGATCTGGGAACAACGGTTCTAATAAAAGGGAGGGTGGTCCATAAGGACAACTTAAGATAAGTTTATAACTTTATGTTCTTCATTTAGGATTAGGATTGCGCTGCTTCTTATCGCGACAACAACCGCCAAGCTGACCGACTATTCAAATTAAGACTACATACCTCTGACAGATAGTGACGTAATAATCTGGCACGGATATGAATATTTGCGGCACTCATCAAAGCTAACCGTGTGTTCCGAAATGGCAGGGGAAACCAAGTTGTTGACGAACCATTTTCCCCAGTCACACAAGAGAAAAATACTTGACGCTGACATAGGTCATATCAGTACGCTTTTGGAAACGGTAAACAATCACCACAAATACGCCAGAAGCATCAACATCTTGGGAACTGCTCTAAAGGTGGTCGCCGGAATCCCTGATTTTGATGACTTTGAGTAGCTAAAATTTAAACAACAGCAACTTATTGAGTCCGCTAATAGACAAGTGGTTATAAATACTCAGGCACAAAAACAAATTAATAAATTATCAGAAACAGTCAACGCAATTATCAGGGATTCAAAAACGAAACAGATTGATACTGGTCACCTTTATGAAACCCTACTCGCAAGAGATAGAATCCTAATTTCACCGCTGGAAACATTATTGTTGTCGGTCAGACTTGCAAAGATTGGAATAATAAACCCAGCAATTCTTGATTCCAATGATTTAAATAAAACAATCACTGAGCGCTCTACAGGTATAACCATAACTGACCTAATGGAAATAGCAAATGTTAAGGTCCTATTGAATTATAAATTTTTGCATTTTCATATTAAATATCCTAAGTTAAGTTCAGCATAATAATACCATTCTTGACTTTGCTGATGAAAATAACATAGCCGACTGCGACAACATTCTCCAGGAAGCTGTCTCATACAACATGCGCACAGCAACTTCATGAAGAACTACGTAGAAAAGTCTCCCGGCCCAGCATCCTCAACGCTTCTCAACATTACAAGCCACCAAGAAACATTGAGCCTGCCGTACTTAAAAAGCTGAGTATGGAAAATTCACAGTACATTAATGAGACTGGAAGGGGACTGGTAAAATGGCCTTTAATATCTGGGTTGGCCGCGAGTATCTTTTTGGTCGTTTGCTACACATCGTTCAAGCTTTACAAAAAACATGAGAGGGCTCGACGCCAACACAACATTCAAGATTTAATTGAGAGCCGCAACAAGTCCGAGGACGTCCTTCACTTAAACGAGGGAGGAGTTAACACATTCACTCAGCAACAAGGTGGTTGCCAAGTTAAACACGCATAATAGGTCACGCCCTTAGTGTACCGTCAGCGCTTAGTGTACCGTCACAACAACACAGCGATCACTGCTTTGGCTGACAACAATGTTGTGGAAGTTGCTTGCTCAATACATGACCCCATACACAAGTTCAAGAGCAGCGGTTTGAAGACATGGGTATAGCTTTAGTTATTTATTTATTTTTTTATTTATTTATTTATTCGTATATTGGTCTATGGAATTAATCCTTACAGACTATTTACAAAGAAAAACATTTTAAAATTAATTTTAGTACATAAATATTCATGAATTTATAAAGCATATTATTTTACTTTTAATTAGATTAGTATTTAATGAGAAATCAATAAATCTATAAAGTTCATTAAATTGAATACACATTCTCCTGAGAGGGTCTGCATTTGCATAATTAGCTCTATAGAACTGTAAAGGTGAGAAGTAACGTGTTGGTCGTTGAGAAATGTTGAATGATATATTGTTAATCAGGAAACCAGAACAAACATCACCATTAAATATATTAAGAAGAAATTAAACATTTAGCATAGTTCTCCGGCTTTTTAAAGTTGGTAGCTTAATAAGGGCAAGTCTGCTGGTAACGGGTGATTTTTTTGAGGTTAGGATTTTCATGCATTAGTATTTGACAGATCACGTGGGATTTCAGACATGGTGTCAAAGAGAAAGATGCTCAGTATGCTTTGACATTTCATCATGAATAGACTTACTAACGAGCAACGCTTGCAAATCATTGAATTTTATTACCAAAATCAGTGTTCGGTTCGAAATGTGTTTCGCGCTTTACGTCCGATTTATGGTCTACATAATCGACCAAGTGAGCAAACAATTAATGCGATTGTGACCAAGTTTCGCACTCAGTTTACTTTATTGGACATTAAACCAACCACACGAATGCGTACAGTGCGTACAGAAGAGAATATTGCGTCTGTTTCTGTGAGTGTTGCTGAAGACCGTGAAATGTCGATTCGTCGCCGTTCGCAGCAATTGGGTTTGTGTTATTCGACCACATGGAAGATTTTACGCAAAGATCTTGGTGTAAAACCGTATAAAATACAGCTCGTGCAAGAACTGAAGCCGAACGATCTGCCACAACGTCTAATTTTCAGTGAATGGGCCCTAGAAAAGTTGGCAGAAAATCCGCTTTTTTATCGACAAATTTTGTTCAGCGATGAGGCTCATTTCTGGTTGAATGGCTTCGTAAATAAGCAAAATTGCCGTATTTGGAGTGAAGAGCAACCAGAAGCCGTTCAAGAACTGCCCATGCATCCCGAAAAATGCACTGTTTGGTGTGGTTTGTACGCTGGTGGAATCATTGGACCGTATTTTTTCAAAGATGCTGTTGGACGCAACGTTACGGTGAATGGCGATCGCTATCGTTCGATGCTAACAAACTTTTTGTTGCCAAAAATGGAAGAACTGAACTTGGTTGACATGTGGTTTCAACAAGATGGCGCTACATGCCACACAGCTCGCGATTCTATGGCCATTTTGAGGGAAAACTTCGGAGAACAATTCATCTCAAGAAATGGACCGGTAAGTTGGCCACCAAGATCATGCGATTTGACGCCTTTAGACTATTTTTTGTGGGGCTACGTCAAGTCTAAAGTCTACAGAAATAAGCCAGCAACTATTCCAGCTTTGGAAGACAACATTTCCGAAGAAATTCGGGCTATTCCGGCCGAAATGCTCGAAAAAGTTGCCCACAATTGGACTTTCCGAATGGACCACCTAAGACGCAGCCGCGGTCATCATTTAAATGAAATTATCTTCAAAAAGTAAATGTCATGGACCAATCTAACGTTTCAAATAAAGAACCGATGAGATTTTGCAAATTTTATGCGTTTTTTTTTAAAAAAAAGTTATCAAGCTCTTAAAAAATCACCCGTTATAAGATGGAAGATTACTTGGATTGAAGTTTAAACTCCGAAGACAAAACAAAAGGAATTGTTTCTGCACAGATTCCAGACTGTCGGCATGACTTTGGTAGATTGGGTCCCAAATTATAGAAGCATATTCCAGGACAGGTCTCACAAGTGACGTATATAAAGTTTTGGTGACATAGGGATCATTAAACTCTTTAGCCCAACGTTTTATGAAACCAAGTACACCTCTGGCTTTGTTGACAGTAGTTGTTGTATGAGGAATAAAGCTCAGTTTATGATCCAATAAAACACCAAGATCTATAATGTTATCTACTTTATCGAGACAATAATCACCCAGCACATAGTTGACAGATATCGGCCTCTTTCTGACGAAACGCATATGTTTACACTTTTTAAGGTTTAGCTCCATTAAATTTAAATTACACCAAGAATAAAATGAATTCAAATCATTTTGGAGAAAAACATGATCAGAGTGTTGATTATAACAGAAGAAAATTTTGACATCATCCGCATACATTAAGATGTTTGAAAAACGAATAACATTCGGAAGATCGTTTATAAACAAAGAAGAAAGAAGCGGTCCAAGATGGCTGCCATGTGGTACTCCCGACATTACATCTATCGGCTTTGAAGTAACATTTTTAAAACATACTTTTTGTGTTCTATTGGTTAAATAAGAATATATCCACTTTGCGCAAAGATTTGAAAATCCCATCATATGATTGACTTTATCAAAAGCCTTGCTGAAGTCAGGATAAATTGCATCTGTTTGTTTGCGTTCAAGAAAACCACGGTTGACAATTCTAGTAAATTGTAATAGATTTGTAGAGGTTGAACATCTTTTTTGGAAACCATGTTGGAAGCGAGAAATTAACGTATTTACTTGATGGCATAGATAATCCGTTATAATTTTTTCAAAAATTTTAGGTATAATACTTAATTTAGCAATTCCACGATAATTAGTAATATCAGCCTTGTTTCCAGATTTGAATAGCGGAAAAATGAATGAATCCTTCCACATAATGGGAAAATAACCGTAGTTAATTGAGGTATTAAACATGAGTGTTAATGGTACAGCTAAAACATCAGCACATTTTATTAAAATACAGGACGGAATTTTATCTGGACCACTGTTGCAGGAAAATTCAAGTTTTTTCAAATCATTAGAAACAACAGATATAGCAAGAGAAGGAATGGACATAATTTGAGAAGCAGTCAGTGAATATGAGCAGATATTAGAATCATCAAAAGTTGCATCGGAGTAAGTAGTTGAGAAGAAGTCAGCAAATAAATTGCATACAATAGTATCATCACAGGATTCATTATGTAGAAACTTCATAACAGCAGGATAGCCCTTAGTTTTTCTCTTAGAGTTAACAAATTTGTAGAATGACTTCGGATTTCGTTTAAAATTATTTTTCATTTTGTTCAAATAGTGTAAATAACATGAATTATTCAGAGTATTATATTCGGCACGACAAATGGAGTATTTTCCATGATCAACAAGAGATCCAGTTTTCTTATATTTTTTGTAATATTTATTTTTTTATTCTTGATACGAGCCAGTTTCCTAGTATTCCAAGGCGGTCCAGAAAGGTTTTTCAAAAATTTTTTGGGAACACATGACTCAATAAAAGAATACATCTTGTTATAGAAAGCTTCAGTCATTTGATCAATGGCACGAGTTGTACCAGTAGATAACGATAATAAATCATGCCAGTTTGTATTATTTATAAGTTCATTAAACATAGTGTAATTCGTTTGAGCGAAACAACAAATTTTAACACTTTTTTTTAGGTGTGTCTACAAGTCCAGATGGAATGGATATATTTTCTTCAATAGTAGGGTGATATCCATCTTCAGGAATAGAAATAGGGTTTGATCGCTTCGTAAAACATTCAATAACTTCATTAACAAATATTAAATCCAATAATTTTGAATGATCATTAAGAATTCCATTTAATTGAAAAAGATGTAAATCAAAAAAAATATTAAAAAGCTCATCACATTTATCATTTGATTTATTCGGAACAAAGTATTTTTCTTCAGGTAAGAACTTCCACGAAATTGAAGGCAAATTGAAATCTCCAAGAACAATAACAGAGTCATCCGGATTCGCAGAACGTAGAACAGATTTAATAGCTTCTCCATGTCTAACATATAAAGACTGCGGAGACGATGGAGGGATGTATGAGCAAGTAACAAATATTCTTTTATGATTCTATTTAATTAAAACTGCAACGAATTCGATGTTTAAAGAGGAATCAATTAATAAAACCTCAGATGATAAGATACTTGAGACAGCAATAAGAACGCCACCGCCATCCATCTTATTGCAACGGTCACGTCTAAAAATATTATATTTATTGCAAAATATTTCTGCTTTTTGGCCAAACTTAGATCCAACAAAGGCATCGACATCTTCAGCAGTAGTTTCAATCGCTAAACGCGAGATAAAAACAGTTTTTTTTTGGAGGAACAGCTCTCAATGAAACGATTTGACCAGCATTTAGTTTAGTTTAGTTTATTTATTTATGATTTCCCATACAACAAGATTTATAATCTTATAATTAAAGTATAGGAGTTTTACATTGAATTGAAATAGAAAATTTGAACAAATTTGTCTTAAAAAAATAATAATGGTAAATATAAAAATATTAAATAATTTATCACAGGACAAGTATTTATAGAAGGCACAGGTTGATTTAATGGCACTTCGGCAAAGCCCACAGGCAAATCAGCATTACAATTAATTACTGAGGCATCAGATGTTATTGTTACTGAACTCGTAGGAACAGCAGGAAGATTATCAGATTTATCTTTATTTGTATTTCGTGACGATTTACGACGTTTCGGAGAAGATTGAGATGGAGATTTTAAATTATCTAATGATTTATAATCATCAAATAATTTGCCATAACTAGATATAGACATCGATAATTTAGTTACTTTTTCTTGGATATCATTGAATTCCTTTTTTGTATCATTGAAAAAATGGTAGAAATTCACTCCGATTTTCCTGCATTTATTGCAACACCAATGTAACCCTTTATTATTATATAAAGCATCAGCAACTAGTCCAGAAAGACCGCTACATTTAGTATGACATAGCTCATGGCACAGCCAACAAGTGATCATTCTTTCCTCATCACCTTTAATGGTACAATTATTCATCAAACAAGCCATTATTATTATAAACAATGTGGTAACACTTATTGTATTTAACAAAAAATGAGATCAGATGTAATGTTTAAAGTTGTTTTATTGTGTATTTATTGTTATACTGAAAATTTGACTATTTTTTTGCGCTTTGATTGCTCTATTACAGTTGAGGAGTATGTACTTATTTTGATTTTTATTATGTTGTTATTGTTGTTGTGAGAGAATTTTTTCGTTTTCTTTTAATGCTTTGAGTTTTTAATGTTTGTAATATTATTTTATTTTATTTATGCTTTGTTGAATTGTAAATAAGGAGTATGCACTTGTTATTTTGATTCTTAATATGTTATTGTTGTGATGTAAGAGAAGTTGTAGTTTTCTTTTTATGCTTTGTTCACTTAGTTTAATGTTTTGTAATTTTATTTTTTTATTTGTGAAAATTAAAGATTTTAGATTTATTTTTGAAAAATTAAATGATTATATATAACTTTTTTGAACTAATTAATTTTCAATATTGTTGCTGTAAGTTTAAGCTTTCATTTAATAAGTAAAAAATCACAGTAGCAGTTATATTTAAAGATTATAATGAAAAAGTACAGAGTAAAAATTTTATGACCGAGCTTGCCGACAGTTTATCTATGTTTTTGAAAAAATATAAGTAATATTGTTTTGCAGTTTTAGGGTTAATTGGAATTCAATCAATAAAGATTATTTTATTAAAACTGGCGCCCAACGGCTTACGAACCAAAGCCTAGTCGTTTAAATTAATTTATATTTCGCCACACAAACTGGTAACAGCAGCAGTTCGCTTTATTAAATTTCTACGTCAAACCGACGGGAAACAGTAAAGCAACACTATAACGTCGCTAAACAGAACATTGTCAAAACAAGAACACATAACATCAATATGCAGAACAGTGGCTACAGCAGCAGCTTACACTATTGAACTTCTACGGGAAACAATCATCAACGGCATAGAATTGTTAAACAAAACATCAACAACAACAACAGTAGAGAGGGCAGATGTCATTAGGATAAAATATGAGTAGACGCTCAGTGAAAAAATTTTTTTTGAAGAAAAAAAGTGAAAAATATTATAATTTTTGTCCTTATAAAATAAAACTAAAATGAATTTCCCTTATGAGTCACAGTGACTTAGATGATATCTCTACAGAATTAGCAGCTAGATTACAACCATTAAACCGTACAATCCGCGATTCAAATTGGTGTTCGCAGAGAAATCAGGAAATGGTACTTAATGCAGACGAATTGAAACAGGTAGTAGAAGCCCCTGGAATCACAGATTCCAGCTGACTTGTTGGGTACGGCCCTTAAGTGGGAGTATCGTGGTGGTTGTGGTTTAAACCCATATCGCGGGAAGAGCACAGCTCGATGTGGAGTTGCACTCAACCGGGCGCTATGACCCTTAGAACAGCAGAGGTGTGTTAGGTAGGCCTCGACTCCCCACCAAGGAATGGGACTTGTTGCCCAAATGCACAAATCTTGAATTGGTAGCGGAGTGCAGTTTTACTAACCAATGGGGCGGTGGTCGGCGCATATTCCGATCCAATGTTCAGAGCACCGTGAGCTTATGTCAACGAGACAGGTACAAACGTAAAACACAAGAGACTTCTGTCATATTTTGCAGATGAACAAAAATAACAATTATTTATAATTGTATCAACTGTTGTTTTCAACTCAGGGTTGTAAATTTTATGCTTGATTCCTTCATTTATTGGAATAATTCCTGAGTGACCTGTTTCGTTCTTGTAATACAAAGCTATTTGTCTCTTCAGTTCCTCCTGATTCACTATATCCCCGCAAAATGAGAACACCTCAGAAACTTGACATCGGTCCTGTTCCGAAAAATTTCCTTCATTGCTTTTTGGAACTTATAGTAAGTTCTTTCGTCTGCTTCAGAGTAATTTGCTACTCGACCTTTTATGGAATGATTACTAAGTATATTATCGATGTTCTGAGAGTCCAAATCTGCTCTATCTATATATATTCTGTTCTTATCGAATAATTGTACTGCTTCCTCATTCTTATTTTAAGTAATTATTATCTGCGTTTTGAACCTAGAAGGCGTCATTTAAGTCCTTCTCCTGAGAGTGGACTATTTCCACCACTAACGAGGAAGAATCGTCTTCATTTGACAAATCTTCCCCTGCATTGATACTTCGGCAACACCCGATTTGGCCTCATTTGCATCAACATCGATGCGTCTCAAGAAATTTGCAATGTGGTTTCCTTGCCCTTAATATATTAAATTTTAGCATCATAATCCATTAAATGGACTAGCCAACGTTGTAGCCTTTGGCTAATGTTCTCTCCATTATTCTGAGCTTGTAGCCACTTTAGTGGCTGATGATCTGTATTCAGATCAAATTCGTTACCATAAAGGTAAGGTCTAAAATATTTTATCCCCTAGACGATAGCTAATATATGCTTTTCTATAGTGGAATAGGTTGTCTCATGAACATTGAGTGTTCTCGAGCCGTAACATATTGCATGTCCATCCTATGTTGAAATGGCACCAAGTGCAAAGTTGCTGGCATCTGTTATCAGTTAAAACATCTTATTAAAATATGGGAATCTTAGGAGAGGGGGATTCATTAAAATATCTTTCAGCTTCTCAAAAGCCTTTTATAACATGTTTATACCCAGCAGCGTCAATGATTCACCATCTGTTTTATTTTTGTTCATTGCATTTTACACAAATTAACTGTTTTCAAACACACACACCATATTACATACATTGCATTATTTTGTCACATTTATTGTTGCCGGATATAATAATGCTTAGTCAAGCCAAGAATCCAAGGCAGTCAATAATAAATTGACTGACCGACAGTCGATGAAATTACTATTAAGCATTGTTACATTTGGTAAATAAAACGATGACGCAACACTATATACATTTGTACCAATTTATTATTACCAAACACAATTTATTTCCGCATACTTATTATTACCAAACATAATAATCCTTAACTAGACTAACAAATATAGGTCAATCAATTACTTGACCATTTATAACTAAATCACTACAAAGCATTATTATGGTTGGACAACAACAACAACATAGAATATTTAATTTATAATTATTTTAGTATTAAGCATTTTTTGATCATTATAAAGTATAAAAAGCCCAACAAAATAAATAACTTTCTAGTAATACAGCAAAACTTGTCTTATTACTATCATTATCATCACCTTTCAAGTTTCAAGTGCTTGAAGGGATCAAAAGGAATAAAGATTAATGTCAGCACGGATTAATGTGTTCGGGCTGATCAACAGTAACTTAATTCCTTCATCAACATAAAAACATATTTTATCATACATTGGTAATATACATTTGATTTGTCGATACATCTTTTCAATATCTGTGGTGAATACAAATTTGGGCAAACGAAAACGGAGCAGAATTGAATACAGTTCACTTTGGACGATTGGGCCGGTGAACATTAAGTCGTTCAAGGAGTAACCTGTCGATGTTTTTGCCGATGCGTCGAATACTACTCTCAGTTTCGTCGTGGTGCTGTCAGGTTTGAGGACACAGTGATGAGGGATGAAATATTTAGGACTCAATACTGTATCAATGTTAATCTTCTGCATGTGTCCCAATTTCTCATATTCTTGCATAAATTGAATATATTGACTTCGTACCTCTTCATTTTTTAATAACCGTAGTTCTAACCCCATGAATCTATTATAAGCAGTTGCGTGTGAGTCTCCTAATGCTGCTGGATTATCTCGAAACGGCAGGGTAACTACCAAACGGCCATAATCGTTGGTATGTACATTTTGAGCAAAATGTGACTCACATTGCTTTTCTGGTGGCGAAAGATTTTTGATGCTGGGTTCGATTTCGTCCAGTTTCCAGAGTTGTTCGATAGTTTCTTCTAACGATGGTGTGTTGTCAAATACTGCACATGTGAGATCAGACAGCTGGTTTGGAGTTGAGTTTTGTCCGATTGCACCACCTACAATCCAGCCAAGTGAAGTGTTCTGAAGTGTTGGAAGACCTTCGCAAAGTTTTATTGTTCCCGCTTCAGTTAATTTGTAATAAAATTCTGCACCGAGTAAAATATCTATTTTTCCCTGGTGACTGAAATGGGGATCTGCTAATTGGATGTGTTTCGGAATTTCCCATGTAGATATATCGATGTGTTGATGCTGCTGAGGCGGAATGATATTTGGGAGTATATGTGCTTCCAAGGTTGTGGAGAAACTGTGATCTCTGGATTTCATTTCGACATTAATGCGATAATTTGACCTTTTTTGGATGTTGCCAACCCCGTCTATGCGTAATGAAGCTCTTGAAGGGAAAGTGAACAATTTCTGGCAAAGTCGATTGGAGACAAGATTCACTTGAGATCCAGAATCTAATACTGCTCTGAATTCCCCTGAGGCACCATTTGGAGCCGTAATTATAACCTTTGCTGTTGCTAATAGTACATAGCCCTGGCGGGCCGCATCGACGTTTGTTGCTGCTGATGTGACTGCTACAATGTTTGGGGCAGCCGCCTTTACTTCTGTAGTTGGATGTGACATTCTTGTATATTACCAATGTATGATAATATATGTTTTTATGTTGATGAAGGAATTAAGTTAATGTTGATCGGCCCGAACACATTAATCCATGCTGACATTAATCTTTATTCCTTTTGATCCCTTCAAGCACTTGAAACTTGAAAGGTGATGATAATGATAGTAATAAGACAAGTTTTGAGGTATTACTAGAAAGTTATTTATTTTGTTGGGCTTTTTATACTTTATAATGATCAAAAAATGCTTAATACTAAAATAATTATAAATTAAATATTCTATGTTGTTGTTGTTGTCCAACCATAATAATGCTTTGTAGTGATTTAGTTATAAATGGTCAAGTAATTGATTGACCTATATTTGTTAGTCTAGTTAAGCATTATTATGTTTGGTAATAATAAGTATGCGGAAATAAATTGTGTTTGGTAATAATAAATTGGTACAAATGTATATAGTGTTGTGTCGTCGTTTTATTTACCGAATGTAACAATGCTTAATAGTAATTTCATCGACTGTCGGTCAGTCAATTTATTATTGACTGACTTGGATTCTTGGCTTGACTAAGCATTATTATATCCGGCAACAATAAATGTGACAAAATAATGCAATGTATGTAATATGGTGTGTGTGTTTGAAAACAGTTAATTTGTGTAAAATGCAATGAACAAAAATAAAACAGATGGTGAATCATTGACGGTGCTGGGTATAAACATTCTCCCCCGCGTTGAACGGCTGTTCAACAAGAACGATGTAGTGTAGTTGGTTGTTGTCATGGGAAATGTGACTAGACATCTGTGACATCTATTGTGAGCTGATGAAATTGCTGGCGGGGCATCGGTTGGGGTGTTATGTTTAAAGTTTCAGAACCAACTGAGGTATCTCTGTTGGTTTCTCTGGTGGGCATTGTTGTGTGTTTTTGTTTGGTCCGTTGGGTCTTGTAGTTGAGACAAATAACGATTAATGTGAGAACACTCAACGATAGTGCAAGATATCCGATTGCGTAGCTGTGCTCCTGATGAGACTTCAATTTGTTGGGAAGTTCAATGATTTTGTGGTCTTCCAGTGATTTTTGTAGAAGTGTGAGATCTTTTATATTTTTAGCATATGCATCTTCTAGATCTTCTGAAGTTGAATGATGGTAGTCTGTGGGATGTTGAATGTTTTCTTTTAACGAAAGGTCCGACATCTCTCCTAGACTGGAGTAGGAGGATTTCAATGTGCTGGGCATGGTTTGTCGTCCATTCATCATGATGAGATCGTGTTTTGGCATGCATTCTGGGGCAGGCGTGAGTAAGCTGGAGCCCTTCAGAAGAAGAGGGATTATTTCTTTGTTGCATACTGCTGTGGCCCGGGAAGACGATGACATAGTGTATAACCATTGATTGTTTTTATTTAAAGGTATCCATCTAACATTGGGTGTTGTTTTTTCCAAAATACAAGTCGGTGATGTTTTATTGTTGAACAAATTTATTTCACATGCGCATACTTCGGAGCCGTACTCATATTTGATTTGGCTGTTAGTACACAGAAATCCATCTTGTTTTATGGTGTAACAGGAATTCAGCTCAGATCTTGTGAGACGAATGTATTGTTGACGGGATGCTGATGTGCCAAGAAATGTGGTGCATGGCTTGATGACTATCATGGTGTTATTTACTGGATTCGGTATAGGAATTAGATATAACATTCGGAATTGATCACGCTCAACCAATGGTATAGTGATTTTAAAGATGGCGTGTTGACGTGTAAGTCCCCCTTTAACCTTCATAAGTTTAAAGAGTTGCAGCAAATCTTGTGAAGGAAGATATACTGAAGGTGGTGAGTGCAGGTTGATTTGGTTTACTTTGTTTTGCAATTGCTCCGGAGTAAGTAATAGTGGGCTAATTTTTTCATGGTGTGTATCTGTAAGAGTGTCAAGGATTGACATTTGTATTTTCTGTAGATTGTTAGCAATTAGAGTTAGCTGTAAGACTCCAGAGGTAAATAGTTGATTAAGATGTACTTGAAATAACATTTTGTCGAAGTTGCCCATTTTTGATGAATAGAGTTTGATTTCCTGCTCTAATTTTTCAAACCTGATCCTAGATGCGGTTTGATACCGTCGCATGATATTAATTGTTGAATCAACAATTGTAGTTTGGTTTTTAAGTAATCTCAATAAAAATGATTCGTTTTCCTTGACTTCACTTATTGTATTGAACATGTGGTTAGCATAATCAGAATCCAATATGCCAAATAGTGAATGCGCAACGTTGCCGACTATGTCTAATGCTCCTCTTTTAGTTCGAAGCAATCGGTTGTCCAGTTGCATATCATTTTCCATGTGTTCAAAATGATCGATTACGCTGCGACAATGGTCATCAATGGTCATCATGGTGCAAAGAGTTCTTAACCAATTTGTCGCATTGGCAAGAATAGATGTTTCTGACCAGTAGGTAGCCAAATCGTAGTACACCAGTAGATTCCATTCAGTAGGTGAAATAGAGACTGTACCCACTTCCTCGAAATGAATTCCGAGTTTTGATCCAATTTTTTTGTTTTCGACTGAACTTCCACAAATTA
Organism: Cordilura impudica; assembly: GCA_963682025.1. NCBI lineage: Eukaryota > Metazoa > Arthropoda > Insecta > Diptera > Scathophagidae > Cordilura > Cordilura impudica. Next base: position 169,749,090 of record OY821519.1, on the reverse strand, counting down.
TCGGTAGTAGAAGTATTAATGCGAGCAATGTTAGGCAGGGATGAATCGTTGCCAATTTCTTTATCTTAACCTTGGGTTCATTAATTGAGTCAGGACTGTTAGCCTTCTGTTCGTCATCATTGGTAATATACATAGTGGCTTTGACTCATTCGTGTTTACCTTGATATTTTTCTTTACATATTTTGTAATCGGGTAAGCAATCTTTGCTTAGTCCTTTATGAACTTCCTATAAAAACCAGTCTTCCTATAAACGACTTGAAAATGCCGTTTTCTCCCTGTCCTCTTCTTTGGTGAAAATTTTTGCTAGGTCAAGGGTTGTAAAATATTGAGCTTTTTTGCTAGGTCAAGGGTTGAAAAATATTGGGCTTTGTCCAGTTTATCTAAAACTCCCTCCATATTAGGAATCGGAAATTTATCGGTTCTAGTAAATTCATTAAGCTTTCTATATTCCACAACCAACCTCAACTTCTTAATACCAGAGTTGTCCATTTTATTAGGTACAATCCAGAGGGGACTGTTGTAGTGAGAGTTGCTCTCCTGTATTATATTATGCTCGAGCATTTCGTCTATCTGTCTTTGTATCTCTTTTTCGTGAACCTGTAGCTATATATTTTTGAGTATAGCGGTTTATCGATAGATGTTGGAATTTCATGCTGCACTACCTGTGTGGATGTAAGTAGATCACCATCTTTATAATAAAAATCCTGAAATTCATTCAGCATTTCTCTCAGTCTAAAATCTTCAGCTTGGTTTAAGTGACCTAAATCGAATTTATCGACTCCACTAAATTCAGTATCTTGAATTGTATTAATACAATAAGGGGATTCCTCTTCGAATAAAATTTTCATTCCGAATACATCCATAAGTATATTTCCCAAACCTATCTTTGCCCTAAACGGAACCAAAAAGTTCTGCCCAATAATAGCATCGTAGCTACGTCACATGATATCAATTACCTTCCTTCCTACTATTTTAAATTCCTTAGGGATCGGTGTAATTAGGCCAGTCGTTGTTATATTTATGCCATTCAAAGTAAGGAACCTAAGGGGCTTACTTAATACTGCCTCCGAAAATTCTCCCTCAAATAGATTAGACCTTATTATACTAGTTTCCGCCCAGGTATCAATGAGAGATCTTACCACTCTACTTCCCGGAGAAAATTTACTTTCTCACGCTCTGATTCATTCTCTAAATTTCCTATATACATCGGAGTAGTTGTGTTCCTAAATAATTGGGTTGGGTTTTCGGAAAAAGCCTGGTTTGAGACCTATTGCCAGGAGGAGGAGATTTAAAACATCTGAGCTTAAAATACAATATTCCATTGCCAGGAAAAATGTTAATCGACATATCAGATATGCTAAAACCGAATATTATTCCAAACGGTTTAGCACTGCGATCAGTTTTCGACAGACTTGGAATACTATTCGCGAAATAGGAATTGGTAATGCGAACAACAACATTGCTTGCCAAGTAGATGCAAATATGCTTAACAGGACGTTTACCACGCACCTGTAATTAAAGCAAATTCCACTTTTTATAATTTTTCCTTAGACACCTTAAATACAGATAACAGGTTAATCAGCGAACTTTTTCAATTTTCTTGCGTAACTCAAAATGACGTTATTTCAATGTGCTCTTTAATAAAATCATATGCAATGGGCAGTGATAACTTACACCCAAAATTTATAAGATTACTTCTACCCCTGATTTTGCCGTATGTTACTCATCTGTTTAATACTATTATAATGTCTTGTATGTACCCGCTAAACTGGAAACATGCAAAAATTGTGACCTTACATAAGTCAAATGGAGAATTCAGACCTATAGCCATATTGTGTTTTCTATCGAAAGTCTTGGAAAAACTGTTGTATAAACAAATGATTTTATATGTCAATACACATCATTTGCTTTGCAGTACGCAATCTGGTTTTCGTCAGAGCCATAGCTGCGTTACGGCTCTTGTGGAAGTTAGTGAGAACATACAGCAAGGATTGGAAAATGGAAATATAAACTTTTTAGTGCTTCTAGACCATTCTAAGGCCTTCGCTACGGTAGACCATGATATACTCCTTGGAAAACTGAAACACTTTTTTAGATTTACGGATACAGCAGCCAAACTTATATCATCATATTTTTCGAACCGCACACAATCAGTATTTGTAAACGGTGTATGGTTAGATAGATTATGCCTTGCTAGGGGAGTACCTCAGGGCTCTATTTTAGGTCCAATTGTTTTTTCCTTGTTAGCAAATGATTTGTCAAAACAACTCTCCAATTGTAAGATACATTTATACGCAGATGACGTGCAACTCACTTTAAGTAGCCCAGTTCAGAATATTGCTTCAGGCATAACCCTTCTAAACAGAATCTACCTTTGGGCTAATGCTAACGGACTCTGTTTGAATCCACAGAAATCGAAATGCATTGTTATACGAAAACAAAGTTTAAATCCCACCATTTCTGAAGACATTGCTTTAAATGGCCAGAAAATTTAAATTGTTAATACGGCGAAAAATCTAGGGATAACTTTCAATAGCAATTTGACATGGACTGATCATATAAATTCACTGGTTGGTCAAACTTATGCAAAACTACGAGCTGTCTGGTCCACACAGTATTTCACCCCTTTAAGAATAAGGGCCTTACTTGCCAAGACGTATCTGATTCCTTCCCTGTTGTATGGGTGTGAGCTATTTGGAAGCTGTGATTCAGTTAGTAATAGGACTCTAAATGTCCTGTTTAATAATGTTAGAAGATATGTGTATGGATTGAGAAGATTTGATCATGTTTCCTCTGTTTCCAAATATATATTTGACAAAATCCGTTTTTTCCAATCGCCAAGAAACCGAAATATTGTAATTCCAAGGCATCAATGCCTAGTATCTGAATGGCAGTTTTACATGCCGCTCGTCTTTGGAACAATCGTCCACTAAGTTAACAACAAAACAGCAATGCTAAAAGTTTCAAAAGTTTTTTATTTGACTTTTTTAAATAGTCTATTTTTTTTTATCAATATTGTTATATTATACTAAAAATGTTATGTTAATAATTAATTATATTGTAAAATGTTTTCTTTGTAACCCAATACGTTCCTGTACTTTAAACATAAGACTCTATCTTGTTGTACAGGAAATGGAATTAAATAAATAAATAAATTTGTAGACATTTCGTTTGAATTAGGTTTGTTGCCGAAATTATTTAAATTTTGTCAATCAGTAAAATTATGTTGGCCTTCAACACTTTCGTTTCGTTTCCCATTAACTCTTCTATTGGCTTTAGAGTTTTTTCTGCGTTTAAAATCTATTGCTCTCTTGTCGTCTAATAGCTTCAATTGTGAAAATCTATTATACAATGTTTCAATATTGCGGTTTTGTTCAGTGATACAAGCTCTAAATTATCCGTCGATTTTTATAATAAGTATTTCAGTAAGGTCTCTATGTACATTATATGCTAAGTGTAATGAGGGGTTTTGTTCGTCATAAATGACTATTTTATTATTTTCAAATTTAGATTCCATCAATACATTAAAAAGTTCTCTAAGACTACTTATTTTCATATTTATGCAATAGTTAAATACCTGGAGGTAAGCATTTCTTGGTCCGAAGTCCTTTTTGAGTTGTTGTTTTATTTCCATCCAATTTGGGTTCTCTGGTAACATAGACGTTTTTAACAATCATTGTGCCATATTTTATTAGATCTTGATTTTGGCCGCAAAGGCTTAAGGCACTTGCTACTGATTCGAGAAAAGAGGACAGATGATGACCCTTTCCGAAGGGTATTAGTTGTTAAAACTGATTTAGGACGTGGTGTGGGCCTAGTCCCAAACCAAACTGCTGGAGTTGCCCTTGCGGCTCCAGTTGATGCAAATGCTTTTGTTGTGAAATGGCTTCCGCTTGCTGGTACCTTGATTGCATTTGCATAATTTGATTTTCGTATTCAGCTTTTTGTTGTTGCACTAGTTGCACATGAACAGCCATTTAATTTTGTAGTTCTAACTGGTGTTGTTGTTGGTCTTTGAAGACCGCTTCCTGTTTGAGTACGAGGTATTCAAGCTGCTCAATCCTCTGTTGAACTTGTGCAACGTTCATAGTAAAGTTTTTTTGTTAGTATATCTTTGGACATATTGTTTTTGTTTATATATATAGCTATGTATTTATTGTATTTGTTTTTTTATATTTTATATTTTAATTACCGATATATCTTTTGATATATTGAGCCCCGACTGCGCCACTTAAGTACAAACAACTTTTATGTTTTGTTGGTTTTTTAAAACTGATTTTATTTTACTTATTTTACTTAATTGCAGCTATTCTGCAATTCAGCATAATCTTATCATCTATATGCATGAGAAGCATACTCACAGTCGTGATATTGTAGTGGATTGCCACAATAACAAAACTATAGAGTTTCTGTGACATACAAACAAATAACAAAGTATATGATTGTGTATACAAGCTTATAATCTGTATGTTTAGTTGTATGTAACTCGCGCAAATAAAAAATTTAATCTCGCTGATATGGAACAGATCATCCAGCAGATAGGTCCGAAGCAGGGACACTGCGATAGTTAAGAGTTGGAAGAGTTAGCAACGGCGCTATGTTAATACCCATACTAATTTAGTAAACATGGTGAATACTACTACTGCCAATTAATATCATATTAGAAGTTATTTATCGCTCACCTTTTGGATTGTAAAGGGTCCGCCAAATAACTTTTTTTTTTTTGAAAATGCTATAAAAAAAACTACTGAATATTATCTCAAATTTCTTTTTTTTATTTGAAAGTACACTCCTTTCGGTTAATAATGGAAAATAACTTCATTCAAATGGCTGTCTCGGCTGGCCATGCAGTAGCCTACACATTCGGTCCAATTTTTAAGCACATTATCGATTGTGTGCAACTGTATTTCACCAATGGCTTCACGAATATTGTCCTTTAAAGCGTCAATTGTCTCTGGCTTGTTGGCGTAACACTTATCTTTGAGGGCACCCCACAAATAATAGTCCAACGGTGTCAAATCGCAGCTCCGAGGTGGCCAAACGACATCAGCTCTGCGGCTAATAATGCGATCTTCAAAAACAGGGCGCAAAACATCGAGTGTAGCTTCGGCTGTGTGGCACTTAGCGCCGTCCTGTTGAAACCAAATGTTGTCAATATCCTCCTCTTCAATTTTTGTGAACAAAAATTCGTTCAACGTGGCCCTATAACGATCGCAATTGACTCCTTGCTCATTTTCGAAGAAAAATGGCCCAATTATGCCTCTGGACCAAAATCCGCACCAAACAGTGACTCGTTTTGGGTGTATCGGCTTTTCAATGTATGCGTGCGGGTTTTCTGTGCCCCAAATGCATCGGCATCTTCTGTAAGTCGATCACAGGCCCACTTAGCGAAGCGAAAACGCATTGGATGGTCAGTTTCAATTCTTGAGAACGACGGTGAATTGATGTTGATGGCGCTTCACGCACACTTTCTGCCACAGCAGCAATATTCTCGGGTGTACGCACTGTTTTTGGCTTTTCACGCTTTGGTTTATCGAACATACGGAGCTGACGGTGCTTCTCTTCATCCAAAATCCGTACGCAATTTTCGCACACATTCTGCAACATTACCATGATTTTCAAAGTAATGTCGCAATATTTCCCAGCGTTGTTCAAGCGCATTCACAACCATATTCGTTCAGCGGAAGGATAAAACTAATTATCTGTCAAATCAGACATGAGCTAAGTGTTACCATTCACGAAATAAGCACTAGTTGAAAAAAAAAAACGTTAGATGGCGGACCCTTTACTTTAACCTATAAGCTTTCAAAAAATGCTTGGGCACCCTAATGTCGCGGTTCCGAAAATTTGTGGATTATCATATAAATATTACTATTTTTAATGAACATTTTAATAGCTGTTTTGTTAGTTCTATTTTTGTTTTATGGAACACAGGCATCGCTCCATAGAATTAACGTTTTTATACATGGATAATTTTTCACTAATTCCTTAAATATTTTAATTAAAGCACTGTCAATATCATTACCACTGCGACCACTATGAGCTTCCGTCCATAAAGCACAATATGTAAATGGTTTCATATTTGGAATGATGATAGTTGCAGTCATATTATACACACTAATTTTTCTTTTGTAATAAAATGATGATGCGTTTCCTTTCGGCAGGTTAAAAACGCTTTGCAAATCGTAGCACACAATACATTTTGACGTGTCTGTATTAGCTCTATCATTATCTCGATCCAATTTTAACGCATTTTTTTCAGCTATATGTTCTTCATAATTTCCTGTTTCAGTTGGTGAAAAAATATTTTCTGTATTTTTATAAAGAACACATTTGTCACATTGATCTTTTTTGGTTTGAAAAAAGAAATGTTAAATCCTTTATTAAATATTTCACGGTAAATATGTATTCCCATTGGATTCGGATATATTTGAACATATAGGTTGTACATTCTATTTAAATTTAGACTCCCATCCAAATATTTTTTGTTAGAACTTGGTCGACAATAATGCGAATCAATGGTAGGAAAACTGGATATATGTTTCCGCACTTCTGCCAACTTATTGGGAGGAGTAACTCGTTTAACATTTTTACCCCTTTTTCTGGGAAGTGGAGAACCAGTTGCCGTATTGTCTAAATGTTCGAAGCAGTAGTATATTCTTTTCTGATCAATTGACAACGTATTCATAAAAAAAGTTCTACATACACGGTATGTGAATTGGCCTTTTTGCAGATAGTTTAACAGGTTGACGAAAAACAAATTTAAAATAGAACATAGTTTTTTCGTTGTCAGTCAAATTCCAAAATGATTCATGTATGTACATCCGATCTTCAGTTGTAAAAATGTTAGCACACTTAAGGTGACAGTTATTACATGGTTCTTTTATGTTTTTTGCTGGTACTTCGGTTTTATTTGTAGAAACATATGGTTGTCCAGATTCTCTAAGATGTTTTGTTATCTGCGACTTCCATTTTTTGAGATTTTTCTGCCTTTTCTTCGATGATGATACATTTTTTCTTTGTGTTCGAATAGATTCTTCATCCGACTCAAGTAGTTCTTCTACGAGGATTTCTTCCATCTGCACCTTGCGTTGGTGATTGGCTTGGGTGGTGATCCGAGATTCTATATTAGATCAAAACTGTTTAAACGATTATTCAAAAAACTTTAAATATAATTTACCCAGTATTGTCTTCTACAATGTACTCGATTTCATATTTCATGTTTGAGGGATATTGTGTTGGATGTTCATTTGGTAAGTTGTCATCTAATGTGCTAAATTTTTTAAAAGTATTTTTAAAAAAATATGTAAATGAAGGTAAAATAATACATACTCAAAATTGTCTTCTATAATGTATTCAATTTCTGCAGACTTCGTCTCCGAGTATGCAAAGTGTGATATATTTTTCGCCGAAAAGTTGTCATCCACCACCCTGAGTTACATAAAAATATGAAAAAAAATATGGAAAAAACGATAAAGTAACACTTACTCAACAATATCCTCAGTCAGCGACGAATCCAATGATGAAAAGTCCATTTTCCTTCAAGAGATGCACAGAATCTGTTCCCAACCATTTTCACGCGATCAACAAACAAAAAGTAATAACAAAAACAGCTGATTACCCTATTTTTTATGCAGTAACGCAAATTTGTCTTACTTTATTTATGGTCTTGTTTTGCTCTACGTTTGTTTTAGTGGTAATGAAGCAAAACAACAATAACGCTTATTTCTTTAATTTTTGTATGAAATATTTGCCTCATACACCAAATACTGGCGTTTGTAGCAAAACAATGTTTGCAAAACTTTAAAATTCTGGATTTGGAGCAAAGCTGATGCTGGATATCTCAAACATAATACGAGATATGCAAAAACGGACTTTGGAATCAGAAAGAGCATATTCCAATTATATAGAATCCATACCTAACTCATTTTTTGTTAAAATAGTCAGTGCAGCAAACCAATTCTGATGCGACGATATATGTACGTATGATTTTTGGTGTTACTACAAATTCCAGTAGTGGGAAATTGCTTTTAATATGCGAAAAGCTTTAATTCTCCATATTTTTCAAATATGACAATATTTTAGCGAAAAATTAAGAGCGTTTTCACAAAATCTGTTGAATCAACAACAATTTGTTGGTAAGAGGACAAAACCAAAAATTTTTTCGAAACAACGAAGTTTGAAAAGTTACTTTTCAAAAAAACCTGAAAATGTGCAAGTAGCCTCTTCAATTGTTGGCATACATCGGAAAAAAAGAGCCAGATTGGAGTTGGATGTTCTAGACAATGATTTTCACTCTATCACTTCGGTAAGTACTCCAATTTTTGCACCCAGTACAAGCACTCTGGCATCTCCCAGCAGTACTACGACTCTGTCATCCAGTACATCGGCATCGATTACAATGGCGAAACATTCTAAGCTCTTGGACAAATGATTAAGGGATTTCCCGTGCATAATTTTTAATGAGCAAGTTGGTAAAGCTTTCTGTAAAACTTGTAAGGAATGCCAGCTTCAAGGCATTATGGCTACCAGAGGTACTGCCAACTTACAGCGCTCGAATTTTGTTAGAAGCAAAAGTTCAGCTGAACATAATGCTCCTCGTCAAGCTGCTCAGTTAACGAACATTATTGAAAAAATGACTAATCAAGTTTCAGAATCAGATGTAATTTAATTTGGAACTGTCTACATGATAACCAAGGAAGAAATCGCTCAACACAAGTATTTCGTAATTGTATTGATTTACATAACTTCAAAGTATATTAACATTATAATTATTTGTTATATCTAAGTACAAGCATTGTAGAAATTGAACTAAAGTTATTTTTTAAAGTGTATAGAATTGGCAACGCATATCTAAAAAGTAAAATAAGATATGATGTAGCAAGGGTAATAATATAATAATATAAGTTGTACGAGAAAAGAAATAATAATAATTAAAACCATTGTTTGTGAAGTCTGTCGATTATTTCCTTTCATAGTGATCACAAAATTTTTTGCTTGAACTCTTTGTAAAGTTAAACTAGTTAAAGTTTTGAAAATAAAAATATATTGAATAAATTTGAATTTAAAGAAGCTCTCTTCATTTGTAAATTATTTGCAAAAAATATTGTGAATTAACATTTTGGCGCCCAACATGGGGAAAATAAAAGTGAAATTTCCTAAAATTCATTACTGGTGGATTCGTCGTTGGAAGGATCTCTGTAATTGTACTTCCGTTTCTCAGTGCTGCTGCGAACTTAATTGGAAAGGAAATTTGCTGTTGTCGAGTGGTTGCTGTTTTTGCTGAGTTGTAGCTCATACATGGGGAATGATAAGGTGGTATTAATGAAATTTTGTACTAATAACAAATAAACAAACAAATTAACTAAAAACAAAAATAAATAATAAGTTTATTAAAAAAAAAAAAAAAAATAGTGAAAGTGATAAGAAGTTTTAAAGATTTAACGCCAATTATATTAAAAAGAAGTTATTTGTTTGTTTATCACTAATAACAATTGCAGCAAAAAGCCTTTCAATCATTAATAAAAACCTCAACATTATATACACAACTTCAACTAATTGTCCCACTAAAATAAACCATTTATTCTCATACACCCTATACACAATTATTCTCATACATCCTACACAAACAATCATCCTCAAACAACCTACACGCCACATTTTTATATACCAACATATCTGCAATCAATCATAACCACACATCTACAGACATTATTTTTTTTTTCAACTTTATGGACAATTTTTTACAACAATAATTGTTGCAATCTTTCTAGAAAAATCTTTTTCGTCGTTCTGGTTGAAAATTGCTGGTTTGCAGTTTCGAAAATTTTATGAATTATTAAATTTGAATAGATATTCAAGTGTAAATTATAATTAAGAAATTTATATTAAACAAAATTCTTTTTCAAGTTACAAATTGTTGGATTGTATTGTGTGAAATGTGTTTTAGACTATGGGACATTTTGACCACCAGATTAATGTTACTGACAATTTGTTGGAATATAAATTAGCTTACTTGGAACATAGTTTTTACCAATTTTTATATAAAAAAATGGGTTGGGTTTAGCATGTTTTGATTGAAATAGTAGAATGTATTAATTCCTGCATCAATAAGAAAAACTGTCAATATAAATGATATTGTGATAATACATTATTATAAATGTTTTCAGATGGCATCCTTAGCTGCAACGAATTGGCCTACGCCTTTAGTGCTGGTTCCCTGTCTTTCTTGGTCTACAGCTGCTACTGTTTTTACAACTGTAAGTTATAATTGTTGTATCATTAATTTTTCCTGTTTACGTATGTAGCAAAAAAAAATATAGGAGTAACCATTTAATTTTTAGGTGTAATTTAGAGAAGAAAATCTCTATTTTATTTTATTAGTATAATATTACCTTTAAAAATGCACAAAACGTGGTTTGAGATTAGCTCGAATTGTACGAAGGTACCAAAACGATTGATTTTACAAGTTAAAAAATAAAAGAGAGAAGGTGGCGAACAATATCTAAGTACCGTTAAAGGTTTTACTAGTTAAAATCTATGTAAACACTCCTTTCAACGATGTATAAAAAAAGGAGTTTCATAGATTTGAACCCAGAATTAATCCAAAAATGGCTAATCAACTCAAAGGCGGAAAAGTACAAAGAAAATATTAAATTGCACTTAAACATTGCCGGCCACCTTGCATTATCAAGGTATGTTGCAACAATAATACTTTAACAAATAACTTAAGTATCTTAAAATAAGGCATAGTTCAGTTTAAAAATGTGAGCTTGAATTCAGTTCATACAATTTTTTTTTTTCAAAACACTTAAAGTTAAGTTGGCCAGAAGGCACCTCGACGTAACCATTTTACATAGGCCAGTAGAGACTCCAATGGAAAATTGATTATAAAATAAGTATGAGCCAGAAGGGACTCTACGCTTTGAGCCAGCAAAGACTCTACATATGAGCCAGTAAGGACTCTACAATTTAAAGAAAATATCGAAGCAAAAGTGTAAATTATTCGGTCACAATGACCAGTTTGGTTATTGGTCGTTTTACAACCCCATTAGCAGTACGAATATCCGCAACCCTTACATGACCGTCACTTCCCGCATAAACTTTTATGACCCGACCTAAATGGCACGATGTCGGAGGTAGATTTCATGCTTGATAACGACTAAGTCGTTTTCCTGTAGATCGCGTTCCGGATATATCCATTAATAGCGCGTTTCGGCGACAAAAAAGTTGAGATAACGCTTTCATTTTTCGAAATCGATTAACAAGACTTATCGGTGATTCATTAATTTCAGGCTCCGGCAGAGCAAGTATTGGTCCACCTACATAAAAAAGGAGTCAGAGCTACTGGTTACCGAGCGTAATCCGCCATAGAACAAAGAGGACGTGAATTTAGACAAGCTTCGATTCATGCGAGAACTGAAGAAAGCTCTTCAAAAGTATATTTAAAAGATTGCGCTTCCTTACGAAAATGGTATTTAAAGCTCTTGACCCCGGCCTCCCAATGCCACCCGTATGAGGTGCCACGGCCTGTATAAACCGCCAAGTTAAACCCTGAATACCATAAACAGAACTCACTGCAATCTGACTTTCCTTAAGAAATGTCCTAAAATCATTCTCTAATTCATGCGATGCACCCACGAAATTTGTGCCATTATCTGAAAATATAGTGTAGGGGCAACCTCGCCGAGAAATAAATCTGTGAAAGGCAGATAAAAAAGTAGGCGTCGATAAATCAGACGTGGCCTCTAAATGACTTGCTTTCGTAGAAAAGCATACAAAAATAGAAACATAGCCCTTCGTTATCCTACAAGCTTGCCCGTAAAACTTTTGATGTCAAAGGGACCAGCAAAATCAACGCCCGTTGTCGTAAATGGTCTATCAAGAGTAGTTCTTTCAGGAGGCAGAGCCGCCATAATTTGACGACAAGATGCTTTACGATCAATAATACACCGTTTACAACGACCAATGACTCCACGAATTTTCGACTTCAAGCGTGGAACCCAATATTCAATGCGAAGTATTCGCAACATCAACTGATTTCCACCGTGAATGGATATCATATGAACAAATTCTATTAACAATTGAGTAAATCAGCTCGAATAAGGTAAAATAATAGGATATTTCTCCGTATATGAAAGGGATGGTGATTTAACCAAGCGACCATTCAATCTTGTCACATCGTCTTTATCGAGAAAGGGATTTAACGAAATTAGGCAACTCTTTGAACTTAACGGTTTTTTGTCCAGCAGGCATTTATATTCATCTGCGTAGTGATGTTTCTGAGCCACAATGGCTAAATGCAATTTAGTTATTCTCATTACATAACCAAAAACGATTTTATCCACATTCAAACAACGATTTGACCTATGAGCTGGATGACTATTGTAAAAGAATCTCAAAATATACGAGATTATCTGAAAAGCTCGATCAAGACGGGAGTAATTATTCAAAATATCTACATATATATCTTGCCCCTAACCGTCCGTAAAGAAGGAAGCATGAGTTTTGACAACCCGAACCTCAATGTCAATGTCAAGATAACTTACATCCGTTATATTCGAGTGCACTTTATCTTGACCCAGACATTTTGGACCATGCCACCAAAGCTTACTATATTCCAGCTCAGTGGGAGAGGTACCACGACTACCTAAATATGCAGGATTATTCTCTGAACGAACATGATACCAATTATGGTTTCCTACATTTTCCTGCATCCGGCATACTCTGTTCGCTACAAATGTGATACAGGAACACGGGGTTTTCCTTAACCAAGAATGGACTATCGTCGAATCAGTCCAACAGTAAATTTGATCAATTCTAATATCAATTTCACTTATCACCGTCTTCAAAAGTTCAGGGGCTAACACCGCCCCGCACTGTTCTAAACGAGGTAGAGAAATTGATTTGATGGTGGCTACTTTGGTTTTTGATGAAAGTAGGTGAGTATGAATTTCGCCGTTAGAAGCTTGAATTCGAATATAGATCAGCTTTTGATGCCTTTTCTGAGGCATCAGAAAAAACATGAAGCTCAACAGAATTTCCCAGCGAATAATTAATCCATCTTGGAATACGAATAGTATTTACCTCATGATAAGAAGTTACAAACCTTTTCGATGCACCTGCCGTCGAAATTGGAAGCATATCATCCCAATTTATATTATCAAGCCAAATTTTTTGCATGATAATTTTAGCAACCACAATGACAGACCTAACCAACCTACAGGATTAAACAATTTCGCGATAGTCGATAAGACCTCCCTCTTAGTATACCCAGATTTTAATGAAATAGGAGTCACACTAAAATAAAACGGGTCCAACTGAGCGTTCCACTGAATTCCTAAAGTCTTTGAAGTACTCGATTCTATAAAGGTCAATAATTTAGCGTCAACTAATTGGTCCAAATGTATGTCTTTCAAAATACTCCGTTCGTTTGAAGTCCATTTTCTTAGCTGAAACTTAACGGAAGCCAAAGCAGCGACGAGTTGGTCACGAGCCACTAATGCAGTCGAAAAGTCATGAGTCCCTGTCAACGTACATGCACTTTCATAGAATATGTGCTGCGAGAGGGACTCAGTCTCAGAATCGTCCGCGAGTTGTGATAACGTCGTAATGGCAAGGTATGGGGCGCAGTTAACGCCCAAAGTCACTGTCTGTAATTCATAGTCCCTTACGGTCTTCGTCGGAGAATCCCTAAACAAACTTCTTTGAAAAGGGGTATAGAAGGATCAACCCGAATGTGCCTATTCATTTGAGTAATATCACAATTGGAGACGAATTTAAACAGACGCCACCTAAGAATAAGTAGAACTAAATCTGCTTGTAAAGTAGGTCCTACGTAAAGACAATCGTTTAAACTAATTCCATTAGAAGTTCCATTTGAAGCGTTGAAAACAACTCTCAATTTAGTTGTCTTACGTCTTAGTTTTACCACCGAATGATGAGGTAAATAACAAAAAGAGGTAGGAGATGAAAAATTTGGTAATACCGGTCTCATGTGTCCTATGTCCAAATACTCCCTAACGACGTTATCGTACATCTCCTTAGTTTCAGGTCTACGTAGTAAAAATGATTCGGTCCTAAGATATTGTCCCATTACAACAGGTCTTGAAGTCCCTAAAGATAATTTTTCAGGAAATTCAGGCTTAAATGGGAGAGCCACTACATATCGACCATCAGATTCGCGACGATTAGTCGCCTTATAATTTTCTTCACAAAATTTGTCAAATGGAGACAGAGTTTTTCTTTTAGGCGTTTTCTCAAGTTCCCAGAATCTCAAAAGATTTTTCTTAAGGCAATCTTCCTGTGAAAATTCACCATTAGTTGAATATACATAAACTTGAGGTTGTACAACTGGACCAGTAATAATCCAGCCAAAGATGGTGTTCTGAGCTAGTAAAGAGCCCAAAATATTGCGACGGATTTCTCCCAACAGAATTCTTGGATACAAATCTGAGCCAAGCAAAAGATCAGCAGTTCGATTGTCATCGAAATTAATATCAGCTAAAAGAATGTTTGGCAAATTTTCTTTTAAATACGAGTGGACTGTAAACGATGGTAAATTTCCCGAAATATTTGGCAAAACAAATGCCAATGTTTCCAATACAAGGGATGAATCGAGGTGGAGCCAATTTTCAATAAACAAAGTTTTCTAGACATTGCCGTAACTGCCTGATTAACTCCTGAAATTTGAGCATTCGTTGAATGCGTCGAAATTTTCAGGCGATTTTGCAAACGTTCAGAAATGAACGATGCTTCAGAAGCCATGGCTGTCCCTAAAAGTACAGTCCTATTTTGCGCTGTATGAAATACTTGACGATTTGTAGGATCTGTGGCATGATTGGCATTCGAAGATGATGCCGGTACGGAGTTTGAATCTTGAGAAACAAAAACCGAAATAACACCTGAATTCGACCGATTAGTATCCCTAAAAACCTCAGAAGATGGTGATTCACGGTGTAACATAGTATGATGTCTCTTGTTACAAATGGAGCAATTATATGAACTGCTACAATTTTTAGCTTCATGTGTCCTTGCGAGACAATTGACACAACAGTGAAACTTTTTTACCGTAGAAAATCGATCTGCAACAGATAAACTTTTGAATCGATGACAAGAGCGTAAAAAGTGAACTTGATTTTTACAAAGAACACAAGAGACACTTGAAGTTGAAGCAGCATTGGTATGATAAGCTTTGATTTTAGGTTCAGGAAGCCGTTTAGCAGATTCTGAACCCCTAAGATCACGTAAACAATCTAAAGTTTGAACTCTTTCTGTCAGATAGAGGCCCAAATCCTTCCAGAGTGACAAAGCTGATTTGTCTTTTATACTCTGTTCCCACAGACTAACGGTTTGCGAAGGTAACCGTTGAATACAAAGAAATACAATAATAGGATCCCATCTGTGTGTCGAAGTATTATAAATTGACATAGCCGTAAGGCAATCGTTTATTCCGCGTTGTAAAGTTTTTAATCCTGACGATGTTTGCTTATCAAGAAAAGGAAGGCTAAATAGCAATTTTAGCTGGTTATTAACTAACATACGCGGATTATCATATGCGTCCCTCAAGTTGCGCCACGCAACATCAATACCTTGATTATTGAGGAGGCATTTCGAAACAATTTCCCGAGCTCGCCACTAGTTTTCCGAACTAGATGGCATAATGCTCAATATTGCTAAGTCGAGAGTTGTTGATATAAACCGCTGTAAAAAGATCACTAGAAGTGGGCCACGAAATGCAATCGCCCTCAAAAACGTCGGTATCGCATGGCGGAAGCGTTAAATTATGACAAAAGTTGTCAACTGAATTGAGGTTTACACTCGGAGACTGAGACTGCTCTTTCGGTGTCGCGTTAGATTTAAAATGGTGTAATCGTTCATTAATTTTATATAAACAATTAACGTACGCGTTAAAAGTGGCTTCATACTTTGATTCAGCCGCGTCAACATCCGCCGGTTCCGCGTCGTCCGAATTTTCTAAACACGCTATATACAAGTACGATATGTCGATTTAACTTATTCCCAAAGCAAGTCTAATTCTTTCCCACGAATTTCATGATTAAATACCGAATGTAAATCCTCACGAATATCGTTGAATTTCACCTCAAACTTAATGAGCGTATCCCAATCGCGAATAATAATATCAGGTGCAGTTTCCGGCATTTTGGTTCGAATTTATTTTAAAACAAGTTAGTTTAATTTCAATAACAATATAAAAATTGTTTTAAAAAAATCCGAATAAATAATAATATATTATATAGCTAATAATATAAAACTATATCAAAAAAATTAATTTTCTTAATATGTGGTATTATTTAAACAAATTAGCAGAAAAACCAGAATTTGCAAAAAAAAAAAAATAATAATAAAAAACACACTGGATATGTCGCGACTAGAACGGACAGTAGGGTGACTAACAATGTTGTAGAAAATCAAAACCAACACAATGCGTGGGCGTATATATTAGTGTGAAGAGAAATGAACACACTCTTAAGCATAAACACAGAAAAAAAAACAACGCGTGAACATATAGAGAAATGAACACCCTATTCAGTTTAAGCAGCTTAAACATAAAAAAAAAACGTTCGCGTGAGCGTAAATGTATGTATAACAAAAGGAGAAAACTGATTTAGTTATTATTTTTATTGTGATATATGGATGTATATCTTTTTAAATTATTATTGCTTAATCAGAATAATATATATTTAGTGACCCCTAAAAAACACTATTGACTTTAAGTATCCCCCACCAGTTGACAGGATATCCATCCAGGACGTCCGCTCAATCATTAAGCAGATCCAGCTATAGCATTAGCAGATCCAGCTTAAACAATCAAATTAATCTGCATTTAAGGCACCAATATACATTTGGTGACCCCAAAAAACATCCTTGAATTTCAAGTTTCCCCCAAGTTTGAAATATTCACTGGTGGATTACACACGCAACTTCAGTACATTGTTAGTAGTTGCAATTGCACAATCAACAGGAGTACCATTGTCCACAGCGGCCTGCGGTTCGCCAGAGTCCAGGAGACAATCATCAAGCGTAATTCAACAATCATCCGGATATCCATCCAGGACATCCACATAAACGAAAATAAATTAACAAGCAGATCCAGCTATACAATATGCAGATCCAGCTATAATCAACAAGCAGATCCAGCTATACATTTAGCAGATCCAGCTATAGGCAAACAGATCCATTATACAGATCATTGGTTCCCAGCATCAACGTTTGGTGAACAACTCAACAGGACATCATCAGTCCATTTTATCAGAACATCAGTTCATATCACCAATCAGGATATCGTCAGTCAAATAATCAGGACATACAGCTTCACATCACCAGTTGTGCGACTCCTCAAATACTTTGATTGAATCAAATGCGCAGTCAACAGAACATCCATCTAGTTTGGAAATCCATTCGTGAACATATAAGATGGAGACTTCAAAACAGTTGTTGGATTCCCTATTAAAAACGGGTGAAATTATTTAAGCGATCGTCCGTAACTATAAAAAGGATTCTGCGGATAGAAGGACAACCGCAGGATACTTCAAAGAACGCTTACGACGGTTAGAAGATGACTGGAGTCAGTTTGAAGCCCAGGATAGAAACTTACATATGCTCGACGAGGTTCAAATGCTGAGAACAGAGCATGAATACTATAAAGTATCTACCGTAAACACAAACGCCTCTTTTCATTGCCAATTCACAACTGACTTTTCATTTATTTACTCAACTTAAAGCTACCTACAAATACTACATACATTCGCACACTCACACGGTTTACAGCGGTTTACAGGTGAACCACCTATAGCGCGTGTGGACAAATAACTCAACAGAATGTGAATATTAAGTTACATGCGGAAGGCATGGTAACTAAGATAGTCAAACACACTACACCTCCCTTTTTTAGCGAAATGAATGATCACTAATTTGCTGATCATTCTTTTATATATAACAAGTAAGAGTGTTAAATTCGGCTATGCCGAATCTTTGATACCCTCCACCTGGGTTTTACGTTTACATTAATATCTGGACTTCTTGCACTATATGTAACAAATGTACATAAAATATTTGAATATGTAAACACTTTGATAAACCTATTACTGAATTATTACAACAAATGCTCTGAATTTTCAGCATTTTATAGAGATGTCTACATATTTTAGGTCATAAATTGGCACAATGACACCCGATTTATCCCATTTTAAATACTAACCTGATCCAGATAATTACAAACAATATTAAGTTTAACCAGGTAAATGGTTTATTTTGTAATTTTCTTTTTAATTTAAATTTTTTAATATAAAGGTGCATTTTATTTTTTACAATCCTTTTCAATTTTCCAGATCAATTAGTATAGGGCACATTTGTGAGTCCGCATAGATCAACTTTCAACTCTTTCTTCTTTTTATTGTATTAAATCTATCTTTGTGTCTTTAAATTAATTAAGATAATTAAGATGAAAACAACAAATTGTTTTTTTTTAGTTAATATCTGAATATTTTACTGATACAAGGCAAAACTAAAACTGCCAAAAATTTCAGTCAAAACTATTTTGAATGTATTTGTTAAATATCGCATAATTTTTTTCAATTTTAAACTTTAAAGTCTTTTTAAATCTGGTAATAACTCTATAATATGAAGGGAGTAAATATGTGGATTCTTTAATAACAATGACAAGTATAAAACACTTTTTTGTGCATTACATTAAAATATTATAAATTTGAACATAATTAATTTTAGAAGCATAATTAATTTTAGAAAAATGTCCGATTCGTTTTTCGATGATGCTGAAAACACATCAAAGAAATACAGAACATAAAGATTTTGCTTCAGTTAGTTGAGAGACGAGAAGCTAATGGATGGCTGGAGCAGGTCAAAGGTGACGACTATAAATGCAAATGCAAGGCTTTTGAAAATATATTAAAATGCGATAAATCAGATCTAAGTATACATGCTTATAACCACTGTTATAAAAAATCTTTTAAAACCAACAGTATTGCCATAATTTGAAATTGTAAAGATGCTAAATTGCAAAAAAAGATGCTTAAACGTACTGGATGCTAAATTTTTTTTTCAAATTTCATTACCTTTATACTGAAAAATTATATACTTATTAATAAATTCTTTGGTTTTTAAATCGAAAAATTAATATAAAACATATGTTTCGATTTATATTTTTTAAATTTTAATTAAAATTATTTTGGATTTCATCTGAAATTTTTATTAACATCAAATTGAGTTTATTTTAAACTTAAATTAAATATTTTTAATTTTAGAGGGATTTTTTTTTATTTAAAATATAACAGAAATTACATTATCAAAAGATACGATTATATTAGAATAATTGGTTTATGGAATCTAACATTTCTGTGATGTCTTCATCTTCAAGTTCTTCTTGGCTCTGATATATTTCTGACGATCGACTCTTATCAACGACATCGCTCGGTATATTGTAAGTGTGACAGCACCGATTTTTCAATTTCAATCCTTCTTTCCTTCTAATATATTGGTTATCTGTTCTTTTACCCGATTTAATGTGTTTTGTATTGAAAATTTTGGCATTTTTTTAATACAATAATATTTTGTGGCAATCGACTTTCAAATTCATTAAAAACTGTTGTTGGTCTTTACATTCTTCTATTTCAAAATATTTTGTTATATTTGTTGAAAGAAACGAGCAGAGTGGTAAAAGGAGTAGTACACAAAATTACTGTACTACACTTTGAGAAATAAAAACATATCATACCATTAAAATTATATATTCAAAAATTATGAAAAAAAAATATCAAAAAAAAGATGCTAAAAGCAACTTTTTATTAATAAAAGATTCTAAGTTAGCATCTAGCATCTTTTGATAAATTTTGGATGCTAAACGACAAAAAAAAAGTTGCTAAATCTAGCAACTAAAAAACTAAAACGGCAACACTGAAAACCAAGAACAAATATTCTGTTTGAGTTGTAACATCTCATTTGCAAGCCATTTTAATTAAGGTGCTATTACATGATGTGTTTTTTACATATGTACTGTCAAATTTTCCCACAACAAAAGTTGTACACATCGTGTGTTACATATGAAACATTGTTTATGTACAATACATGAGGAAAGTCACATGTACATTTTTCAATTAGAACAGGTTCTATTTTTGCATGACAAACATATGAAAATACAACACTGCTTGTGGCGAAAGAAAAACAGAGTAAATTATAAAGATTAATATTGAAAGAAAAATAAATTGTTCAATATTAATTAACAATTAAAAAATATATAACTTTTTTTTCACAATAAATTTTTGTAAATTCACAAATTAGGTCAGCTGTTGTTTACATTTAGAAGTTATGTCATACGGAAATACATATGCACGTGTGATAGCAAAAATTATGAATCGTATGTAAAAGACAATTTTGACAGACATGAAGAATTTCATATGGATAAAAAAAGTGACAGTACATATGTAAAAAACACTTCATGTAATAGCACCTTTAAGCTGCGTTCACACTATGTGTTTTGCTTGTGTTTTTCTTATTGTTTTAGCACATGCAATTTGTACACATAGTGTGAACCCTTTCAAAAACTGTTTATGTACAACACATTTGGCAAAACATATGTAAATTTTTCAATTAGAGCAGGTTCTATTTTGGCATGACAACCATATTAAAATACAATACTGCTTGTGGCGAAAGAAAAACAGAGTAAATTATAAAGATAAATATTGAAAGAAAAATAAATTGTTTAATATTAATTATATTGTTTAATATTAATTATTAATATAAAAAATATATTACTTTATTTTTAACAATAACTTTTTGTAAATTCACAAATTAAATCAGCTGTTGTTTACATTTAGAGGTTATGTCATACGGAAATACATATGTACGTTTGATCGCAAAATGATGAATTGTATTAAAACGCCAATTTTGACACACACGCCGAATTACGTATGGATCGTAAAACTGAATTTACATATGGAAAATACACATAGTGTAAACACACCTTTAATTGTGTAAATTTTAAATGCACATCTAACCATATCAAAAAGATGAATTAAACAGAATTGCAAAAATATTTTTTTTATAATATCTGTATGTTTTTTATATTATTCTTATGTAATTCTCATGATATTTTTATCTTATTTTTTATATTTTTTATTTTTACATAATTGAAATTGAAAATGTACAAATTAAAAATAAATTTAAAAAAAAGTAGTGTAGGGAAAAAAGGGAATTTTTTTCATAAGCGTAGAGATTTCTGAAAAAATCTCCTGGCATCACTAGTACCTATTAAAAAACAATGTAAAAATTCACAAGACAACGCGACATAGACTTGCTTTGTTCAAATGCTTCCATAAGACTGAATGAAATTGTTGCTTACTTTACTCTTTGGTGAGTATTTTCATTTTTGTTCGGCTGTATACATATAAGAAGCCAATTTGAGTTCGGTTTACTCGTGCTGCTATGCATATGTTTGTGTGTTAACAAAAATATGCGATATCCCAGTCATCATTTCGAAGATTGTTTTAACAAAAATTACCTTACTGTGTCTTCTTCGAGCACTTTTGATGATTAAAAACTGCTTAATCACATGCGCTATTAGAAAAAGACTAGATAATGATTTTTGCTTTCTCTTAGAAAGTGATTTATAGAAAAATTACATTAAATAAGACTCAAAAATGAGTCGAAACTGATTAGAAAAGCGGATAAAAAGGACTCTCAAGAAGATTCGCGGGTAAGGTAATATTTAATCCCAACAAAAGAATATTTTGTGATCAGCAAAAGGGCGCATTTATAACTGTTTTAATAGCACATATGAGTCAAAAAGATTCTACATGATAATTTATTGCATAAAATGCTTACTGGGATTTTATTCACTATCTGTAGAAACAGGTTTTTTAAGTAAAACAAATCTGCATACAATTTCAATTCTATTTCGTTCACAATGATACGATCACTTTGTTTACTAGCTACTAGTAAAATAAGAAAATAGTATTATAAAACAGTGTAATGATGAATTGTACTTCTCAATTAGTTTATTTTTAATGTGCCATAAGAAGTTCGGTTTGTGCTAAGAAAAGCATGAATATATGTTTCCCAGGGCGAAGCCTCATCATTGCACTATGATTGAGTTGAGCTCCGCGACTATTCATAATGTGAATAGCTCGTGTCAAAAATTTTTGGTAGTTGGGAATGGCGTTTGTGTTAAGAAAAGCATAAACGCATGTTTCCCAGGGCAAGGCTCGATCATTGCACATTGATTGAGCTGAGCTCCGCGGTTATTCTTAATGTGGATAACTGTTGAAACAAAATTTTGGGAATGGCGTTTGCCTCCGTCCCGATATTAAATAACAAAGTTTAAAAATTGATTGTAATTAACATCTGACAAAAAATAGTATTTTTCTAAACAACAATTTTTTTTACAGGGTAAATAAATATTTTATGGCTTACCTGCCTACTACTTTTGAAAGCAAGTATGCAGTAGCAAGTATACATGTACTAAAAATACAACTCTTAAAACCATACTATTTTTTCAACTCTAAAAATTTCAGAATTTTGTAAAAATAAAATAAAATACCGATTTATTTTAATATGCGTTTATTATGGATATACATATACAGAATATATGAATATTATTTATAGTATTTTGATATTGGCAACAGTAGTATGTATCAATTTGTAACATTTTGTTATGTTATAAAAATCGAAGAATATTGATATTGACTTTATATAGTTTCTTTTATTAATTAATTAACTTAAATATTACACCAAAAAATATTGATATTGATGAATTTTTATATTATTAACACAACGACCACAAAAACAACATGCACAGCTATGACAAAATACAAAGTTAGGAAAACAATATAGGAAAACGTCATATTTTTTTTTACCTTTTCAGTGATTTCTCGGCACCTATGAAACCTATTGTCATGATTTAAAAACAGGAACCTTCTCAAGATGTTAGTGAATCATTCTCACTAAAAACAAGCGCCCTATCTGCCCTATTGAGGGCGTTATCACAAGAACACATATTCAAATCATATTTTCTCATGACTTTTTAATTCTTCGCTCAATTCTCGGGACCAGATTAACCGATTTGGACGATTTTAAATAGCAAACTTCTCAGGATGTTAGTGAATCATTTTTTATACCAAGGAGCACCCTAGCTATAAGATTGAAGCCGTCATCGTGATTTCCACAGACGGACAGACGGACAGACGGACAGCCGGACAGACGGACAGACGGACAGACGGACATCGCTATATCAACTTCGCTTGTTATAAGGATCACAAATATATATATTTTATGGGGTCCAGAATTTTTTTTCTAATTATTACAAACGGAATGACAAACTTATATATACCCTCTGCACACTGGAGTGGAGGGTATAAATTACAATAGAAATTGGTTTATTTGTGTTCTTTTCATATTCTAAATTTAGTCATTGTCTTTACATTTCAAATTCTAACTGTTATTCTAATTTTGATTTTTAGTTTTAACTTTAATTTAATTTGAATTTTAATGTTAGTTTTAATTTTAAATTTAATTTTAATTTTAATTGTTAATTTTAATTATTAAAAAGTGTTCTTTTTAATTTGATTTTATTTCAGTTTAAGTTTAGCATTTAATTTTAGTTTAAAATATATGTTCTAGTTCTAGTTTTAGTTATATTTATTTTTTTCTTTATTAATTTTACTTTGAATTTACATTAAAATTAAAAAAAATATGGTGATAATTATATAATTGTAATATTTAATTTAAAAGTAAATCTTTCGGTATAACTAAAGTGACCATATTTTTTTTTTACCTGAAAACGGGACATCGAATAATTCTGACGGGTTGGGTTATATGAAATGGAAATGCATAGATAATATAATTATATTTTATAACAGATTCGAGCCCTCGAAATTCGAGTGCAATTTCTAGGAAATTTTATTTTTTCATTAAATAAAGACCCTAAAGATATGCTAATCAATTATCGCCAATTCACAAATCAACACAAAAAACACTAATTTTTATTACAAACACATTAACAAATTTAATAAACACACACATAGCATTGTATAATTTTACGTATATGTTAATAGCAACTTTAAATGCAATTTACTCAAAATAAAAGAAAAAAAAATCTGTAAATCTACAAAACGGCTAAAAAGAAATACCTTTCAAATAATATACGTTTGGTCAAAATCAGGATAAAGCAGTAGAACAAAACACCAGTCACAAGAAATCGCCTAACCTATTAATAATCTAGATTTGTCCATAGTGAGTGGCATTATTTATTTTACGTTACACTACAAAAAAATGTTATATTTTTCAGAGGCACAAATTTGTTTCAAAATTTTAGGTGACGATTTCAAATATGTGTGGAACTCTTGGCATAATTTTTTAATATTAACTTTAATAATTAACTTAGCCTTAAGCACTGATACCCTTAATTGAGTTTTATCTTCGGTCCACAACTTGTTCATCAAAGAAAATACATGTTCAACCGGCGCATTTGTACCAGGCACACATAAAGTATATTCAACTATAATTTGAAAATTTGCATAGTTTAAGTAATTGCTTTTAAAATGTTTAAATACTTCCACCCAACGATTTTCCGTAGAAATATTTTGTTGATTCCATTTATAAATTTTCTGCGATGTTACGTATTTAGATACGAGTGAATATTCATCGAATATTTCCGTATCTTTATGGCAATCGATATGTTATTTTTCGATCAATATATCTAGAACTTTTTTAACATCTTCCCACTGTGGTACTCCTGTTAAACTTGCCCCATTAAGTTTTTCTAAATCTTTGTTATAAACAGCCCATTGCTCTGAATACTCTCGACTAGTTTTATAAAATTCTTTAGCCTTAATTTTCACGAAATTCTCGTCAATATCGGTGTAACCATCTTTTAATTTTTCAAATAAACCACGGACTGAATATGGAAGCAAGTAAGTTGTCTCTTTCTGAAACAATTTCTCTTTTAATTTGTTAATTTCACTTGCTGCTTCAATTTTTTGGAAATTTATACATTACAAGTTTCTACAGCAGCTGAAGAATCCAAGGGATGCGGACACACAGAAAAAAAGGTGTGACATATATAAAAATTATAGCAAAATTTAACAAAGTTCTGTGATAATTATATGACTACATAAAATTAACGATAAATTCTGTTTCACCCCGTCAATTTAAATTTTTTTAAGTCTTTTTAGTATCTAAGCAAATCTGACTCAATACGATAAAATTGTTTAAAAAAAACGGAAATATTTTGGTACCGCGAGGATCGAAAAAGTACAATTTTTTTGTCTGGTTGGTACAATAACAGAAAACATATTTTCCATCCCTGGGTAGGTTAGTTTTTGTTGTGTACTGCACTTTGGCCTCTTCTATATTAAAACTCTTTGATTAAGTACAAAAACATCATTATAAAAAAAAAAAAACAATTGCTCTATTTTTGTCTCTTGTGTTTCGTAATATATTTATTCATACTAGCAGACTACAGCGCTCGGAATTCGAATGCAATTTCTAGGCAGCTTTGTTTTTCAACTTAGCCAATTCACAAACCAACAATTTATGGTTTTTTATTGTTGTGAATGAAGATAACAAACTCATTAATTAACAAATTTAATAAAACAAACATGGCATATTTATAATTTTATGTATGTGTTAGTAGCAACTTTAAATGCAATTTACTCAAAATAAAGGAAAAAATCTGTAAATCTGCAAAATGGCTAAAAAGGAATTCCTTTCCAATATATGTATACGTTTGGTCAAAATCGGGATAAAACGGTAGAACAAAACATCGGTCACAAGAAATCGCCTAGCATATTAATATTATAGATTTACTCATATCCTGCAACAAAGAAAGATGTGAAGACGATTTTTGTATTGCTGCATTTCAGGTTAACCAAGCAAATTTATAGAACTGCAATTTCTATTTTTTGCAATGTTTTTTTGTTTTTCCCGAGGGGGTTAAATTTTTTATTTTTAAGAACAGTAATTTAAGATATTTTTCAGCTGACTTGTGATGTATTTTAACATACATACATATTACAAAAACTATCTTTGACGAATTTGAAGATTTTTCTTACATTTTTGAACAAATCAACTATCTCTTTTTTCGAATTTCTGAAAACGGGACATTTTTGGCATCCCCGAGTTGTTGTCGGGGACAACGGGACAAAGTAGCTGAAAACGGGACGGTCCCATTCAAAACGGGACGTATGGTCACGTTAGGTATAACCGAAAAATAAATTGTCCCTAATATACTTATACGGCCATCTATTTATTATAAATCTTTAATCTATCTCTATGTATAACTTGTTTCTTATAATTACATTATTGGTACTACCTAATTCTATTACCTTAAAAGGTCCTAAATATTTATCTTCTAACTTGTGTCCTGCTTCGTTTCTAAGCAGAACCCAGCCATTTTTCCTCAATCTTATTTCTTTACTTTGCCTGTAATGGAATTCCTTTTGCCTTAATGTTGCTCCATCTATCATAATTCTAACTCTATTATAGGCTATTTCCAATCTATACCTAATCTCCTTCGAATAATCATCAACGCTATAGAGTGGTGTTACGTCTTTGAGTGTGTTGAATACTTCAAACCCATGTGGTATTCTTCCGACACCAATTCGTATGGACAATATCCACGTACCACGGAAGGGGTTGTATTGAAATAGTACGTAAAGTACAATAACCATTCGTCCCAGTCATCCTTATTAACTGATAAATACGATGGTACGTACTCATTGAACGGAGATACTTACACAAGTCAACGATTAAGGACTTTTTATACTCCGTACCCATGTCCGTTATGATCGTCATCATACGTTAGTATATGAGATTCGAATATAGCATTTGCAACGGTCTTCGCGCTTGTGTCAGGTATTGATATTGTGACCAAATACTTGGTAGGATCACATATAAGTGTCAATAGTATCTATCAACACAGTTTCAAAAGAGTTAGCAGGCGTTTCCGTCAGGGTCATGGGTGTTCTCGTATGCCGGGTCACCTTGGCCTGCTGACACTTCTGGCATGATTTGGCATATTTCGCTATGTCTCTAATCATTCCCGGCCAATAAAAAAATCTTTTTAAATTATTTAGTCTCCGTGTAATACCACAATGTCCTCCTTGTATTGGGTCATCATGATATTTTTCAATAATTTTTATTATATCACTCTTCTTTTTCAGCCTGGTCACCCTTGGTAGTAGCGCTACTCTTAAATTTATCAATTTCTCATTGTCCACGGACTTAAATTCATTCAATGTGACAAATTCGAAAATTTGTTCACTGGGTGCCATTTGTAATTTGACAATACCATGTTTGCCGGCCAAAGTTTCCAGCCTTGGGAAGAATTGTCCGAGGTCAATTTTCCCATTAACAAACAGGTCGTCTATCATTATCCTTTGGATAATTTTTCCCCCACGCTTCAAATAGCATTGGGTTGGAGTCATTCTTAATTTTGGATGTATTCTGACGACAGTATAGTTTATGACCTCCAATACATTGGGCCGTTTGTACTCTTTTTGCTGATTTAGGGGATTTTCGTCAGTCTTTGTGTATTTTGTAGATGACCTTGTGGATACATTTAGTATATTTGAGATGGTTTTGTCCATTTCCTTCAAATCATCTATTGATATCCTTGATAGTTCATCTGCGACGACGTTTTCTTTACCTCTGAGATATACCACTGTGAAATTATATTCTTCGAGATCTAGTCTCATAAGGGTTAATTTAGAACTTGGGTTCTTTAAGAAGAACAGGTAGGTTAGGGGGCGATGATTTGTTCTGACCAAAAAATGTGTACCATATATATATGGCCTGGTATATGTAATTGCCCAGTGAATGGCTGTGAGCTCTTGCTCAATTGTGCACTTATTACTTTCCCCTTTAGTGAAAGTCTTTGAGGCGTAAGCGACTGGAAGCTGTTTGCCTTCATACTCCTGACTAAGTACCGCGCCACAGGCGTGTTTACTGGCATCCGTTGTGATGCAAAATGGTTTATCAAAGTCAGGATATTGCAGAATTCCCGGATTCATTAACGCCTTTTTAAAATATTCATATGCCATTTGGCATTCTCCGGTCCATTGAAATCTAACATTTTTCTTTGTCAGTCTTGACAAATGACGGGAATATTCAGAAAAATTTCGGATGAACTTTCTATAATAGTTGCAGAAAGCAACGAATCTTTTGGCTTCGTCTGCATCATTGGGACTCTGATTGCTTTGTACTTACTGGTGTCCGGCAGGATACTTTTGTCAGTACATCTATGCCCGAGATAAGTGACCTCGTGAAAAAAAA
Organism: Cordilura impudica; assembly: GCA_963682025.1. NCBI lineage: Eukaryota > Metazoa > Arthropoda > Insecta > Diptera > Scathophagidae > Cordilura > Cordilura impudica. The sequence goes on along the minus strand of OY821519.1, from coordinate 169,720,785 downwards.
AATTTGCATTTCTCTTGATGTAGTTTTAGATTATATTTTCGGCTTAGTTCGAAAACATCTGTTAAATTTTTAAACATATGTTTTTCTGAGCATTTTAGTACTATCAAATCATCCATATATAAAAATGCTGGTGATGGTGTTAAACCAGAAAACGCTAGAGTCATCATGCGTTGAAAAGAGTTTGGAGCAATCTTAACACCGTATGGTTGTCGTTTAAAATGATAAGAGCCATTGACGGTAGAAAAGGATGTTATATCCCTTGAATACTCATGCAATTCTATCTGGTGAAATCCAGACATTAGGTCTAGGCATGAAAAATATTTTGCACGTCCTAACTGGTCAAGAATAACGTCTATTCTTGGTAGTGGGAATTTGTCTGCAATTAATTTTTTATTCACTTGGCGATAGTCGATTACCAATCGCCACCTTTTCTCCTTTGAGTCCGGTAATGATTTTTTAGGTACTAGTAGTAAAGGGCTGTTATATTCCGAAGTCGATGGTTCCGTTATCCCATCATTTACCAGTTTTTCAACTTGCCAATTAATTTCCGCTTTATGGGCGTTTGGTATTCTATAGTTTTTTTTATAGCTTGGTGTTCTGTCACTCAGACTAAGTTTTTGCTTATAAAAATTATTTGTAGAAACTGTTTCTGATTCAAGAGCGAATATGTCGCTATATGTGGTACAGAGTTTTGTTAAAGTCTATTTGAATTGATCACGGAAATTTTTGCTAAGTTTTTCCGGAACTTTTCCTAATCTCTTCGCCGATTCTTTGGTCGTTCGTTAAATATCATAATTTGATAGGTGCTCCGTCATTATATTCATTGTACTCAGTGCCGTATCATAGTTGTTAGAGTTCAGTATTCTTTCGTATGCGTTATTGCATTGAATTATTGTATTTGCAATATATACGCCGTGTTGAATTTCCTGATTAAAAATCAATAATTCCTTACGCTCTGAGTCAATGTATATTTTCCGCACCACTTGTGATCTGGCTGGTAGCTTGATCGAATTATTGATACAGGTGTTTTTTATTGGTATCATAAAATTTTGGAAATTGTATGGTCGTAAAACGAGCCAATCCTTACCTTCCATAAAGTCCAGTTTACAATTGAATTCTTTAAGAAAATCTATATCGATGATTCCATCATATGGTGTGGGAAAATCATTCGGTACTGCATGAAATTTATGCTTTATTAGTATGTTTTCAACTCTAAGGTCCATTTGCGTGCAGCCAATTGATTGGACCGTGCCTCGACCTATACCGCTGAGGGTTGTTATTTCCCTTGAATTCAAGTGCTCGTGGTCTACATATTCAATTTTCAGCAGTGATATATATGCTCCTGTATCTACAAGCAATGTTAATAATTTGTTTGTTGTATTGTGAAGTTTCACAAATACACCTAGAATGAGATTGAACTTATATATTCTATTGATTGTTCTCTCAGATGTTGGTTCCCCTTTTTCCGGAACCTCATTTTGATCATTGATCATCCTGATATTTACACTATTATGACCTCGTCCATTATTGGTTCCACGATTTCTATTATTCCTGTGTTGTCCATTACTATTACCCTGGTAGTTTCCTCTACCTCGGTTATTCGAATTATTGAAGAAATTCCTACGGTAATTACAGCGGTTGTTTCCATTGTTGAAATTTCGTTGCCCTCGGCTATTCGTATACAAGAAAATCACATCAATATTAATAAGTAATAGTTTTCCAATAAAACTTATAAAACAACTAGTTGAAGAAACGCAAAGAAAATTGAAAAACAGCATATCTCCAAATAACACTGAAATCAACGACAAAGTTTTTCACAGTGTAAAGTTTATTCCTGGCTTGACGGACAATAAGAATATTGAAACAACAATAGGAACACAAAACATATGTTTCGCCTACAAACCACACACTACACTCAATTCTATTTATTTTCCAAAATTAAAGCCTATTGAAAAACACCAACAAATCAATGTTGTGTACGAAATAGCATGTAAGGGAAACGGCGAACAAAATTGTGATCTAATTTACATCGGCTCAACAAAAAGAAATCGACAAACAAGAGTGAGTGAACACAAAAATGACACTGAGAAACAAAGGCAATCAACAGCCTTGTCAAAACATATGATCAACGAAAAACATGAACCCGACTTCAATAGAATAAGAATACTAGACATAGAAATAAAACATGAAAAACGTTACACAATCGAAAGCTTACGCATACAACAAAAAATAGACAAAACGACGAATCTAAAGGAAGACACAGAAAACATAAATACTAGTTACAGATTAGCAATAAAATAGAAGGGAAAAACTGTGATATTATTTTAAGTTGTGTGTTTAATTTAATTTTAATGTTAAATGTTTCATGTTTTTTGTTTCATGTAAGTCAACATATGTGAATTTTATTTATACGGATTTAAATAATACTCACGTTGAATATTTGTAAGATACTGTCTGTTTTATTAAAATTAAAATCCTTAAGAACTAAATGTGAAAATCTTAAAACTAATCTAGAGCTAACAATTATACCTGCGTTTATACACAAGCAATCCTATCTAGTGATAACATTTGTTTCACACATGTGTTTTATTACTTTGGGAAAACTGATAATAAAATGTATGTTATCCCTTATTTTGGGAAAACTGATAATAAAATATCCTAAGATAATACATTTGTAAGTTATCCTACAATAAGGGATTTTTATCATTAAAAATACATTGTAAGCAATACTTAGAACTATCATGCTGTGTGAAACGCAGACTATTGTAGATACCATATGTTCATATTTGAACATTCTGCGGCCGGCGATTTATAATCATACCTGCTCTATTACTTAATATAAACTTCGTTAATATAAAAGTAATGAATAATATAATACATATGGTTATTAATATTAATGAGAGGTGCCCCGATGCATGATGTAAGTTAAGCCCCTTCAGATGAATATCAGTTGCTTTCAGTGTTTTTATTTCTTCTTTGAGGGAATCAATTTCAGCTGAGTGGTCTATTAACATAGAACCCAGCGGCTTTATTAGTTCGGTCTCATTATAGTTTATTTCGTTGGTCAGATATGTGTCAAAGCTGCCTTCGATCGTTTCACTTGTTTCAGTTGTAGCCGGTAATATAGTTTTCCCTACTCTGCCAGAGCAGCCTGTTGCCAATGAGATTATCCCTTGTTTTGGTAGTTGGACTAGTTCTTGGCGGTTTGATTCACAGAATACATGTAGAGTCGCATTCTCCATCGCCTTGAAGAGCCACATTTGCTTGTTGCTTAAGTTCACCTATGCGTGCTGACTGTTGACCTCAATGTAACGACATTTAACGTCTCTATGTGGTTTTAATGGTGCAATCTCACAAACATTATTATTTGCATCTTGCCAGGCCCAGTGTCCCTCGCACAGTAAATGCATATCACCGACCTCTTTGCATTGATGAAATTCCAATTCGGACATCATATGATACACGTCAGCATCATAGCTGTACACCAAATATGGGTTTGTAATAGACGCCATCACCAAACTGTTGAATAGTTGAATTGGAATAGGAATCACTCTGAAAATATTGGATGCTTTGGAAGATATTAAAGGAATATTAGTTTTAATTATTAATTTATTTTCCAGAATAATAGCTTTCGCCTTCATCAATTTTAAAATTATTGGTAGCTGATTCTCCTTCACGCCTGGTAACTTTAATTTTTCCGGCAACCATTCCTTTATTTTAGCCATTTCTTGACTTAGCTGCGCTGGCTTTAAACGATCAGGACTAAGTTTCCCATGGTTAATATCCATGAGTAACCGTATAATGTAAGACTGTGTTCGCTCAACTTCTTCTAGCTGAGCTTCTATTTCCCTGGCAATGCCAAAAAACTTAATCGATTCCTTGTAAATGAACATCTTTTCTTGCACCATCATTGTAATGTTGTCTATTCTTGTCTGGAGTATGGTGTAGTCTGAGTTTACTTCATATAAAGATTTAATAAAGATATTTGAAGTAGAATCTACTTCTGACGTTTGCTTTTCCACTAACTCTTTGAGACTATACTGATTATCTAGCAAATTTCTCATGTTATGCTCCATATCTTCGCGGTCGTCATTATCCATTAATCCAAATAACAAATGGTAAATTGAACCAATAAAATTGATTCCTCTTTTCAATCGATTCTTTTTATTTAGGAAAAATAGTTGATTAGACATTCCCACTGCTTCAGTTCGGTCTTTCATTCGCCTTAATGTATTTCGACACTGTTCTCCAAATTCTCCAATTGTACCACAAATGAGGCTGCTCGTGGTAGTTAACTTTTCAACTTGTTCGAATGAAGCTAAGTATGGGTTTAAGTCAAAATAAACCACCAGATTCCAGCTAGATGTAGTTGCGTCGATCGTGCCCAGATTATCCAAATATATTGCTGTCTGGTCATTAAATGTTGTTACTTTGGTTCCTCCTGTTTGATTAGAACTCGCCACTGCTCCAAACAGCAGCACTAACATCACCAACATTATTTTAGATATGTTGAAATTGCTGCTCTCCATTGTATTCGTCATGGTGTAGCATGCATTAGAGCGCTGCACCTCCTCGTCAATATCTGTCATTGTTACCAATGGACAAATCTTGGCTATTGGCCGCTTGAGAACTCCTTGCTGAACTTTCATTGTTACTACACGTATCTTGCCATCAGTACCAGGATGCGTCTCAATAATCCTGCCTAAAGGCCACCTTGCTGGAGGAGCGTTTTCATCTTTTATTAATACTAAGTCATCTATTTTGATATTGGGTAGAGGGTGCTTCCATTTTCTCCTTTGCTGTAAAGTACTTAAGTAATCATCTTTCTATTGGTTCCAGAAATCTCGCTTCATTTTTCGTAACAGTTTCCACCTATTTAGTGAATTTACCCTTTCAAGTTCATTTCCTCTTTCTGGCACATCGAGTAATGGTCTTCCAACAAGAAAATGACCTGGTGTCAATACATCTGTATCTTCTAAGTTTCCTTTCAGTTCACATAATGGCCGTGAATTTAAAACACTTTCCACATGCGATAATAATGTCGCCATTTCCTCAAATGTTAACTTTGTTTCACCTATAACTTGCCGCAAATGATGCTCACAGATTTCACTGCTGCTTCCCAAATTCCTCCGAAGTGAGGAACTCCCGGGGGAATAAAATGCCATGTTATATTTTCACATGCTAATACTGCCGCTACTTCTGAGTTATTTTTTAAAGCATCTGCGTATTCATTATCAATTCTTCTGGCCGCCCCAATAAAGTTGGTTCCATTATCGGAATAAATATTTGAACTTTTTCCTCTTCTTGCAAAAAACCTTCTTAGTGCTGCCACAAATGCCTCTGTTGATAGTTCACTTACAGGTTCTAGATGAACAGCTTTTGTTACCATGCAAACAAACACTGCAATATAGCCTTTATAAGATTTTTGGCCTCTTCCTCTGGATACTCGCATTTGAATTGGACCGGCATAGTCTATGCCAGTTTTCATAAAGGGATGAGTAATTACAACTCTACTTTCGGGAAGTTGTCCCATTATTTGCACCATAGTGTTTTGCCGATATCTTTGGCACCTAGCGCAGCTTCGTATGTACTTCTTTATGCTATTTCTTGCACCAACGACCCAAAATGATCGTCTTATAGTTGACTCCATTATTTGGACCCCACCATGTAACGTAGTGATATGAGTGTATTTTATCATCATTTCTGTAAATTGACAGTTTGCCAATAATATCGGATGCTTCCTGCTATATGTTAGACTTGAGTTGACTAACCTACCACCCACTCGCAGAATTTTATTGTCGTCTAGAAACGGATTGAGACTGCAAATTTTATTCCTTGTTGGTATTTCTTTATTATTCTTTAGCAATGAAATTTCTTCTGGAAATAACCGCAGTTGTACATTCCGAATAAGTACCGTTCTTGCATCATTTGTTTCATCAGCTGATAAATAGGTGGTTGATTTACGTCTTCTTAACTTGCTAATAAATCTTATAACATATGCCATTACCCTTATTAATTTGTTGTAATTGGACAACCTTCGGATCAATTCGTCTATCAAGTTCGTACCTTCATTGACATATGTTGCCGCACTAAATAATACTGTTGTAACTTGTTTCGGCCAAAATTCTTCATTTTCTTTTAACCATGTGGGACCATTCCACCACAAATAGTTTTCAACTAGCTTTTCTGGTATCATTCCTCTTGATGCGGCATCTGATGGGTTGTCCTTAGTTCGCACATGTGACCACTTTGCTAACGGAATAAGTTTTTGTATTTTATTGACTCTCGTTCTAATGAATTTGTCTTTCGATTTTTCCTTGTTGTTAACCCATGCTAAAGCAATTGTTGAGTCACTCCTCGCATATATTTTAACATCTCGTTGAATTAACAGCTCAATTTTGTTTATTAATTTAGCTAGGTGATGCGCAGCACATAGTTCTAACTTTGGTAATGTTTTCCTGTTTTTGATAGGATTTACCTTACCTTTTGATGCTATCAAGGTAATATTATGTCCCACTTTAGCATATACCACTGCTGCATAGGCCTTGCCTGAAGCAACTGCAAAACCATGTAACTCCCATTTGGACCCCTCCGTTGTATAAAGCCATCTAGGGATCTTCACCTTTCCAATTTTAGATATATTTTTTAGAATATTTTCCCATTCTTTACTTAGTTCCTCAGAGAGCTTAGCATCCCATTCTAAATTCCGTAACCATAACTTTTGAATGTATAACTTCGCTAGCGTTGTTGTCGGTGCTAGCCATCCAAGTGGGTCAATGTAGATAATGCCAACCTCTTCGTTAATGTATTTTGATCAACATTTTTAAAATAAAATGTGAAATTGTCAGCCTCTGGTTCCCATTGCACTCCCAAGGTTTTAACAGCTTCTCCTTCTTTTATCTGGACCATTTTATTGTTGTTTATATCAGATATTTGCCCCAATATTTCTTTTTCGTTTGAAAGCCATTTTCTTAGTACAAAGCCGAACTTATGAAGTTGATCATTTACCTCAATTTGGATATTCCTGCAATCTTCCTTGGTATCAGCTCCAGCCATCTGGTCATCCATATAAAAGTTGTTTTTTATGATCCTGTGTACTATAGGATTTGTTTTTTGGCATTCATTTGCAATTTCGAGCAAAGATCTTTTCGCCAAAGACGGTGCACAAGCCGTTCCATATGTTACGGTTTTGAGTTTGAATTCTTCTATAGGTTTTCTAACATCACTTCGCCATAATATCATTTGATACGGTTGATCTTCTTCGGCTACCATCACTTGACGGAACATCTTCTCGACATCGGCTGTAATCACATACTTCCATAACCTCCAGTTAATCAATATTTCAAAAATGTCATGTTGTAACTTCGGCCCTGTGTGCAGAATATCATTGAGACTATGACCGTTGCCTGATTTAGCCGAAGCATCAAACACCACTCTTAATTTTGTTGTGGCATTATCATTTCTTACAACTGCTTGATGAGGCATATAATAGTTACCAGCATTTTGTTGTTTAACCTTCTCCATATGGCCCATCTTCAAGTAATCTTCCATGAACTTATGATACTCGGATTTCAGGTTAGTGTTGAAATTCAATTTTTTCTCCAAACTTAGCAATCGAGCTACCGCCATCTTCCTAGAATCTCCAAGTACTCGATCCTTTTTAAAAGGTAGCCTGACGACCAATCTATTGTCTTCATCCAAGCATGTTGTTGTTTGAAAAAGGGTTTCACATTCATCATTTGTTTCATTGACTTCTGCATCATCAGGAATTTCTTCTATCTCCCAAAAGCGCTCAATTCCTTTTGTAGTGGCCATCATAACCTTTTTTGAAGATACTGGGAAATTAAGTACACCTGACCGCTTCACGTTTAAAATGATAAGACCCACTGACGGTAGAAAAGGATGTTATATCCCTTGAATACTCATGCAATTCTATCTGGTGAAATCCAGACATTAGGTCTAGGCATGAAAAATATTTTGCACGTCCTAACTGGTCAAGAATAACGTCTATTCTTGGTAGTGGGAATTTGTCTGCAAATAATTTTTTATTCACTTGGCGATAGTCGATTACCAATCGCCACCTTTTCTCCTTTGAGTCCGGTAATGATTTTTTAGGTACTAGTAGTAAAGGGCTGTTATATTCCGAAGTCGATGGTTCCGTTATCCCATCATTACCAGTTTTTCAACTTGCCAATTAATTTCCGCTTTATGGGCGTTTGGTATTCTATAGTTTTTTTTATAGCTTGGTGTTCTGTCACTCAGACTAAGTTTTTGCTTATAAAAATTATTTGTAGAAACTGTTTCTGATTCAAGAGCGAATATGTCGCTATATGTGGTACAGAGTTTTGTTAAAGTCTATTTGAATTGATCACGGAAATTTTTGCTAAGTTTTTCCAGAACTTTGGTCGTTCGTAAAATATCATAATTTGATAGGTCCTCCGTCATTATATTCATTGTACTCAGTGCCGTATCATAGTTGTTAGAGTTCAGTATTCTTTCGTATGCGTTATTGCATTGAATTATTGTATTTGCAATATATACGCCGTGTTGAATTTCCTGATTAGAAATCAATAATTCCTTACGCTCTGAGTCAATGTATATTTTCCGCACCACTTGTGATCTGGCTGGTAGCTTGATCGAATTATTGATACAGGTGTTTTTTATTGGTATCATGAAATGTTGGAAATTGTATGGTCGTAAAACGAGCCAATCCTTACCTTCCATAAAGTCCAGTTTACAATTGAATTCTTTAAGAAAATCTATATAGATGATTCCATCATATGGTATGGGAAAATCATTCGGTACTGCATGAAATGTATGCTTTATTAGTATGTTTTCAACTCTAAGGTCCATTTGCGTGCAGCCAATTGATTGGACCGTGAATCGACCTATACCGCTGAGGGTTGTTATTTCCCTTGAATTCAAGTGCTCGTGGTCTACATATTCAATTTTCAGCAGTGATATATATGCTCCTGTATCTACAAGCAATGTTAATAATTTGTTTGTTGTATTGTGAAGTTTCACAAATACACCTAGAATGAGATTGAACTTATATATTCTATTGATTATTCTCTCAGATGTTGGTTCCCCTTTTCCCGGAACCTCATTTTGATCATTGATCATCCTGATATATACACTATTATGACCTCGTCCATTATTGGTTCCACGATTTCTATTATTCCTGTGTTGTCTATTACTAATACCCTGGTAGTTTCCTCTACCTCGGTTATTCGAATTATTGAAGAAATTCCTACGGTAATTACAGCGGTTGTTTCCCTTGTTGAAATTTCGTTGCCCTCGGCTATTCGTATACAAGAAAATCACATCAATATTAATAAGTAATAGTTTTCCAATAAAACTTATAAAACAACTAGTTGCAGAAACGCAAAGAAAATTGAAAAACAGCATATCTCCAAATAACACTGAAATCAACGACAAAGTTTTTCACAGTGTAAAGTTTATTCCTGGCTTGACGGACAATAAGAATATTGAAACAACAATAGAAACACAAAACATATGTTTCGCCTACAAACCACACACTACACTCAATTCTATTTATTTTCCAAAATTAAAGCCTATTGAAGAACACCAACAAAACAATGTTGTGTACGAAATAGCATGTAAGGGAAACGACGAACAAAATTGTGATCTAATTTACATCGGCTCAACAAAAAGAAATCTACAAACAAGAGTGAGTGAACACAAAAATGACACTGAAAAACAAAGGCAATCAACAGCCTTGTCAAAACATATGATCAACGAAAAACATGAACCCGACTTCAATAGAATAAGAATACTAGACATAGAAATAAAACATGAAAAACGTTACACAATCGAAAGCTTACGCATACAACAAAAAATAGACAAAACGACGAATCTAAAGGAAGACACAGAAAACATAAATACTAGTTACAGATTTGCAATAAAATAGAAGGGAAAAACTGTGATATTATTTTAAGTTGTGTGTTTAATTTAATTTTAATGTTAAATGTTTCATGTTTTTTGTTTCATGTAAGTCAACATATGTGAATTTTATTTATACGGATTTAAATAATACTCACGTTGAATATTTGTAAAATACTGTCTGTTTTATTAAAATTAAAATCCTTAAGAACTAAATGTGAAAATCTTAAAACTAATCTAGAGCTAACAATTATACCTGCGTTTATACACAAGCAATCCTATCTAGTGATAACATTTGTTTCACACATGTGTTTTATTACTTTGGGAAAACTGATAATAAAATGTATGTTATCCCTTATTTTGGGAAAACTGATAATAAAATATCCTAAGATAATACATTTGTAAGTTATCCTACAATAAGGGATTTTTATCATTAAAAATACATTGTAAGCAATACTTAGAACTATCATGCTGTGTGAAACGCAGACTATTGTAGATACCATATGTTCATATTTGAACATTCTGCGGCCGGCGATTTATAATCATACCTGCTCTATTACTTAATATAAACTTCGTTAATATAAAAGTAATGAATAATATAATACATATGGTTATTAATATTAATGAGAGGTGCCCCGATGCATGATGTAAGTTAAGCCCCTTCAGATGAATATCAGTTGCTTTCAGTGTTTTTATTTCTTCTTTGAGGGAATCAATTTCAGCTGAGTGGTCTATTAACATAGAACCCAGCGGCTTTATTAGTTCGGTCTCATTATAGTTTATTTCGTTGGTCAGATATGTGTCAAAGCTGCCTTCGATCGTTTCACTTGTTTCAGTTGTAGCCGGTAATATAGTTTTCCCTACTCTGCCAGAGCAGCCTGTTGCCAATGAGATTATCCCTTGTTTTGGTAGTTGGACTAGTTCTTGGCGGTTTGATTCACAGAATACATGTAGAGTCGCATTCTCCATCGCCTTGAAGAGCCACATTTGCTTGTTGCTTAAGTTCACCTATGCGTGCTGACTGTTGACCTCAATGTAACGACATTTAACGTCTCTATGTGGTTTTAATGGTGCAATCTCACAAACATTATTATTTGCATCTTGCCAGGCCCAGTGTCCCTCGCACAGTAAATGCATATCACCGACCTCTTTGCATTGATGAAATTCCAATTCGGACATCATATGATACACGTCAGCATCATAGCTGTACACCAAATATGGGTTTGTAATAGACGCCATCACCAAACTGTTGAATAGTTGAATTGGAATAGGAATCACTCTGAAAATATTGGATGCTTTGGAAGATATTAAAGGAATATTAGTTTTAATTATTAATTTATTTTCCAGAATAATAGCTTTCGCCTTCATCAATTTTAAAATTATTGGTAGCTGATTCTCCTTCACGCCTGGTAACTTTAATTTTTCCGGCAACCATTCCTTTATTTTAGCCATTTCTTGACTTAGCTGCGCTGGCTTTAAACGATCAGGACTAAGTCTCCCATGGTTAATATCCATGAGTAACCGTATAATGTAAGACTGTGTTCGCTCAACTTCTTCTAGCTGAGCTTCTATTTCCCTGGCAATGCCAAAAAACTTAATCGATTCCTTGTAAATGAACATCTTTTCTTGCACCATCATTGTAATGTTGTCTATTCTTGTCTGGAGTATGGTGTAGTCTGAGTTTACTTCATATAAAGATTTAATAAAGAGATTTGAAGTAGAATCTACTACTGACGTTTGCTTTTCCACTAACTCTTTGGACTATACTGATTATCTAGCAAATTTCTCATGTTATGCTCCATATCTTCGCGGTCGTCATTATCCATTAATCCAAATAACAAATGGTAAATTGAACCAATAAAATTGATTCCTCTTTTCAATCGATTCTTTTTATTTAGGAAAAATAGTTGATTAGACATTCCCACTGCTTCAGTTCGGTCTTTCATTCGCCTTAATGTATTTCGACACTGTTCTCCAAATTCTCCAATTGTACCACAAATGAGGCTGCTCGTGGTAGTTAACTTTTCAACTTGTTCGAATGAAGCTAAGTATGGGTTTAAGTCAAAATAAACCACCAGATTCCAGCTAGATGTAGTTGCGTCGATCGTGCCCAGATTATCCAAATATATTGCTGTCTGGTCATTAAATGTTGTTACTTTGGTTCCTCCTGTTTGATTAGAACTCGCCACTGCTCCAAACAGCAGCACTAACATCACCAACATTATTTTAGATATGTTGAAATTGCTGCTCTCCATTGTATTCGTCATGGTGTAGCATGCATTAGAGCGCTGCACCTCCTCGTCAATATCTGTCATTGTTACCAATGGACAAATCTTGGCTATTGGCCGCTTGAGAACTCCTTGCTGAACTTTCATTGTTACTACACGTATCTTGCCATCAGTACCAGGATGCGTCTCAATAATCCTGCCTAAAGGCCACCTTGCTGGAGGAGCGTTTTCATCTTTTATTAATACTAAGTCATCTATTTTGATATTGGGTAGAGGGTGCCTCCATTTTCTCCTTTGCTGTAAAGTACTTAAGTAATCATCTTTCTATTGGTTCCAGAAATCTCGCTTCATTTTTCGTAACAGTTTCCACCTATTTAGTGAATTTACCCTTTCAAGTTCATTTCCTCTTTCTGGCACATCGAGTAATGGTCTTCCAACAAGAAAATGACCTGGTGTCAATACATCTGTATCTTCTAAGTTTCCTTTCAGTTCACATAATGGCCGTGAATTTAAAACACTTTCCACCTGCGATAATAATGTCGCCATTTCCTCAAATGTTAACTTTGTTTCACCTATAAGTCGCCGCAAATGATGCTTCACAGATTTCACTGCTGCTTCCCAAATTCCTCCGAAGTGAGGAGCTCCCGGGGGAATAAAATGCCATGTTATAATTTCACATGCTAATACTGCCGCTACTTTTGAGTTATTTTTTAAAGCATCTGCGTATTCATTATCAATTCTTCTGGCCGCCCCAATAAAGTTGGTTCCATTATCGGAATAAATATCTGAACTTTTTCCTTTTCTTGCAAAAAACCTTCTTAGTGCTGCCACAAATGCCTCTGTTGATAGTTCACTTACAGGTTCTAGATGAACAGCTTTTGTTACCATGCAAACAAACACTGCAATATAGCCTTTATAAGATTTTTGGCCTCTTCCTCTGGATACTCGCATTTGAATTGGACCGGCATAGTCTATGCCAGTTTTCATAAAGGGATGAGTAATTCCAACTCTACTTTCTGGAAGTTGTCCAATTATTTGCACCATAGTCTTTTGCCGATATCTTTGGCACCTTACGCAGCTTCGTATGCACTTCTTTATGCTATTTCTTGCACCAACGACCCAAAATGATCGTCTTAACTTGCTAATAAATCTTATTAAATATGCCATTACCCTTATTAATTTGTTGTAATTGGACAACCTTCGGATCAATTCGTCTATCAAGTTCGTACCTTCATTGACATATGTTGCCGCACTAAATAATACTGTTGTAACTTGTTTCGGCCAAAATTCTTCATTTTTTTTAACCATGTAGGACCATTCCACCACAAATAGTTTTCAACTAGCTTTTCTGGTATCATTCCTCTTGATGCGGCATCTGCTGGGTTGTCCTTAGTTCGCACATGTGACCACTTTGCTAACGGAATAAGTTTTTGTATTTTATTGACTCTCGTTCTAATGATTTTGTCTTTCGATTTTTCCTTGTTGTTAACCCATGCTAAAGCAATTGTTGAGTCACTCCTCGCATATATTTTAACATCTCGTTGAATTAACAGCTCAATTTTGTTTATTAATTTAGCTAGGTGATGCGCAGCACATAGTTCTAACTTTGGTAATGTTTTCCTGTTTTTGATAGGATTTACCTTACCTTTTGATGCTATCAAGGTAATATTATGTCCCACTTTAGCATATACCACTGCTGCGTAGGCCTTGCCTGAAGCATCTGCAAAACCATGTAACTCCCATTTGGACCCCTCCGTTGTATAAAGCCATCTAGGGATCTTCACCTTGCCAATTTTAGATATATTTTTTAGAATATTTTCCCATTCTTTACTTAGTTCCTCAGAGAGCTTGACATCCCATTCTAAATTCCGTAACCATAACTTTTGAATGTATAACTTCGCTAGCGTTGTTATCGGTGCTAGCCATCCAAGTGGGTCAAATATTTTTGCCAATGTAGATAATGCCAACCTCTTCGTTAATATATTTTGATCAATATTTTTAAAATAAAATGTGAAATTGTCAGCCTCTGGTTCCCATTGCACTCCCAAGGTTTTAACAGCTTCTCCTTCTTTTATCTGGACCATTTTATTGTTGTTTATATCAGGTATTTGCCCCAATATTTCTTTTTCGTTTGAAAGCCATTTTCTTAGTACAAAGCCGAACTTATGAAGTTGATCATTTACCTCAATTTGGATATTCCTGCAATCTTCCTTGGTATCAGCTCCAGCCATCAGGTCATCCATATAAAAGTTGTTTTTTATGATCCTGTGTACTACAGGATTTGTTTTTTGGCATTCATTTGCAATTTCGAGCAAAGATCTTTTCGCCAAAGACGGTGCACAAGCCGTTCCATATGTTACGGTTTTGAGTTTGAATTCTTCTATAGGTTTTCTAACATCACTTCGCCATAATATCATTTGATACGGTTAATCTTCCTCGGCTACCATCACTTGACGGAACATCTTCTCGACATCGGCTGTAATCACATACTTCCACAACCTCCAGTTAATCAATATTTCAAAAATGTCATGTTGTAACTTCGGCCCTGTGTGCAGAATATCATTGAGACTATGACCGTTGCCTGATTTAGCCGAAGCATCAAACACCACTCTTAATTTTGTTGTGGCATTATCATTTCTTACAACTGCTTGATGAGGCATATAATAGTTACCAGCATTTTGTTGTTTAACCTTCTCCATATGGCCCATCTTCAAGTAATCTTCCATGAACTTATGATACTCGGATTTCAGGTTAGTGTTGAAATTTAATTTTTTCTCCAAACTTAGCAATCGAGCTACCGCCATCTTCCAAGAATCTCCAAGTACTCGATCCTTTTTAAAAGGTAGCCTGACGACCAATCTATTGTTTTCATCCAAGCATGTTGTTGTTTGAAAAAGGGTTTCACATTCATCATTTATTTCATTGACTTCTGCATCATCAGGAATTTCTTCTATCTCCCAAAAGCGCTCAATTCCTTTTGTAGTGGCCATCATAACCTTTTTTGAAGATACTGGGAAATTAAGTACACCTGACAGGATCCAACCCAGCGTTGTTTCTTGAGCAACTATTTTACCCCGCTTCACTATACCAGCCTGGATTATTTCGTTGAACAAATCTGCGCCAATTACTACATCAATTCTGTCGGATTTGTTAAAACTGGGGTCAGCTAAACAATAGTTTCTCCATTCATCTCTGTCTTCCTTAAACGTTTTGTCAGGTTGAGCTGATGCTAAGTCTTTCAATACTAAAGCATTTGTGTGATGAACAGCATTACTATTAAACCTCGGCCGAATTGATACATCTATTGTTGCTTTCGAGACGCCAACTACAGTATTTCCTAACCCAATTAGCTCCGTTTTTACCTTCTGTTTTGGAAGCTGCAATATTTGGGCCGCTTCTTCTGAAATTGATGACCTCTGTGAGCCTTGATCAATTAAAGCCCTTAATATTATTGGTTCTCCTAAGCCAGATTTAATTATTACTTGTGCTGTTGCTAACAATGTTACTGATGAGTATTCTTTTGTAACATAATTTGCTGACTTTGGATTTATTTGCTGCTGTTCAGGCTTCCTCTTTTCAAATTCTGCATAATGTAACAGAGTATGATGTTTTCTTCCACATTTATTGCAGTTGGATTTATATCTGAAGCATTTCTTATATGATTTGTGAGACATACATAATTCACAAAGATTTTCTTTCTTTATCCAGTTTTTTCTGGACAATAAGGGCTGATCTATGAATTTTTTACAGTCCTCTACATAATGACCAGTTAGCGAGCAGTATCGGCAGCTTACTTCTGATGTTTGGAACGTGTTGCTATACTTCATAGGAACCTTCACTGGACCACTATTTTTCTTACTTTTCAGTGCCTGTTGAGCCAAATATTGTTGCTCCAAAAAATTCATTACATCTTGCAGATTCTGGATTTCGTTGGTTTTTTGTACACTTTGTTCATACCACACTAATCCCTCTCTATCAAGCTTTCTAATCACAATTCTAGCAATGAAGGGATCAGCATTCTTTAGTGAAATTCCCATCGCTTTTAGTGCTTGAAGACATTCTGTTGTAGTATCTAAAAGCTGTTTGATACCAGTTACGCCTTGCGTGTTAATACTTGGTTGGTCAAGTAGTTTATCAACCAGATTTGAAAATAACAACCTTTTGTTCTCATAACGCTGCTTCAGAATTGTCCAAGCTGCTTCATAATTATTATCTGTTATTTGTAGATGTTGAATCATCCTACCCGCTTCCCCATGAACAATACTTTTTAACCTGTATAATTTCTCTACGTTAGGTAGAGATTTTTTTGCATCCACTAATTGCTTAACTAGATCGTGGAATGCTGGCCAATCACTTATATTACCATTAAAATGCGGAATTTTTACATTTTCTAATTTCGTATTGGATTCCTTTGCATCTTCTTTTAATTCGTCCGCTCTATTCGCCATTTTCTCTATCTGGCTTCGTATTCATCTTCTATGATAAGGAAATCATCTTCAATCCCATCACATGATGGGTCAGAAATCAAGTCATCCATTATTTTTTGAATAGCATTAAATTTTCTTTCAATACAGTTTCTTTTTGCTTGTATCACATTTTCCGACAAAGAACTCAATGTTCCACCCAGCCGGTGTAATTTTGCCTCCAAATCACTTATTAGCAGATAAAATCGCCTCTTATTCCTTTCAACTGCAGCACTTATGCTATCTTCTGCAATAGGATTTTGCTCCCCTTTAGAGCGTTGCAGATTATTTCCACGTTCATTATCAGTAGCTTTCAATTTGCGATGCCCCTTGTAGCTTCGCCGCATCCTGGAAGGTATTAATCAGTGCGCTTAGCATAATATACTGGGTTTCAGTTGTAATATACAGAGATTTAAATTCCTCGTCCTCTGCATACTCTTGAAGTATACTTCCGTGGACTAATTTGTATGTGTTCCACGCATCCTCTAATTGGGCACCATATGATACTACCTTTGCCCTGCGCTTCTCTGGGACATCTATTTTTGGTCTGAGGCTACATATTTTCTCCGCCAAATTTTTTAATTGCTCCATAGCTTTCTCCTTTTTAACCATTTTGATTTTTTTGTAACCACAGACACTTCGTACTTCTTATTTTTTTTTAATTTGAATCAAGGGATTTTTTGTTAACTTGAATTTACGTTTTCAAAAATATACTCCAATACCCGATACCGATTCACTCACTTCTCGAAGGACCACTAATGTGAATTTTATTTATACGGATTTAAATAATACTCACGTTGAATATTTGTAAGATACTGTCTGTTTTATTAAAATTAAAATCGTTAAGAACTAAATGTGAAAATCTTAAAACTAATCTAGAGCTAACAATTATACCTGCGTTTATACACAAGCAATCCTATCTAGTGATAACATTTGTTTCACACATGCGTTTTATTACTTTGGGAAAACTGATAATAAAATGTATGTTATCCCTTATTTTGGGAAAACTGATAATAAAATATCCTAAGATAATACATTTGTAAGTTATCCTACAATAAGGGATTTTTATCATTAAAAATACATTATAAGCAATACTTAGAACTATCATGCTGTGTGAAACGCAGACTATTGTAGATACCATATGTTCATATTTGAACAACATATGTGTAATTTAATGTGAAAAATTAATTGAAAATTGTAAGTTTATAATGTATGATGTATACTAGTTTTGTATTAATTCATTGTTTTTGAAAAAATTAAATAGACAAACCCCTGAAGATGTCAACAAGAAATTGACGAAACGTTGGGAGAAATATGTAATAAAAAGTTTTTTATTTACATTAATATAATAGGCCCAATTAGCTTAACAAAAATCATATATAATTTAAATAACTTGGCCAAAAAAAATAACAAAAAAATAAAAAAATAAAATAAAAATAACGAACTTAGCCACCAGTTCATTCATATTTTCGAACTGTTCTGATTCAATAATGAGTCTAACCCTGTCATTTTGGGCATTTTTAACAATAGCTTTTACAGCCAATTTTGTCGAATATTGGCTGGCCCTTTCGGTCGATAGACCGTCTGAGATGTAGGCACTTTACAGTGCCTTAGTAGGGTCTTCGACTTCCCTTACGTAGGCAGTTGCACTTTTGCCAGATTGCCTGATGTTGATCAACTTTGCTGACAACACATCAACTGATTCTCCTTTTACAGAAATTTTCAGCTTTGCAACCACCTCTTGTGCCGTGGTCTCAGTGGACAAGATATTCCTGGCAGGCCCTTTTAGTTTTGTCTTGGTCAGACTAACTGCAAGGGCATCGTGTGTTTCTTTTATTGAATCTACTAATGCAATGGCATACAGAAATTCCATCAAGTTTTCTGCTTTGCCATCGAAATCGGGTAACAACTTCGAGGCCATGTTCAAAAATTGTACTGGTGTCTGCGGCATTATTAATTTTGGGTACTGATTTTGGTCCTCTAACAACTGTGGTTCTCTATCAGTGTATATTTCCTGATCCAACACTTCTAAGGACATTCGCTCATGAAGTGTTAGAGGCAGTTTTACCTCTATGCCTGCGGCTACTGCGATAAGTCTACTCCGTACGTCAAAGAAGAACCCTTCGGCTGCAACTTTATGTGCAGTCGTGTCGTTCGTAATGGACGTTTAGTAAAACCCTTGTTAAGTAATTCCACAAGAATTTTTATTACCAATTTTATATTTATTTAATTCAATTTGCCCATATGCTAAATATGTTTTTAAATTCATAATTTATACTATTACAAGAACTAACTTTAAAGCATTTGAATTTTTGCCGATCAGTGTTAATTTGAATTTCGTGCTAAACTTGCTGAATTAGCCATCTTTTAATTTTCATATAATTTGTATTTTTATGTTCGAATAGAAAGAAGAATCATAATGAAACTAGTAACTAAGTGAAGGTTGTTTGGACCTGATTACCTAAATTAACATGTTTTTTAAACTCATTGAATTTGAATCAAATTTGTAAAAGTTAAATACTTAATAAAATTTGTTTTATTATCGAAAGTATTTCGGGATTTTCTTTCTTAAATTTATTCGCATTTGGACAAAAACTCTTGTCCAACATTTTGGCGCCCAACGCCAATTGCTTACTGGAGAAATTTCTGTTGTGTCATTTGTGTCTGCAGCCGTTAGTATCCAGCACTCTGACTCCTGCCCAGCAGAAAGGAAATTCAACAAATTTAGCTAAGTACCTTTCATCAAGCATTAACTGCAACAATTGAAGATAAATTAAGTCTGGATCATCAGTAAAGGTGACGTAATAGTTTATGTAACAAATTTTAACTATATTTGATATTAAAACAATAATTGATTCCACTGGTTCAAATTTATTTTGCAATTTATTATTAAACTTAAAATCATATGTTTGGAACACCTGTTGTGAGCTTTGTGGTTACATTAATTTTGACACAGTGAACTTTGAGTTTTCATTACGTAAGGTTAAGGTCATTGTTAATTATTGCATAATACAGTAGCTTGGTATCAAACCCTTTGATCTTTGACATAGTTTTCAAAGCATTTAGCTTTTGCATATTTACGAAAAACTACGTTTTTAAGAGTTACGTTTTTTGTCTTGACATGTGTCGATATTAAAGTGTCAAATAAAAGCTTTTCATAAATTTCGTAAATTGACAACTCAAACAAAAAGTGAAAAAAAAGTTAACTGCTTCAACCAACATTAGAAATAAACAATTTAAAATAAAAATTAATAGCTATTGTTACCAAAAGCGTTTGTATTGTGACCAAGAGTGTTTCTTACTATGGTTGATAATGCAGCACCTTCAAGTGAAAATGCCAAACTTCTGGCCTCTTATAAGCAACAAGGCGCCACAACTAAAGGCAGCATATCAAGGATTAAAAACAAATTGGAGAAAAAGAAGGTACGTTTTCAGAATTAGATTTAGAAGGTTGGCTAGAGATTCTTAACTCTTACATTAAGAATCTGATGAATTACCAGCGGAAATAGAAAGATTAGATTGTAATGATACTAGACGCGATGAGTTAGAAGAGCTATGTATAAGCACAAAGTCATTGCTAAAATCTATGGTTGGTGGAAAAAGGCGTGAAAGTGTCGCCAATGATACATTTAGTGGGTATGTTCCATGTATGCATAGGCTTCCTGCTTTGAAATTTCCAAAGTTTAGTGGAAAATATGCGGAATATAAAAATTTTATTGAATCTTTCAATAGTTTGGTTCATAACGAACCATCTCTTTGCACAATAGAAAAATTTAACCACTTAGTCTCTTGTTTAACAGATGATGCACTTCAGATTGTCAAAGCTTTCCAGTTAAACGAGGAAAATTATCAAAGTGCGTTGGACAGATTAGCAAAAAGGTTTGACAATAAATGTTTCATCTTTCAGGACTACATAAACACCCTTTTCAATATTGAAAAAACTGTCAAACCAAGTGCCTCTGCTCTTCGTCAGGTAGTTGATAATGTATCAGCTATTCTTGACTCAATATCACATCTGGGTTCGCACAAAGAAATAATGCATGCAGTGGTCATTCATCTAGTAATGTCTAAAGTGGACAATGCCTCCAAGACCAAATGGGATGAGCGACCAGAATTTAAAGAACTGCCGAAGTGGGACGCATGTGCGGTCTTAATTCGTAGGTGTCAGTTCTTAGAAGTGAATGAGGAAAGAAGAAGTGCAAACGGCAATACGAGTAATTCACACAAAAACGAAAGACGTAATATTCGATCTTCTTTTACGTGCACTCGAGGCAAGGTTGAAAACTGTTTTTATTGTTCATCATGCGAACACGTTCTGGAAAATTGTAAAAGTTTTTTAAATCTTACAGTGTCTCAAAGATTTTCGTTTGTAAAGAAAACCGGCATTTGTATCAACTGTTTGAAAAAAGGACACATGGTTTCAAAATGTAATTTGTGATAAGCCACACAATAGTAGTTTACATAGGTATGAAGCTAGCCAGACAAATTTGGCGCAGCCTCTTTCGAATACAAACAGCGCTCCTCAATCTGTTGTTCATAGGGGACACCATAGTTCTGAGAAAAATGGGAAAGTTAGTGCATCAGAATATTCGCCTGCTAATAGTGGACCAAATTTCGGTAATGCTGCGGCAAATTCAATAAGGCCTGAATTTTCAAACACTAACTATAGTAATGCACAAAGTATGCATATGAGCTTGCGTTCCCACCAAATGATACTAGCCACTGCCGTAGTTTTGGTGAAAAATAGATACAGTCAGTACCATTTAGCCAGTGGTTCGTTGGATTGATGTTCGCAGGTGAATTTGGTGACTGAGGATTTTGCACAAAAATTAAATTTAAAAAGAGAACAATGCTCTCTTAATATACTTGTTGTTGGTGGATCAAACACCCTTGTAAAACACAAAATAGAAACTTTCGTTAAGTCAAGGGTTACCAATTATGAATTTCTTGTAGATTTTTGTGTTGCGAATTCTATTTCGGGTAATCATCCAGAACAAATGATTTTGAATGATAAGCGTTGTATTCCGTTGTATTTAGATTTATTGTTGGGATGTGAGTACTTTTTGGACCTCTTGTCAGTAGGTCAGATAAAATTGGGTCCATCGCTACGAACCCTACAGAAAACTGTTTTGGGGTGGATAGTTTCTGGAAAATGTGAGAATAACGCCCCAGAAAATAATTTGAAAATTTGTAACGTAGTTACTTAGAATCTAGTTTCCAATGATGCATCTTTAAATGCCCTAGTTTATCGATTTTGTGAATTGAAGGAAATTCCTCAGAGCTATTTTTTATCAGAAGAGCAGACTCTTTAAGAGGAGCACTTTGTAGCAAATACCCTCCGTTTGCCTGATGGTCGATTTGAAATAAGATTACCTTTTAAGGGTGACCCATATAAATTAGGCACATCATATGACACGGAACTTCTTTAAATGATATTTTGATGGTAGGACCCACAATACAAAGCGATCTGTTTTCAACGCTATTGAGATTTCGCCTTAACAGATACGCTATAACCGCTGATGCTAAGAAGATGTACCGACAGGTTTTAGTTCACGTAAATGATACCAAATTTCAACTAGTTTTATGGCGCGAAAATAGTGAGCAACCTATTTAGATATATAGATTGAATACGGTGACGTATGGTACATCTTCGGCTCCCTTTTCAGCTGTAAGATGTTTAAACGAAATTGGAACACTTTTTAATGCAGTGTATCCGTTAGGGTCCTCCATGATTATAAATGATTTTTACGTAGACGATTTAATATCTGGCGCTGATAGTTTTGAGAAATTAAGTAAGTTGCGGACTGAGGTAACTGAAATTTTAAAAACATGTGGTTTTGTGTTGGCGAAATGGTTTTCAAACCACCCACACAATGGCGACACTTCTGACAAGCATCTCGTCCTTGACGAATTAGATACCACAAGGACTCTTGGGCTCATATGGAGCACCAAGAAAGATTTATTTACATTCAAGATGGAAGATAATTTTAATAATTTGCCTGTTACAAAAAGAAATATTCTTTCAATTTCATCTAGACTTTTAATCCTTTAGGATTATAATCCCCTATTATAATAAGAGCCAAAATTCTGTTGCAAGAATTGTGGAAAACGCAATATTGTAGTGGGACGAATCCATACCCCAATCCCTAGATACAAGCTGGTCAAACATAAAGCTTACATTAGCAGACACTCATAAAATTTCTATACCGCGTTTCGTTGAGATTTCGTCTACAAGTACTTGTGAAGTACATAGATTTGCTGATGCTTCTAACAATGCATATGGGTGTTGTGTATATATCAGAATTAGTCACCCAAATTAGATTTATTAATATATAAAATTTTCTCTTTTTGTAGATATATATTTGTATTAATGCATATTCTCTATATTTGACAATGTAAGCAAAAACATATTCATTTGTTACCCCAACTGGCCCCTCCACCCTCAGATTAAACAGTCTCCGTTGAATGAGAGGTCGTAGGCTTTGTACTCAATTCGGTTCCCATATTTGCATTCTCCCTATTCTCGTCTCTACAAAATCTCCTATATGCCAGACACATCCCCCCAACAACTATCAACAAAAGGACCGGCAGGTTTGCAAACGACAAGACTTTCATATTTTCCTTCTCTTGGTATATGTTTTTCACATGATGCTCCAGTTCAGCAATCGAAATTTCCTCCGTGACCCTGAACTCCTTTTCGAATGGTATGATTTTGAAATCGGAATTAACAACACTTGATTCTATCTCGATATTAGCTATTCTCACGCTACAATTAAAGAAATGAATTATATTGTCGCCCGACACTGACAAGTTGAACCCATTACAACCTTGGATAATCTGTGTCTTGTTGATACTTTTAGTCACGATGACGTTCGGTGGTATGAACTTCACCCCACTACCACTAGGGATAAACTCACAATCTATATATCTTTCATTAGGGATGTTTCGAATACATCCATCATTTTCGGTTATTAGTCTCCCATCGCTCGTCAAGCCAAACAGTGTCCCATTCTACAAAACATAATCCCGGTCCCAGTTCACCCTCAATTCAAATCTGTTGTCATTTGGCATGGGCAAATTCTATATATGGGCAGCTGGGTTATAGTCCCTGGTATTGTCAATACGAAAAACAGGGTACTATCCTGTTGCCAGAGAGATGTCTTAATTCCCTCAAATTGCTCCAAATTGTTCAGAAAGTCCGCATCTAGAAGCTTGGGGTTTATTATCCCGACCCTCGAAAGTTGCAAAGCCAGTTGTATGTCTTGTATGTGTTCTATAAATGATCGGAGTACCTCCAAGAAGTTGTCGACCACCCCCCGAAGTGCAGTTTTCCTGTTTATGTCTAAAGCGAGTTGCTTTATTGCCCTAGAGTCTTCATTTATTGTGTCTACCATTTTATCGAGTTCTACACTATTTATCTGATTTTCCCTTAGTTGTCTCAATTCATCCTCCAATTTTGATTTATCCGCCTCCTCTAAAGTGCCGAATAAAAACTTCATCCCGCTGCCTATGGCATTGAACAAACCTCTCTTATGTCTTACCACAAAGATGTGCTTTTCCTTCTCCGCCATACCCATGTACTTCTTAATTAAATCTGTCTGCAAATTAATGTTTCCCTCTCCTCTCGCCTCTAATCTTTTCGTATGTGTCTTCTATTTCACTCTTGTTTATTAGTAAAATTTTGTTGAAATATTCGTCGGGTTTATTAAACTTTCCCTGTTCAGTTATTATATATCCTTTATATATCCTACAATATACGGCACAATGCCATCTGAGGGGGAGAAGAAACGTGCACAAAATTACTCGGCTGGTTTTGTCTTTTGATATTTTTGTCTTCGCCTAACTTGACTCTTATAGATCTTCCCAAATCTGTTATCCCTTGAATAAACGTAATTGCCCCTTGCATCGAAATTGTCAATTTTTTTGTATCTTGACAAAGCTTTGCCAACTCTATTGTTCACCACAAAGGTGTTTCGAAAATCACTAGTACCACGTGTATCTTTATTGGTTTTTTCCATTCTACTCATCTTCATTCTGTGTTGATTTTTCCCGAATTCCGACAGTTCTTTTGCAGAAAGCAGGTTGTTAAGAAAATCGATTGGTCTGCATCCGGTCGTGGAGTGAATGGTGGCATTGTAGGCTACTATGGATTTATGAACATCGGTCTGTAGATCGTCTTTATTTTCCTGGTCGGCTCTAAACAATCTAATGTGCTCATTAAGGGTCAAGTGGAGTCTTTCTATGTCTGCGTTTCCGGTTTTGATATGCGCCGTTGTCAAATGACAATCAATGTTGTTGTCCCTTAAGAATTGTCTGACATTGAGGGAATCAAATTCGTTGTCCATAACGATTAATTTTGGCTTCCCCAAATATTGAAATCGTTTCCCAATGTGTTAATGATAGAAATCCAGGTTCTATCTTTTAATTTTTCGGCAGTAGCGTACTTTGTCAATTTATCAACACTAGTGAGGTACATAACGTTTTTCTGTGGAAACCAAATATCTATGTGACTATGTCGTTTTGCTTTTCAGGTGTATCCGTCACATTTAAAGCATGTTTTATTGGTCTTCTGTCAAATTTAGTGAAGTTACATATTTCGCAGTTGTTTATGAATTTCTGTATCTCTTTTTGGAAATTTGGGTAGTAGCATACTCTTTTCATGCTTGAAAATACCTCGTTTATTCCTCTATGATTATTCGGAATATGCTCGGATTCAATTCTCCTCAATACTTCTTCACTGTCTGTTATGTCCTCTAATAATATCTTTGATCTCATTATCCCTAAATTTTTGTTACTACTAAAGTATAGTCTATATTTATCCTGAAACCTCAGGAACAGTTCATCTTCCTGGCAAAACACGGCTATCAGTCCGTTCTCGGGAAGGTGCTGCCACATAGCATTTCTCAAATCTGTCTGTCTGGTAACTGATAGTATGCTACGTATCTTCTTTCTATGGATGATAACGGTCTTCTTTGTCTCCCTGCTGCCGTAATGCAGGATAAACTGATTCTTAAATAAATTCAGGGGATTCTCGGTGATTCGAATGAAGTTAGTATCATCAGTTTCCGCACTGTGGACCGTTTCAATGTCATCGTCAGCATCCCCGTTGTCAAAAAGTTCGTTCAAATTGATGAAGAAAGTTGATCGGTGTCCGCATTCGAGATGTCGTTCTCTCTGTTGTCGTATGTAATTCTACTTAAACCGTCTGCCACTACATTATCCTTCCCTTTTATGTATTCTATCTGAAAGTCAAACTCGTTCAGTTTTATCTTCTAACGCTGAAACTTTGAGTTTGGTTCCTTCATATTGCTCAACCAAACAAGAGGTCTATGATCAGATTGGATCGTAAATCTGCAACCGTATAAATATGGACGGAAATATTTCGTCGCTCAGACTATCGCCAGCAGTTCTTTCTCGATTGTACTGTACCGTTGTTCATGTCCGTTAAGTGAACGACTGACATACGAAATGGGTCTACCACTTTGAACGAGTACAGCACCTAAGGCAAAGCTACTAGCGTCAGTTATCAAAGTAAAATATTTTTTGAAGTCCGGGTGAATTACTATGGGGTCATTCTTCAACGAAGTTTTCAGCTTGTTAAATGCTTTGGAATAGTCGGCATCCCTCAAGTTAATCCTCGCATTTTTCTTCAAATATTTCACGAGGTGGTGAGCTATCTTGGAGTAGTCTTTGATAAAACGCCTATAGTATCCGGTTATTCCCAGAAAAGATTTAATCTCTTTTTGCGTCCTAGGCAATTGTATTTTATCGATAGCTTCGACTTTCTTGGGATTAGTTCTGATTCCCTCGGGCGTAACCACATGGCCTAAGAACTCCGTTTCCCTGGATAAAAATAAACAGTTATCCGGTTGAATTCTCAAATTGGCCTTCTGGAGACAGTGAAGGATTTTATTCAGAGACTCCATATGCTCTTCCATACTAGTGGAAAAAACAAGGATGTCGTCTAAATAAACCAGACATATTTTTCGGATGTAATCTTTTAAGATATTGTTAACAAGTCTCTGAAATGTGGCAGGGGCATTACGAAGACCGAATGGCATTCGTAGAAATTCGTAGTGGCCGTTTGCAGTTGAAAATGCGTTCTTATGAACATCGCCCGGATCCATTTCTATCTGGTGGAATCCCTTAGCAAGGTCTATCGTGGAAAAATTTTGGCAATTGCCCAGTTTGTCAAAAATGTCATCTATGTTGGACATGGGGAATCGTTCCTCTATAGAAATGTCGTTCAACTTTCTATAATCTATAACGATTCTCCATTTCTGTACGTTGGTTGAGTCCAGTTTCTTCGGAACGACCCAAGTAGGGCTATTGTACGGGCTGTTTGATTCTCTAATGATGCCATCCCTGAGCATTTCCAGAGTTTGTCGATTGACCTTATCCGTATGAATTTCTGGATATCGATATGTCTTCGAATACACTGGCATATCGTGTTTCGTGTTCAGTTTGTGCTCTATGTCATTCGTGAATGTCAATCTTTGACCCGAGTTGTAAAAAATTTCCCTATACTTGAATACAGTAGGCCTTAACTTGGCCACTTCGTGTGCATTCAAATGATCTGTTTTCACGAATTCAAACACATTGTTCCCATCCACTCTATTATTCCCGATTTCAATAATGTTCTCCTTATAAGACAAACTATGATAAATTTCCTCTTCCTTACACAAATAAAATGGCAATGTAGCGTTCCTAGTAATAACTCGTCTGTTTGGGTAGTCTGTAATGCTTCCCAAATCTCCTAAAATATTGTTTCCTATTAGTCATCGAATCCGTTGTCCAACTTAAACTTTAAAAATTCGCAGTAGTAATTATCCAACTTAAATTCTTTTCATAAGAAAAGTTCTGCCCAGTGCTCTGGCTGACACTGAAATTTGTTTTCCCCATTTTGGCGAACAAACTCCTCCGTCTATAACACTGAATACCGCTCCAGTATCTATGATTAAATATAGTTTTCTAATTGGGGTTTCGATTATTATATAGGGAAGTTGTCTAAGGCCTCCGTTGAAAATTTCAAATTCGAAGAACCGATTTCCATGGGAACTACGCCCCTCGATTGGTGAGAGTTTCGGGTTTGGTTGGACCCGTTATGGTTTCCGAATTGGTTATGATTTCTATTCCAGTTTCCTGACTGGTTATTATTATTAGTATTCCCGTTTCCGGACTGGTCATTATTATTCCTGTTCCAGTTTCCGGACCGGTTATTATTCGTGTTCCAGTTTCCGGACTGGTTATTATTTCTGCTATACTGCCCTGATTGGTTGTTATTAAAATTACTACCATTGTAACCATTACGAATATTGCCAGTGTTATTATTATGTCCTCGGTTCTGATTCCTATAATTACCTGCACGATAATTGTTACCCATGTCTCTACTAAACCCTGTCCTAAACGAAGCGTTTGGGTTACTGTCTCCCCGACTTGATCCAAAGGCGGTATAGTTCTGTTGTTTTGCTTCCAGAATAATTTTATACACCTCTTCTAACGTTCCTGTGTTTCTTGCAAATATCACAGTCTTTGTCGGTTCTGGCAAATGATCTTTAAACACCTGTAGGGTAATTCTATTGATTTCTTCCGTTGAAAAACCCTCTCCCCCATGTGTCAGGCGTCTGATATGGAGTTTGTTCCTAATTTTGTTTATACTGTCATGGTATTTCCCTATTGTAGAAGCCATTGTCAGGGTCTTGAGTCTGTCCATCAGTTCTGTGCTTGTTTCCCTCTTCCCAAAGCTATTCAGAATAACTTCCTTCAATTCCTGCCAGTCTGTTATCGTCCCGTGTCGATGGAGTGTTCCCTCGTCACCCCTATGCATTTATTTTTTAAGTACCCAAACAAAATGTTGCTGTTATTCTCATCGAAGGAAAGGATAGATGGCAGTAGTGCCTCACAATGTGCCAAAAAATCCGGCAACTGACTTGTATTACCGTCGAAGGCCGGTATTTCTCTAATGCAACTAAGTATCAGATTAAACTGTTGAACTACGTTCACTTCCATTATTACCACAACAACGAGTCAGTTAAAATTTGTAGGTCTATATTTTAAGTTCTTTTCTTTTATTTTATTTTTTCTTATTAAATTGTTTTATTCAATTCTCTTTTATTCTAATACGTATATTTTCTTAAATAACTCTTAAAGTGACTTACTTAATGCTGTTGCTGCGGGTGTTGGTTTCTTTTTTTTTTTTTGTTTGAATTTCCGTTGTATTTCAGCTGGATTTATTTGCCTCTTCTGTTAGAACTTCTTTGCTGTTAATGATGACGTATACTCCTTGTTTAGCTTTCAATTTGTTTCTGCTGGTTTTTTTTTGTTGTTATTTGGTTTGAATTGGTTTGTTAATTTTAATTTGGTTTGTTAATTTTGTTCTTTTGAGTTATATAATGTGCAATTTTCCATGTTTCTATTGGTCGTTTTATTTTTTTTTTGTCGTTTTTTAAGTTTATTCTTATGTTTTTGTTTTAGTAGTTATCAATGACTTTTTATTTACTAAAATTTGATATTAATTGGGTTTTATAAACCAGTTAATGGACATCACAGTTATGCTTTAGAAATGATCTGTATATGTAAAAATACGGTTGCTTGTTTTATAGTTAATTGTACTCTTGTACGTTTTTTATGAATGATTTTTATTATTTTTTTTTTGCCAATCAAATATTTTAGCACACAAGTTTTTTTTTCTTTACACTAAAATTATCTTTATAATAGTGAATTTAAACTTTTCCTCGTCGCCAGTTAAATAAAAAGACTTGTTGTTTTATCTCTTGCAATTTTAAAACTGAACTTTATTGGCTTACCATAAATGAATATACCATACTACAATTATAGGGAAACAAACGTGCAAGTGTCTTTAAATTACGTCTGCATTAGAGACACATGCAGACGTAACTTGATGATCACATTTAACCCTTTATGTGTTTCTGAGGGACACATTTGATTATGTGACTATATCGTAAGTTTGTTATCGCATCCTTAGAGCTCATTAATAGAGATACAAAAAATTTTGTTTACTATTTATTATATTACTTAGCGGTAAAAAAAAAATTTCCTTCTTGTTTCTCTTTGTTTTCTTAATTTTAGAGAGTCTTGTTCTAAATTACTTAAATAATCTAACTTACATAAGAACAAGTTTTGCAGCCATGTTGATGTTTTGTTGTTACTTAAGGTTGATTTTTGTTAATGTTATCGTTGCTGCTCAAGGTTGATTTTTGTTAAGTTACAGTTGATATCCCTAGCTTCGGAGGTATAGCGCTGGTTCAGAAATTTCTTCTAATTTCTGCCCTTCGGAACTTTCCGGAATGAAATGATTAGTCCACCATTCTCACTCTTTATTCGTATTGATTTTTAAATTAGGTCTTAATTGTTTTATTCTTCCTTTGTTCACACCAAATGTTTTAAGTTGAGATTTTTTCATCAAAAATTGTTACTTCACTGTTTCTATTTACTATTTTTTTCATGAAAAATTGTCACCTCACTGTTTATATTTTACGCCAAATTTTTAGTTTTATCAACATTTTTCCTTTATAAGAATTTTTATTTATTTTTATATATAAAAATGATTTTTTATTTATTTTAAAAACGTTCGTCCTTTATAAGGTTTCTTTATTTATTTTTATAAGGATTTTTTATAATTAAAAACTTTTCGTCCTTTATAAGGATTTATTTTTATAAGGATTTTTTAAAAACTTTGGTCCTTTATAAGGATTTTAATATTTTATTTATAAATTTTTTTTTTTTAAATTTATATTTTTTATTTTTATTTCATGTCCGTGTCCTTACTGATGAGGATTTTTTCGAACCACGACATTGGGCGCCAATTAATTTAAGTTAAACACTATGTGTTTCTGTTTTGTTCTGATCTGAACTTTAATTAAGTCCTTATTGTTCAAACATGTTACTTAAATACTAAAATCTTAATTCTAACATTTTCATTTTACAAATTATTTCTCAACGTTTTGTTCTTATTCTACTTAGTGTTAATTCCCTACATTGATAAACAGGTGTCAATGTGGGAGAATTATTAATCATGAGTTCATTTCATTTCCCATGATTTGCTTAGTTTAATAATTTTCTTTCATTGACAAACAGGTGTCAATGTGAGAAACTTATTAGTCATGAGTTTATGATCTGCATTTAATTTCTCATGGTTTACTTCTCTACTTTTTACTATTTTCCCTATATTGACAGACAGGTGTTAAGTGTGAGAACTTAAAGATTGGGATTAATTTCTGGAAGTTTGGCGCGAAATTAGCTGTGGGAAAATAGATCATAATTTATTTGGCCAGGTTTGGTTTTGAGTTGTGACAACTTGTGCCACAGTTTGGTAACTTGCAGCATACTTATTGTGGAACAATAAGTTATTCACATGGGTTTAACTTTGAAATTGTTTACCCAGGTGTGGTTTTTTGTCGTGTGTTTGGTGGGAAAAATTATTACACGCTACTTGTGTTAACGGAGTTAACTTGTACAAAGATTTAAACGTTCCTCTAGTAAAATGCGTAGTTGTAAGACATAGCACAATCTACCTGGCAAATGTAGTCTCTCCCGAAGCCGCATGCAAGTGTCAATCAATTAGAAGAAACCAGAAGTAGTACTCAAAAAGTTTTTATTTCTATTTTACGAAAATATAGAACCATTGCAATTTTGTCTGGCACTGACTGGATTTAAGATTTAAGTATTCATTTTTAAATTTGAACAATTATTGTTAGTTCATAAATAACATAAAGAAAGGTTGACGGTTAAAGCAAAATGATGGTTGAGTAGTATTATTGGAGAATTAGTTCACTAATTATTATTTTTACTTGGTATACAATGGTAGCAAAAATATTCACATCCTTAAACATCAGATTGTTGTTTGGGATTTCAAATTATTTATCGTAATTTTTATTTTTTAGTGTGTTATGAGCCAATCAATTAATTGGGATATGCTTGAAACTCAATATTACTCTGATGGAAAATATAGCGAACGATTATCAAAAATGGTTACTGTTATAGATGATGCATTTACAGCTGGACAAACTTTTATTCGCAATTTCAATCAATCATTAATTGAGCTTAAGAAAGACATAAAATACACAAAAATTTTACAACATGAAAAACTAACTGGTATTAATAATAATAAAACTAAAGTAAAGTATTCTTTGACCAGTTTAATGAAGTTTATTCTTCCTGAGAAATGTGATGTCGATAAAGTAAATGTTACAAAAATAAATTGGTGGGAACGTGAAGCGCTACAATTCATGAGAGGGATGATGGATGAGTGCACACATCTAAAAAATTTTTCTGTTCCCCAAGAAACTTCCTTAATCATTGCTGTTTGTGCTAAGGATGACGCATATGTTCCACGCGAGGGTTGCACCGGCCTAGAAGAAATATGGCCAGGTGTTGAAGTTCGTTATTTAGATGCGGGGCACGTAAGTGCATACGTTTTGCATCAAAAATTATTTAGGTAAGTTCTTTTTTAAGTTAACACTTTGAGAATTTCATGATTTCATCTAACCCTGCTATAAATGAAGACGAGACAACTTTCTAAATGAATCACATTTTTATTGCACCCAAAGATACGTTTCTACATAAATATTAGTAAAAATTGAACCATAAATTGTTTGAGTTCCCAGAAAAAATAAACCTTTAGTCGTGTTATGTAATTATTGAGAACTTCGTAGTACCGAAAAGTATGAGACACAAAGCTCCATCGTTTCTCGATATAAAACGAAAACTGTTTCTGTAAATTCTTTGTATATATACATATATAAACACTTAGGGGATGTCCCCTATTATTGCTGTAGACTGTGTTGATATCAGAAAAGTGCGGCATGGGTAGGAACAACGAGGGAGTAGTATTTGTGGATATTTGACTTGAGTTTTTCTATATTGTAAGAGACAGGAAAGACATCAGTGAACAATTTACTCTATACAGTAATTCGCGGATAAGTGCATTCATGAAAAATGCCGTCAGGGAAACAGGAAGCGGAAATTCCACCACCGCCGCACCATTACAGAAATGGGGCCCAACGTGGGGCCTGAACGACAATAGCCCAGTTTTTTTACTTCAATTTTTTCTTGCCTAAATAGGAACTTATTATTTATTTTAATTTTTTTTTTTACATCTGTGCACCGGGAAAGCACCTATTGTTCCTAAATCATTTTACTTTTATATGTGTTCTGAAATTCATGCCTCCTTTCAATTTCTGGAATTTTGATTAAATATGCGTAAATCGCTATTTATATTAACCGAAATTGGGATGGGTTTTGAATTTTAGTTCACCCTACAAACATTTAATTTATTTTTGTTATTTTCTTAATTTGCTTTGGTCAGTAAAGGTTATTTCCGGAATATAAGAATTTCGTTCTAAATGAACCGGTTACTTATCCGAAATAATTTTCGTAGTACGAAATTGTAGCAAAGATTCGAAAACAATTTAAAGTCTCAATTTTTAAATTTTTATTTTTTGATGGATGGTCATACTTACTTACGGATTTTTTGTAGTAATTGGTTTGGTTTTGATTACTACATTGGGGATACATTTATTGGAAAAAAAAAAATATGTAACATATTTAAAACTTTTGCGTGGGTTCGATTTGAACCTCATATAATTTTAAAACCTAATTGAATTTTTGTATTGAGCGTAATTTAATTTTAGAACCCGATTTAATTTTCCAAAATCTTTCTTTTTTTTTCTTGATATTGATTTGAATTTAATTCATTATGAAATTGTTGACATTAAGCTAATCTTCATTCATTCATTATCTCATAACATAGCCTAACACCATTTCAGAGCTAGTCATGTATTAAGCCCTTTGCCAACAACACCTCTGTTTAAAGCCTTTTTGTTTATGATAAGAGAGTTCAAAACACCGGTTTTAATTTAGTAAGGTCCCCCAAAACCTCTGCGTCCATGTCCATTGTTTAATGAGATAACTTAAATCACCGAATTTTGAAAGGAACAAAAATCGCTAGTTTAAGGTTTCTATTAGATATAAGAATCCAATACACTGAATTTTTAAAGTAACCAAAAATCTCTGTGTTGGAATCTTTTCCGTTGAACGATGGATATCGAACCATGTTTTGGAAAACCCCAAACAGCGTAAACTGCTGTTTTGATTTTTTTTATATATGCAAATTAAGTTTTCTACATTATTTAGTTTTTATTTTCATTCTTTATTTACCGTCTCGTTCAACATCACCTTAAAAACTAACTTAATAATCTAAAAAACATATAATTATATTCAACGAAAAGCATGATCGTATTTTCGAATTAGCACCATATGCTACGCGTGTGGTGTAATTCAATTCTTTTGTTTTTCAAATTTAAAACATTTATTTTAGCAGACATAGTGTCAGCAAAATATTATGGAAAATATTCGTCGTTAAGCTGTTACCTTAACTCCCCCCTTTGTAAGTTGAATCGTCCGGATTCTTAATGAATAGGAAGATCGTTGATGCTACGAAATTCACATCTTAGTTTAGGTGAAGTACCTGGCTCCTCAAGATTAGGACGATTGGGCTCATTTATTATGTTCGTAACTGTCAACCCAATTTTCTTTTTAAACCAAAGTTTGTAAGCTATTACAAATATGAAAAAGATTAATATAATCAAAAGACCAAAGTTGAGTGAAAACATCAATTTACTGCCAAACGACAGCGATGTCAATTCATCAATATTATTCATTTGCAAGTCCTTCATTAATTCTAATGAAAGAACTTCTTCAATTTCCCGACTATTTTTCATTGGTTGCAATAATGCCGGAAGCGGCTTCCAGTCCGATATTTCTCTTGAAACAAATGTTCTGTTGTCTACCGTTAAGGTTTCATTATGAAAATTGATTAAATAAGTACCCAATAATTCGTTTGTTTCATTATTTGAGGTTTTTATAATACCTCTAAATTGATTTAACAAAATAGTTCCGGAAGATAATTCCTGTACTGAATTAATATGCTGATTATTCATAAAAACGCAATCATGATTTTTGCTGGATAAGAGAGCTGGAATACAATTTGTTTTACTTATATCTATTAAGGTTTCTTTATTGCAAATACATAACCCATTATATTCTTTACAATTTTCTTTTGCTTCATAAATTTCTTTATTACATCTAATTATGTTTTCAGTATTGATTTTAACAATTTTTTCTTGTATTTTTATAGGCTTTATTAACAATTTTTCACAGTTATTATTTTCTATAGAAGGTAGATTTATTATATAAATTAGTGCTACATTATCAGTTGCAATTTTAATTGTTGCAAAACTTAGAGCTTTTTGAAGATCAGTGTAAGGAAATTTTTCCTCATCTAAAAATTGTCTAACCTCCATTATCTCTTTCTCAGATAAAATAAATGAGTTTATAATACCTACTTTTGACCATTGTAGGGCATATTCCACATTAATAATTTCCTCTTTTAAAATTCTTAATCTATTTGTTAATGTTTCTTCATGTGTTCTTCTAACTTCGTCCAAAGATTGAACAGCCTTGATGATATGATTCATTGAATTTGACAATAAATTTACTCTCTCCACAACATTCTTATTGATTATTCTCTGTCTATCATTATTTTGTAGTAACCCTGCCATTTGATCGGTAACTATCTTATGATCGTCATGATCTGGGGTACCAGCTATCCACTTCCAAGCTGTGCCCAAAAAATTGATCGAACGCTTTTTTCGAGGCTTTATAATTTCGATATGTTCCCTTATTTTTTGACATCATGGGAAAGAAATGGTAGTATGGTGCTATTTTTAGGAACTTTATGATGGATCTCAGACTCTATTTCACTAATTGTTGATTCATAATCTGTCAAATTCAGAACATGGATCAATTTGAAGTTTCCATTTTGTAGCCTAGCCTGTCCCATATGTATTGAGATAAGCTGAGAATTTGAATAGTCAAATATCTGTACCTCGGATAGAAAGACATTGTAGATCGTAAGTAATATTACCAGTTCAAATATCATTTTCTGTGAAAAAGAAAGAAAACCTATGATTTTATGTTTTCTTTATGAATTATTCTATTTCTGCTAAAAACCTTAACCTTATTACCTAAATCTTCTTGAATTTTTTGTTTCTTATATTTATTATCTAATTTATTTCTTTTACCAATAAGCTTTTCATAAATCTCCTGATCTGGCTGATAAGTTTTCACCTTAGAGGCTTTGTTTCTATTTAAAATTTTTAATTGTGCCTGGCGAAGTTTATCTTCTACATCGTCATGCGGTACTTTGTTGAAAAATATATCAAAAGGCCTCTCACTTGTTACTGAATGGATCGTTAAATTATACTGTTGTGCAGCTTTATAGAATACTTCCACTGTATCAATAATATTAAATTCCTCCTTAATACAGCGCGCAATTTCGACAAGAGTCGAGTGAACTCTTTCCACCTGGCCATTGGTTTTACTATGGCGTGGATCGCAAAAATACAACTGTATCCCTGATCTCCGCATTAGGGACTTAAATTGTGGGGTTGTAAAACCCGGTTCATTATCCAAGGTGAGTTTATTCGCACTTGGAAAACTCTGTAAAATTTCTTGAACTTTGTCACCAAGGTTTAATTTATCCTCTATGTGTTTTATGACCACATATTTCGAGTAAGAGTCTAAACAAGTGAGAAACTTATGACCCTGCGCATAAAATATATCAATGTGAAGGAACTCCCCCACGTTTTTAGGAATTGGAGCCTCTCCAATTGGAAGTTTAATAGGTTTCCTATCATACTTGGCTTTATTACATATATCGCAATGCCTAACATACTGTTTTATGTCGTCTAACATCTTAGGCCAGTAGTATCTCCCACACATTTGCTTATGGTTTTCCCTACTACTTCTATGAGCACGAGAGTGTGTTCGTCCTATTATATCCAATCGATCATCTTGATTGGTTACATCAATGGCCAGTATTCTGGTAAAAATAAACTTATTTCCAAATAAATTTCTAACGGTTTCCTTAAATTCGTAAAGGTTTTCCTGTGTGCAATGAATTGCTGTAACTAGGTTGGGCTTAAGAAATTCCAAGAGGATATTTTTCAAATTTTCCCTAGTATCGAAGTCTATTATATGGCGAGTTCTACCGAAGGTTGTAAGGGATTCATGAAGTGTAAAATTAGACCTATTTAGTAAAATTTGTTGTTTAAATTCATTTAGTGGTTTATTAACTTCGGGAATATTAAATGTTTCGCTGCTTTCAACGGAATGTTGTGTGCTCCGCAGTGAGTCGTTGTCTGAAATATTATTTAAAACCTGTCTAGAAAGTGCATCGGCCACGACATTGGTTGCACCTGGTTTATATAAAAATTTAGGAGCATATTCTTCAATAAAAGACATCCATCGCTTAATTTTGGCGTTAGGATTTCTAGTCGAAATCGCGAAAGTAAGGGGTTGATGATCTGTGTGTATTTCCAGATCAGCCACGCCATATAAATAATTCCTGAGATTTTTGATCGCCCAGACTATAGCATACAACTCTTTTTCATTTGTGGCGTAATTGCGTTCAGTAGAATTCAGAGTTTTCGATATGAAAATAATAGGTCTGCCCCCTTGTGTCAGAACAGCACCGATGGCCGCATTGGAAGCATCAGTCGTAAGAACAAATTTTTTTCCAAAATCGGGTTGGTTAAGTTCCACCTGATCAGCCAACAGGTTCTTTAATTTCTTAAATGCTGAAATTCCCTCCTTATCCAGTTCTAATTTGACTTTCCTTGACATATTGGTCGATATTCTACCGTTTTCCCCCGCAAGAAAGTTAGTCAACGGTTTCGCCACCCTAGCATAGTCCTTTATAATTTTCGGTAATAACCCGTTAACCCTAGAAAACTTCGAAGTTGTCTAAGAGTTTGTGGTTGTGGATAATCTTTAATTGTTTCTATTTTATTGGGATCCGTTCTCATTACGCCATGTGCTACTACGTAGCCCAGAAATTCTACTTCTCTTTTAAAAAATTTAGATTTCTCCAATGAGATTTTCATATTAGCCCCCTTTAGGGTATTAATTACCATATTCAAATGTGGTCTATGTTCATCCAAAGTTCTTTAGTAAACTATAATGTCGTCTATATAGACATGAAAAAATTTACCAATGAACTTTCGCAAAATATCATCCATCGCATTCTGAAAAATACTTGGGGCATTTTTCAGACCAAATGGCATTCTGATGAACTCATATTTTCCGTTATTAACGGAAAAAGCGGTTTTTCCCACATCATCCTCCTTCATACGGATTTGATGGAAACCAGATTCGAGATCAATGGTCGAAAAATATTTGGCTTTCCCCAAATTCGACAATATAACGTTACAATCCGGAATAGGGTATCTATAAGATATCGTTTTCTCATTCAATTTTTTATAATCAATTATCAAGCGGAGCTTCTGTGTCCCATCATCGTTCAATCCCTTTTTCGGAACGACCCATACAGGCGAATTATAAGGACCCCTGCTTTCACGTATGATACCTGTCTCTAGTAACTTTTGTATTTCATTATTTACAAAACTGTTTGCAGATAGAGGATATGGATATTGCTTACTCCATACCGGATTTTCACCGATAGTACCTATTTCCGCCCTAATATCCGTTCTACACGGCAAATTTAAATCTATATTTGAGTGTAACTTAGACACTGTTTTGCGTATATCGTCGCGTAGTTCCAAAAGTGCCATTATCTCATGATCATCATTTTCAATTGAGGCATTCGAATTCAATCCCCTATGATAATCTTCATCATCAATTTCACCTAAAATTTTTAAATCTTCCCCACCATCCTCTGCGGCACTCTCGTCACCACTCCTATTATTGTGATTTCTCACCGAAATACTGTTATCACTATTTTCCGCTTTGAAATTAACAAATTTCTCGCAATAATTCCTACAGGTTATAGTTCCCTGTTTGAAGTCCCATATTGCATTGGCCTTTTTCAAAAAATTGTAACCTATAAGCACATCTGTTTCCAGGTTTGAAATTTCATAAAACCTCTGATTAATTCCAAAAAGGCTTGCCTCGTAATAATAATTAATAGCTAAATCCCTTCTGTTCGCAAGAACTCCGGGTCTGCAGTAGCTGCTTGTAGCGCCACTGTCAATTAAAACTGTGAGTTTTCGTCCACTACTTGCTGTCCTGACGATGTAGGGCAGCATGGATCTGTCTCTAAAAAAGTATCTTCATTTATATTATTGATTCTCTGAGCCTTCTGATTAGGCTGATAACTCATTTGAGAGTTAACAAACGGACGCTTTGTGGCCAGTTGAATATTGTTCTGGTTGTTAAAATTAGTTTTTGGAACGTTATTGGAAGGCTGAGGTGGTTTCTTATAAACCGAACTTCCCAAATCCATTGGTTCGGGTTTGGTCTGAACCTGACGATAATTGTTCTGTGAATTATTCCCGTTTCGTGGAAAACGCAATGAATTAGGCTGTTTATTATAATTATTATTATTGTTATAATGTATGGTCCTGTTAAATTGTGAAGCAAAATTCGCTCTAATATTATTAGACTCAAGCTCCTGAGCCTTCGCCAACGCACTTGGTAAATCGCTTGGTGATAATGAAAAAATTATATTGGCCAATGGAGCGTTTAATCCGGTGATAAACACCCTGAGAGCATATTGCCTATTTTTCTTATTAAGTTCCCTTGTTAACTCTGACTCTGAACCGTGAGTCATTAAAGTTTTATTAATAAGAGCGGTTAGCTTTTTATTGATTTCATTGTAGTAATCGATTAGTGACAAGGAACCCTGTCTCATGACACTTAATTCCTGTTCGATAAGATATAGCGGTGTCTTATCGGCATACGCAAAATCCAGTCGGCTTATAATTGCCTCAAAATTCAAAACCGTTCCATGATTTGTAAGAATATCGTTAGCGTCCTGCGTAATCCTCTTCCGTAAAATTGTAAGTGCAGCGAAATATTTTCTGCTGCCTTTTTTATACAGTTGCATTGAATTGCTGGCGGCTTCCCGCCAACTTACGTATGAACCTTTCCCATCGAAATTGGGCAAGGATTTGATAACGTCTAAAGGCTCGTCGCACTTGATACTTTCATCAATGTGCTGTACCTTGAATTCAGTTACCGTATTAATATTAACGATATCGGACAACTGTCGAGAAAGCCTATCTATGACCTCCCTTAATGGGGCGGTCTGGGCCTGAATCAATTCAGTTATCTGGGCACTGGTTGCCATGTTCAAATTCTGAAATAGGTCAGCTAAATCGTCCAAAGACTTACTTAAATTTTCTTCCCCTGGCAAATAGCCTATTTCCTCCGCTATTTCCCCAAGATAAGCCAGCGTTCCAGTCTACCACAAATTTAATAAAAAAGGAATCGCTATCTTTTATCTTTTATCTTTATCTTTAAAGTATTGTAAATTTTATTTTTAATGTAAAAAAACTATCTCACTGATCTTTCAACAACTCAACTTAATTAAGCTAACAATAAGCTTTAAATCGAATATAAATTTTATCTAACTTACGTAGAAATTAATTATAATTATTTATATAGTTGACCCATTGATAGTTGCTTCGGAATGATGACTTGGTTTTAAAGTTGACCTTGATTTAAAGCTGAGCTGGTTTTAAAGCTGACCCAGTTCCATTCGTACCGGGGTGATGCTGCCCGGCGTTGGCAGTAACACTAATTAATTTTAAATTTTTTTGGTGCTTTTTCCGTTTTCGGAAAAAATTAAAATTTGTTTCAATTTTTTATAACGTTTAATGAGTTATTTGAAGGTTATTAGTAAATCTTGTTTGCTTTTCGGTTGCTTGGTGTTTTTTTTGTTTTCGGAAAAAATTAAAATTTGTTCGGGTTTTTTATAAAGTTTAATGTGTTAAAAAAGTTATTAGTAAATCTTGTTTTTTATTAATTTTTATTTGTTTGTTTTTACCAATTGTTTTTAAGATTTCAATTTTGGCACTTCAAAGTTTTTGTGTTTTTAATGTTGTTCTTTTTTGTTTTTTATTAGTTTTTTTTTTCACACCTTTCTCCTATTATCATTAGGATACTTGTTTTTTTTTCACTTTTCTCCTATTATCATTAGGATACTTGTTTTCTTATTTGTTCTTTTCTCCTACTATCATTAGGATACTTGTTTTGTTTATAGTTGTTTTGTTCGCTTTTCTCC
Source organism: Cordilura impudica (assembly GCA_963682025.1). Classification (NCBI taxonomy): domain Eukaryota; kingdom Metazoa; phylum Arthropoda; class Insecta; order Diptera; family Scathophagidae; genus Cordilura; species Cordilura impudica. The sequence continues at coordinate 169,680,085 of OY821519.1, read as the reverse complement.
TATTATCATTAGGATACTTGTTTTTTTTTTTATTTGTTCTTTTCTCCTATTATCATTAGGATACTTGTTTTTTATTTGTTTTTTTTTTCACTTTTCTCCTATTATCATTAGGATATTTTTTTTTTATTTGGCTATCCCGGTTGAGCCCCCAATTAAGTTTTCTACATTATTTAGTTTTTATTTTCATTCTTTATTTACCGTCTCGTTCAACATCACCTTAAAAACTAACTAAATAGTCTAAAAAACATATAATTATATTCAACAAAAAGCATGATCGTATTTTCGAATTAGCACCATATGCTACGCGTGTGGTGTACTTCAATTCTTTTGTTTTTCAAATTTAAAACATTTATTTTAGCAGACATAGTGTCAGCAAAATATTATGGAAAATATTCGTCGTTAAGCTGTTACCTTAACTTGCATACGATTTAACTCAGGGCTAAGTTTTAAAAATGGCAAACCTTAAAACCCATCGGACCGTTTTCAGTTGATTTTTCCTTTCACGGAAATCAAAACCATCTGATTTGTGACGGTGATCAGATTTGCTCTTCACTGTAGCCAAAGAATTTCTGGTACAAGCAGAAATAAGAAAGAAAAAAAAATAACCTTGATCTTGAAATTATTTTTAAGTTCATGTATATACATGTAAACAACACCTTATATGGTAATATGTTGATTGAAATTTTTTTTTGGTTCAATTTTTGGCAAACTGATTTATGGCGCGAGTTTTTTTTACAGTCTCTTCATTGTTTTGTATTAAATCATGGTTATTCATGTATGTATGGGTCAACTACAACTTGCAATCCTTCTCGTTCTCCCACTTGGTTTTCAGCTATTGGTATTAGCTTACCCCTTCGTTCACTCAGTAATCCCACTTACTCTCTCTCCTTTTAATATGAGTTGGTATTTTTTTTACGAAAAGAGTGAGATTATGAACGAATGTCTGTATATCTATGCGTATTATGGATAACGAGATAAAATGTTCCATAATGATATACATAGGCTATTCAATGAGTGGTTGAGCGTAGTTAATACAAAACATGTTTTAGCTTTAGGAGCTGTACGCAGCTTGTTAAGGAATCTTAACAGAAAATTTGCATATATTTCTTAAAGAAAAAAAAGCACAAAAGTACCTTTCAGTGCAACGCTAGAAATCAGCTGTTTTCTGTCAATTATTAAGAATTTTGAAATTGAAAACAAATCAATTCTTCGGTTCTGCTTTATTTGGCCTGCTAAACGCTTTTTAAGCTCAGTATCAAAATTACCCATCCGCTTCTTGTTTTTTTTTTTGCCGAATTGTGTTCGTTTTTCCCAGGTTTGCAACTGAAAAATAACTTTTATTTTTTTTAGCATATTACATTTTGTTTATGCTTACCTCTCCTGTCAAAATTCCTTTCAGAAAGAACGAAAAATTTGATATTCCTGCTCAAAGCCTGGGTTGCCTAACTTCATTTACGTCAAAAAAAAGTAGTAAAAACAATACTACTTTTTTAAAAAGCTGCGGACTATCAACAGAAATTTTTTGACAGAAAAATTCCTTAAGCATTTCTGAAGCGTTTTTTTATATGAAGTTTTTGATTCCTTAGCAAGCTGCGTACAGGCCTTTAGATGGAATGAATGAAGAGAGGTATAATGTTAGGAAAAGAATTTTGATTAAATTAGTTGTAATGTAGTCGCTACAGATAAAGGTTGAGGAAAAACCTCTAAAAAAATTAAGTTTAAAAAAAAAATTTAAGTTTAAAAAAAAAATTAAAATTTAAGAAATTTAAAATTTTATTTTAAGAGTTGAAATGTGAATTTTGAAAAAGAAGGTTGAGGAAAAACCTCTTAAAATTAAAAGTAGAGTTAAGTGAAATTAAAAGTAGTGTAAAAGTTAAGAAATAAAAACAAATAAAAATTAAAATAAACTTTAAGAAAAAAAACTTTAGATTTTTTTGACATGTGAATAAATAAAATTTGGTGTTAATTAATAATATTACTGTTTGTGCTAAAGAAAGCGTTCTGAGCAAAAATTTTAAGTTAATTTAAATTAAAAAAAAAAAAAACTTAAATAATGTTAAGAAAAGAACAGAATGTTTAAAAAAAAAAAATTTTTAAAAATAAAAAAAATAATAAATAAAAAAGTTAAATAAATTTAACTTTATATACATTTTATTACATTGCATTGCATTCGCCTTCTATAATTCTCATATGCTGAACAACGAAATTTAAGGGAGTTGAAATACGTATTTCTTGAAAATGGCGCAACCGACGCCCGATCAACATTTTATCATCCACACCCACATCCACACGCTCATCCGCATCCACAGTTGCAATTGCCGCCGCAGTTTCTGATTCCATTTGATTTGTTTTTTTGACGAACGTACTGGTGCAATCAACTATAATTACATACAACCATATGGCGATATGAAAATTGCTAAAGTTAAAATTGTGCAAAAATTAAAAGTGAGCTAATATTAAAATTGTTCTACTATTAAAAATTTTTTTCTACTATTAAATATTTTTCTGAAATTTAAAAAAAAAATTTCCTAAAAATTAAAAATTTTCCTAAAAAAATTAAAAATTGTCCTAAAATTAAATAGTGCTAAAAGTCAAATTTTGTTAAAACTAAAATTTCATAAATGAAAATAATTTTCCTAAATATGCATAAAATTAAGCTAAATTTAAAAATTCTCCTAAAATAAAATTATGCTATACTTTAAAATTTTTCTAAAATTAACATTTTCCTAAAATTAAAATTTCCCTTAAATTAAATGTTGCCAAGCTTAAAATGTTGTTAGAAATAAAAATTAGACTAAAAAAATTTTCTAAATCAATAATGTTCTAAATTACAAAATTTTGCTAAAATTAAAATTTTGCTGTAAAGAAAATGTTTCTAAATTTAAAATCAAAACTAAATTAAAATCCCCAAAATTTTTATATATTTAAAATTACTTGAAAATTTAAAATTGACCTAAATTAAAAATTATAGAAATTTAAGAGAATTTACAAAATGGTACCTTATTTAAAAAAAGAAATTTTTTTTTTGGTTAAAGTTAAAATTAAAACTAAATTTAATTTAAAATATTATTATTATTCTGTAGTGCTAAAATTCAAATTGAGCTAAAATTAAAATGTTATTAAAAGCAAGATTTTTCTAAATTAAATTGCGCTAAATATAAATTGTGCAAAAATAGTGCTAAATTCAAATTGATAAAGTTAAAATTTTGTTAAAATTAAAATTTTCCTAAAATTAAAAATTTTCCTAAAAGTAAATTTTTGCTAGAATTATAAATATAAAAAAAAAAATAAGATAAATTTTGTTAAATATAATTTAAAATTTTAAATTATAACCTTAAAATGAAGGTTAAATAAATTATTGTTAAACCCAATGTAGAAAAACCAAAGTCAGAACAAATTCTTTTCATTGCAGTGGGTTACCTCCAATTAAGATGGAATATCAGGTAACATGGTAGGGAGGGCAAGAAGGGGCATAACAGCTAGTCCCCACCGGAAGGTGAGTATGCCATCCATCCATCTTTTAGCGTCCGTTTTTTGTTGACAGTTTTTTTTTTGTAAATCGCACGTGAACATCTGTAGTGCGGTTTCCTTGGGCCTGAGCAAGACCCCACCCATCCGGCGAGCTAGGCCCCTTCGCAAGCACGTGCGACCAGCAAATGCTCAGGGAAACAGGAAGCGGAAATTCCACCACCGCCGCACCATTGGACCGAAGAGATAAGGCATCTAAACGCATTTTTATGGTATTGTATAGTCGGTCTAGACCGACTATAATTTTCTCACTTACAGGCTTTATATAGGCTATATAAACATGTTGCTGACGCCCAGATTCGTGTGTACAAAGCTTGTTTATTTAGCCCAAAATTTTTGTTGTTATTCTTTGTTAATAGTGCTGGCGCTACAACTTTTTCGTCCAATCCCACTCAAGTACCATATAGTAAAAACTTTTCTTCTTTTTTTATCAATTTTATATTTTTTTTTCATTTTTATTTATTTCTTTTTTTCAGTAGCATTATTAATTATACAAAAAATGTATATGCACTATAATACTATTACTATTTCTATTAAAATTCTTTCTATAATCCATATTTAATATTTTCCACAATACTAGTGTGTATATGAGAGTACGAGATCACTTTTTCAGTACAAGTGTGGCTCCAGGCGCAGTGGAACCTCTCGTACTGGACACATTCCTTAAGCGGACACTCCCTTTCGAAGATGAAGAAGTACATAAAGGTCAACACTGATAGGAAGTATATAACTGATAAGAAGAACATAACTGATAAGAAGTATATGACTTCTGTGGCTATGACTTAATTAAGTAAATATAGATTTGATAAGAAGTACATAACTGATAAGAAGTATATGACCTCTGCGGTTATAAGTTAATTAACTAAATATAGATTTGATAAGAATTATAGAAAACCTGTGACACTATATAAATAAAAAGATATATTTTCTGGTGTTTTTAATTTAAAATATAAATTTTGTAATTGATTAATTTCTTATTTTTGAACTTAAAATTATATATAAATATATAATACTAGATGTAACCCGGTGTGCTTCGCTACACCCTCCCCCTCCCCCCCCTTCCGAATTGTTATGAAAAGGCTCACGCAAAGTCCCAAGGCTCTCACTAACACAGTAATTCAGATATATCACATTTAATATTAAGTTTGTATAGGGGTGCCATGCGCATTTGTCCAATCCCGCCCGTTTTTTTGTCTGACTATTCACGTTAATAATAGATGACCTAAGATAAATTTTCAAAACTCTCTCTATCATAGTACTTAATATATATGATATTAAAAATTTACTTTGTATGGGAGGTTCCACGCCCACTAAAAATATTAAAAAAATACAGCCTGTAGCACTTCCGATATCCGCAGTAAGAATCAATGAAAATTTCAGGAAGATCAGATAAGTCGTTACGGAGATTACCTCCTACAAACAAACAAACACATTACCTCTTTAGTATGCTAAGTATAGATCATTAATATAGATTCTTTTATTTTGATACTTGCTGATATAAAATGCTTTTTTGTTTTTTTTTAATTCGGTACAACAATTATCAGATTTTTCGGCGTTCCTGCCCTGGAGGTACATGTAGCTGCCCATGAGAAGAACATGGATTTTCCAAATTAGATCTGGCACCACTTAACTATTGGCTTTGAACTTAAAATATCACTTGGCAATTTTTATTTTTAGCGATTTTTGATTTTGCCCATTTTGAAGATTTTTGTTTTTGGGCGATTTTTATTTTTCGCGAATTTTAGGTTTGGCGATTTTTGATTTTGACGATATATTTTCCACGACAAATCACATTGATAAGTCATGTACTTGTCAAAAGACTGTTGCTTTCGTAGTACATCATATTTTTGATATAGGAGGTGCCACGCCCACTTATCCCATCCCGCCCAATTTTTATTGGACTACTCACATTAATATCTGATGGACTCGTGCAAAATGTCGAGCCTTTCCCAGTTATATGATATTAGATATCTACTTTGCATGGGCGGTGCTACGCCCACTGCTTCGATCACGCCCATTTTTTTGTTCGACTAATCACACAAAGAACCTATGGGCTCACGCAAAGCCACAAAGCTCTCTCTTTTACAGTACTCCAAATATATGACATTAAATAGTTACTTTGCATGGGGAGTTCCACGCCCATTGGTGTGAACCCGCCAATTTTTTGTCTGACTACCCATACTAAGATCTGATGGTGTCGTGCAAAGTGCCAAAGCTTCCCTCTTTTAGTACACCAGTTATATGATATCATATATTTACTTTGTACGGGCGGTGCCACGCCCACTGCTCCGATCACGCCCATTTTTTGTCTAACTAATCATATGAATAACTTATGGGTTCACACAAAGTCCCAAGACTCTCACTATAACAGTACTCCAGATATATGGCATTTTATATTTTATTTGTATGGCAGGTGCCACGCCTATTGGTCCGATACTGCCCATTTTTAGTCCGACTGCTCACATTAATAATAGGTGCCATCAGACAAATTTGAAAAGCTTTCTCTATCATAGTACTCGAGATATATAACATTGAATTATTATTTGTATGGGAGGTACCACGCCCACTTCTCCGATCCGGCCCATTTCCGGCGTGGCTACTAATATTAACAATAGGTGACCTCACACAAATTTGCAAAGCTCTCGCTGTCATAGTACTCAAAATATGTATATGATATTAAAAATTTACTTTGTGTGGGAGGTGCCACGCCCACTAAAAATATTAAAAAATTATAGCCTATAGCACTTCCCATATCCGCAGTAAGACTCTGTGAAAATTTCAGGAAGATCAGATGGCTAGTTACGGAGATTACCCCCTACAAACAAACAAACAAACACACGTTACCTCTTTATTATATTAGTATAGATATAAATACTGTTATTAATATTAATATTAATTATTTTTGAAAAGTGAAAAGAAAAGCTAGATTATATGGATGCAATTAACCACAATATATTTCAAAATTAGGGAAATGTGATAACTTCGTAAATTGTAACCCTCTAATAATCATGTGGGTTTTTTCTGAACATTTTTGATGGCAAGGGAGTCGGAGGAGGTTTAAATAATCGATGTACACTAAGGGATTATAATCTTGGTTGATAACACTATTAACCCCTTTAATAAGCATGTGTAATCATGTGTGACTTATCGTTACCAGATATAAAGCTGATTGTTACCAGATATAACTACAGAACTATCTTGAGTCATTATCTTAATGAAGCTGAAAAAATATATGAAAAAAAAAACAATTCATTTATAGTTTATATTTCATCAACATTAAATTAAATTTGATAATTTTCAACACTTTAGAGACACAACATAAGTCCATAAATAATATAAATAATCAATATAAATAGGTTTATTATACTCAGACCACAACTAAGAAAAATGTAGGTAACTGTACCTCATATTTAACAATTAGTCATAAAAGATAAGAAGGACATAAAGGTCACATAGGGTTAATTATCTAACTATATAGATTTGATAATAAGTACATAACTTCTGCGGTTATGAGTTAATTAGCTAAAAATATATTTGATATTGTCAATAAAAATTAACATGTTTGAACATGCTCACAATGAGTCATGTCCTAAATATAGATTTGATAAGAAGTGTATAGCTACTGGGGAAATGATTCATATATCTATATATAGTTTAGATTGTGATTGTGATAGTGGAGTATATAGTAAAAGAAAAAGTTGTTTTAGGTAGTGTGTGTATGTGTGTGTGGGTGTCTGTGTATGAATGGAACTTATAGTATGAAAGAGTTTCACGATTATAGATTAATCTCATTCGTCTACCATATTCTAAATAGTGAAGTGAATATAAAAAATTAACGAAGCTATTAGCGTTTTTGAACAAAGTTGCTGCTAACAAATGTAAACAATCAATTTTATGAATAAAGGACAACAATTTTATCAATAAAGGACACCAATTTTATCAATAAAGGACATAAATTTTTACTAACAAAGGACAAATTTTTATCAAAAAAGAAAATCAATTTTACTAGTAAAGGACATCAAACTATTAATAAAGAACATCAATTTTACCAATAAAGGACATTAATTTTATCAATAAAGGACTTCCCGAAGGACTCATCCATAAAAATCATAAAACAAAGAGGAGATAAACATTTTATTGGAATTGAAATCGTATATAATATTCCTACCGGAAAAGTACACCATCATTGGTGATACAACAATTGTTGATATAGGACCAGGAGAGGAAAATATTTAGAAACGACAGTAATTATAATTTATCGTTTTGGAGTAAATAAAAATAAAAGAAAAATAAAAAATAAGATAGCTGCTTTCTTATGCGAATTTTGCCCAAAAGCATATAAACATGCTAATTTGTTAAGAAAGTATATAAAATTATGTCATCAATTGACATGTACAACATGTGATATACTGTTTGCTAATAGAAAAGATTTTTGCACCATAATCATCTCATACACCATTATAAAAAACAGAAAAGAAAGCATATCGTTATGGTCATATCATTTGCGAACAAACCAACATAAAAACAATTGCGTAGGACAAATGAATAACAACATCAAATGTATTTTATCGGCATTCAAGAATCGTATTGAAACATATGTTTTTGAAAACATTGATAAAGCAAGTCTTATACCGGAAAACTTTCTAAATATAATAAACGATGATGTGATTGATATTACGTGTTCTGCAAATGCATAGAAACTTAAAATTTAATTGCGAATTATTTTGCAAGTATATGCTGGTAAAAGAAGAATCGGAATTATGCGACATAGGCCTGAAATCACATCAAATACAAATGGTCAGTGAAAGTATGGCAACAGATGACCTTTTACAACTATATTCAAAGCAATGTAGTATATTTAAAAAAAAAATTAGCGAATTTCAGGAGAGAGATAGCGGATGGATATTAATTGAAATATCACATATTGAAATTAATATCTATCAATATAAATGTATAAAACAGGCATGTGTTAATGTGAAATATAATGATGAATTTTTCTTTAAATGGGCTTTAATATCAGCATTTATCCATTCTCTGATAATACAAACAGATGTTAATCATACAAAATCAATGACATTACAGCTGAAATCATAGTTTTGGAAAGCGGTGTGGTCTTAAATTTTACAAACTTATACTTTCCGCTACCAGTCAATCAAATTAAAGTCTTTCAGTTAAATAACGCGGATATAAGTATAAATGTCTTTGGCTTGGAGAATAACAAATTATAATAACATACTATTTTACTGCCGATGAAAAATTTCATCATCTATAATATTAATAGACTAGGCGATTTCTTGTGACCGATGTTTTGTTCTACCGCTTTATCCCGATTTTGACCAAACATATATTATTTGAAAGGTATTTCTTTTTAGCCATATTGCAGATTTACAGATTTTTAAATCTTTTCCTTTATTTTGATTAAATTGCATTTAAAGTTGCTACTAACACATACATAAAATTTTACTATGCTATGTGTGTTTTATTAAATTTGTTAATGTGTTAGTTAATGAGTTTGTTATCTTCATTCACAATAATAATAAACCATAAAAGTGTTGGTTTGTGAATTGGCTAAGTTGAAAAATAAAGCTGCCTAGAAATTGAACTCGAATTTCGAGCGCTGGAATCTGCTAGTATTAAATTATTGTTGGTGGAAGTTGAAGACAAGTTTCATTATGTGTGGATTAAAAACATTTCAAGGTAAGCTAATTGAAATAAATTTATAAGGAAAAAAATTTAAAAACGTCTTGTTAAATACGAATACTTCAGAAAAAAAATTTTTTTTGTTTTATATAATTACAGATTGATCCAAAGTCAACTAACAAAACATAATGAGAAAATACATATGTGCAGTAGTGGTCTGTTATATTTCTACAATGAACTAGCCCTGCAAAAACATCAAGGAGAATGTAATAAACTGGTAACTAATATGCCTAGCGTAGATAAAAATATTATTAGCTTTAACTAAAAAAAATTAAATGTTAGTACCGTTTGTCGTTTACGCTGATTTTGAATGTCTTCTGGAAACAGTTATTATTCAAAATTCAACTAATGTAAAGACGGTAAAAAAAACATATACCTTTTGCCTATAGTTATTATATAAAGTGTTGTTTTGATGTAAGTTTAGACATATTTAGGATATATAATGGAATAGATGCAGCATCTAATTTTTTTTTTAAATTTAGTTAAAGATGTTTATATATATAGTAGTTATATAGTAATTATTTAAGTATAATCAAACCCATGAATTCCTTATCATTAGATTAAGAAAAAAGGCAAAAGGAAGATAACATTTGCCATACTTGTAGACAAAATTTGACTATGGAAGATAGAGTACCTGACCATTGTCATTTAACGGGTGAATATAGAGGTCCAGCACATACTATATGTAATTTGGAATATCAAATTGCGAAATTTGTACCCATCTTTTTCCATAACCTTTCGGCATGCGATTGCCATTTGTTTGTAAAAGAACTTTCATCTATAGAAGGAGATATAAAAATTATGTCGATAAATAAGGAATTGTATGTATCTCTATCTAAAAGAATTGCAGTTAATGATAAAGATACCATCCAACTTCGTTTTATAAATTCTGATTTAAATACTGTAAAATCAATTTACCCCAACGATGATGAGTTTAAATTAGTGAAACGTAAAGGTATCTTTCCGTATGATTATCTAGATTCGATGTATCGTTTCGAGGAAACCCAATTACCGCACCAATCATTATTCTTTAATAAATTAACTAAGGAGTCGTGTAGTGATTATGACTATGAACATGCTCAAAAAGTATGGAATATTTTCAAATGCAATCAATACTTTATTAGATTATTTATTATTGTATTTGAAAACAGATCTCTTGTTGCAATGCGACGTTCTTGAAAATTTTAGAATAGTGTGTGTAAACATATACAATTTAGATCCATGTCAATATTATACCACACCTGGTTTGTCTTGAGATGCCACGTTGAAAACTACAGAAATAAATTTAGAATTGATAACAGACATTAATATGTATAATTTTATTGTTCGTGGTATTAGGAGTGATATTGTTCAATGCACTAAACGGTATTCAATTGCATATAATAAATATTTGGATAATTATGATACAGGTAAAGAATCAAATTATCTAATTTATTTAGATGTTAATAATTTATATGCTTATGCAATGTCTCAACATCTCCCTATAATAACTTTGAATGGGTGAAAAATTTTGAAAATTTCAACTTAAATGATGTGAAAGATGATTCGCCAATTGGATACATATTAGAAGTAGATCTAGAATACCCATACCCATCTTCGTTACATGACTATAATAACGACCTACCATTTTGTGCTCAAAATAAAAAAAATGAGAATATGAAACAGACTTAACTAATCACAGACTTGAACAACAAAACCAAATATATTATACATTATCGAACTCTTCAACAGTGCATTCAACATGGTCTAATTTAAAGAAAGTACACAGAATTCTTAAATTTAATCAAGCGAATTGGTTGAAAAAATATATTGATTGGAATAACTACCATAGAACATTCGTTTGAACAAAATTTTTTCAAGCTGTTAAACAATGCTGTTTATGGTAAGACCATGGAAAATGTCGACAAAAGGAAAGATATTAAAATAGTATGTGACTGGGAGAGCAAAGGTGGGAGATTGGGGGCTAGAGCTCTTATAGCTAAGAATAACTTTCATAGTACACTTAAGATCTCCGACGAAAAGGTTGTAATTCAAATAAAAAGAGCTCGTACTCCGTTTTAGAGTTATCTAAATGGAAAATGTACGATTTTCATTATGATTACATGAAACCTAAATATCAGGAAGATATAGTTCTGAACTATATGGGTGCAGATTCGTTTATTTATGATACTCGAAGAAATGACTTCTATAATGACATTAGAAATGTCTGGTTATCAAATGGCACATGTTTTCAATTTCCCATTCTTAATTAAAAAAGTTTTAGGCATGATGAAGGATGAATGCAATGGGGAAACAATGAAGGAATTCGTTGGGTTAAGAGCAAAAATATATTCCATTCAAATTGATAAAGAAGAAAAAAAATAAAAAAATAAAAGGTGTAAAACAATGTGTTACACAAAAACTTAGCGTAGCCGATTTTAGAAAATGACTATTTGGTAAGAAATTATGTTATAACTCAATGTATGTATGTATTTAGATGTAAGATACATGAAGTGTATACGCAAGATATTTCTAAGCTAACTTTAAGTTATTTAAATGATAAGCGATGTATAAGAGAAAATGGTGTTGATACCTATGCATGGGGTCATCACAAAATATAAGAACTATGAAAAAACAACATCAATTTTGTGTTATTTATTTCAGAATTTTTTTATTAAAAAGAAATTTTAAACATAAATGACCATAATTGTAAGTATTAAATTTTTGTTTTTAATCAGATTATCAGATACGAAGCTGATCGTTAGCAGATATCAATAATTACAATAAACCATATGGATAATAAATAGTCAAAAGATATTGTAAAGACGAGAGTAGTATTAAAGGAAAAAAAACTACAAAAATATAAATTAAATTAAATAGATAGAAGTTAAGAGAAAGTATTAGTGGGACATATTTGTCCCTCTTGTAAAAAACCTTTTTGCTTCACAAAAAACCGTAATTGCTTCGTAGATTATCATAATTGATTTTGTATTTTTGAGATATTTAGAATTAACCTTTTTCCAAGTCTTTTTATTTATCGTTTAATTAATTGTTGATATAATATTATGAATTTTTTTAATTTAATATAAATATAGAACTACAAAACATTATTTTTTACCATTGGCGACCAATTGGACATATCTGAATTTTGCTGAATAATAAAATGACATCCAAATATGATTAAAAACATAATTTTGAGAATTTGGGGTCAACGTCTTAGGTCCTGAGAATACATGTACCAACTTTTTTGGTATAGTCTGAAAGTTAAAACTATCCTTTGTCAACTAAAGTCAGCTCTAAAAAAAATCGGTTGGCAAATGTGGAAAATATAAGAAAAAAATAAAAATGGGACATATATATCCCATTGGTCGTGAAAGGGTTAACTCGTACTCTCTGTCTGTCTGTCTGTCGTGGGTTAACCCCATTCCCCCTTATCCAATTGATCTGAAACTTGGGCCATAGTCGTGTTGTGATTACAGATTAATTTTGGGGTAGTCACGCACAGTCAGCATAGTCACGCACAGTCACGGAGTGATCTAAATGTCATTTCCCGTCATTCGATCGATCTGTAACTTGGTCCATACACTTGCTATGAAAAAAACATTAACTTTGACTTAGTCACGCACATTCACGCACAGTCACGCATGGTCACGCACAGTCACGGAGAGATTTAAAACGGATTTCCCCTCATCCAATCAATATGAAACTTGTTCGATATACTTGCTGTAAAGAAAGACTATCTTCGAAATAGTCACGCACAATCACGCATAGTCACGCACAGTCACGGAATGATTTCAAGCCCATTTCGCCTTATCCGATCGATCTGGTCGATAGATTTGCTGTAAAAAATGGTTAGCTTTGACATAGTCACGCACATTTCCCCTCATCCGATCGATCTGAAGAAGTGTAATGAAGAGAGTTCTGGAAACAAGAGCAGGGAGCAAAAATGGTAAACTAATTTTGTATGGGAAAACTAACATAACGATAAGAAAATCAAACCTGTTTTGTTAAAAGTTCTGTTGTTAAAAGTTCTGTTGTGGTTTTGATTTATATGTATGTGTGAATGTGTGTTTGAAACAGTTGGTATGTTCTGTTGTTAAAAGTTCTGTTGTGGTTTTTGATTGATATGTATGTATGAATGTGTGTTTGAAACAGTTGGTATGTACCAATAAGTTTTTTGAAATTATGTGTATGTAATCAGATTCAGCGACGGTGTGAAAATAGTTTATGAAAACATCAAATTAAGTTGTTTGAATACAAAAGCTTGTTCTTAACCTTAGTCAACTAAGTTGATATAAAATTTAATCGTTTATAAACAAATCAAAACAATACTATTTATATTTATTTTATTTATTAATTTTTTTTGGAGAATTTTATAATGTAATAAAAAATAAATCTCATATTTAAGTATATATAATATTATTGAAGTTCATCTTTGTTGATCCAAGAGTTATGTTGATTGGAAAATCCCAACCATTTAACGTACATCTGTTGTCCCATAGTTTTAATAACTTTTTCAATCAAATATGTATTTGGATAATGTGTCTTCAATAGTTCATTTTCTTAGAAACCGCCAACAATCGGATTCTTTTGATAGTCTTCTAATAAATAAGTAATGGGGTTTGTGTTCTGTAAAGTACGAATTTTAAAAATTTCAGTTGTCCAGTTTGGAGTATATCATTTTGCAAAAATATGTTTATATTTGCTGAAGAAGTGTAATGAAGAGAGTTCTGGAAACAAGAGCAGGGAGCAAAAATGTTAAACTAATTTTGTATGGGAAAACTAACATAACGATAAGAAAATCAAACCTGTTTTGTTAAAAGTTCTGCTGTTAAAAGTTCTGTTGTGGTTTTGATTTATATGTATGTGTGAATGTGTGTTTGAAACAGTTGGTATGTTCTGTTGTTAAAAGTTCTGTTGTGGTTTTTGATTGATATGTATGTATGAATGTGTGTTTGAAACAGTTGGTATATACCAATAAGTTTTTTGAAATTGTGTGTATGTAATCAGATTCAGCGACGGTGTGAAAATAGTTTATGAAAACATCAAATTAAGTTGTTTGAATACAAAAGCTTGTTCTTAACATTAGTCAACTAAGTTGATATAAAATTTAATCGTTTATAAACAAATCAAAACAATACTATTTATATTTATTTTATTTATTAATTTTTTTTTGAGAATTTTATAATGTAATAAAAAATAAATCTCATATTTAAGTATATATAATATTATTGAAGTTCATCTTTGTTGATCCAAGAGTTATGTTGATTGGAAAATCCCAACCATTTAACGTACATCTGTTGTCCCATAGTTTTAATAACTTTTTCAATCAAATATGTATTTGGATAATGTGTCTTCAATAGTTCATTTTCATAGAATCCGCCAACAATCGGATTCTTTTGATAGTCTTCTAATAAATAAGTAATGGGGTTTGTGTTCTGTAAAGTACGAATTTTAAAAATTTCAGTTGTCCAGTTTGGAGTATATCATTTTGCAAAAATATGTTTATATTTGCTAATTCGAACGTGATCTCCAACTTTTAGTTTACCAAATTTATATATTTTGGGATGATTATAGGCTTGTTTAAATATAGAACTTTCATTTTCTATGTTAACAGAATTTGGCTTCATTCCAATTGTTCTATGTTTTTTATTATTATATTGATTAATTAAATCCTTGCATATATGTATCCATTGATAATTTCCTTGTAGACTAAACTTTTTCCACATCATTCCTTTTAGAGTTCTATTAAATCGTTCTACAATAGACGCTTTCATGATACTATATGTAGAATAGTGGTTGATATTATGTTTTTTCATCAGGTTTTGAAATATTTTATTATAGAACTCTTTACCATTGTCAGTTTGCAAGTTTTTTGGAAATCTCTTTAGTGAAAAAATAGATTTCATAGCATTGCTAATATCTTCACTACCTTTCGATTTTACGAGAACAGCCCAAGCAAACTTTGAAAATGTATCTATAACTGTTAAAATAAATCTATAACCTTTGTTATATTTTGAATAAACACCCATTTCAACAAGATCTGCTTGCCAAAGATCGTCAATTCCCTTGTGTACCACTCGACGTCGAATGAAATTTCTGCGTGCTTGTTTATGAAGCTCCTGAACCACTTCTTGTCGCTCCATTTCTAACATCTATCTTAGATTACATCAATTTAAATGCTGTTGATGTAGGATTTAAATCAAAACGATTTATATTTGAATGTTTAAATGTTTTGTAATGAGCTTAAGACGTTCTTCAACTGAATCAATTTTATAATTAAATAATGATCTCATTTCTTTTAGTGATTGATCGAGATTATTTTGTTAAAACGATTCTCCGTTTCCTTAATTCTCTCCATACGCATTGCATCCAGTTGTTTCTTTATTTCACTAAAATAACTTTTCATATAAATTTTGTTCACAGCATCGTTTTCCAATAGAGGATTAGCAATATTTTTTATTCTCCGCAAGTTAAAGTTGAAATTACGATCACTATCCAAATGAATCTTGAAATGCGGATTTTGAAATCTTGCAGATTGATCAATATAATGTCCAAACTTATCGATAGGCATTTTATGAATATGAATTGTTAAATATTTTTAAGTCTATTTATATAATAATCTTTGCTTCTCTCAATTCCTCAATAATTGATACAATTTCATTATAATGATTTGAGTGACCAGCTGTTGTGGATGAAATCAATAGACGTAATCTATCAACCAATTCGTTAGGATCATCCCAATAAACATAATTGACCTTTTTTGTATTCAACATCATTAAACCTTTTCCCTTATGAATTGTCTGTTGTTTAAATAGGTTTTCAATAATGGTTGTATATTTAACTGAAAGATTTCCTTTAATTTGACCATTAATACTGTTATTTCGTTTATAAGCATTAGTCATCTCCAATATTTGTTTATAATTATTTAAATCTGTGTTATTATAACTGATTGGTTTCTTATAAACTAGCAATTCATATAAACCTGATGTAAAGGGCCAGTTTGAATTAGCTACAGTAATATTGGTTGAATTGAAAGTGATGGGTTCATTACCCAGTCTCCAGATTTGATTTTTGTCCTTATGAGGTCCATAGGTTTCATCATATATATTTAAATTAACTTTTGAAAATTATATTGAATACTTTGATCGGGATGTATTGCAATAGTGTTATCATCATCATCATCATCATTATTAATATTATTACTATTATCATTATTATCAACACCATCATCATAGTGATCAGCATCATTTTCACCATCAAATGATTTAAACGTATTTGAACTTTTCTCGATTTTCTTGTTATCAAAGCTTGAAGAAAACGTATTATAATCAAGCTTACTCTTTTTATATGGTGTGCTGAAGGCAACTTTGTTATTCTCAAGATCATGTTTAAAGGAGTTATCCAAATACTTTTCATGTTTTATAATATTATTATTATTAGTTGATTGAGCTATTTCTTTTAATGGTTTTGATATTGGTTTAAATGTCTTTTCTAACATCTAATCATTTGCGATTTCCCCAAGTAAAATATTTTTATATTTCTTTTTTAAAATATTTCGAGTTTGAATAAGATTATTAACTAGATTTGTATTCATATTGATAGATTGAAATAGAAGTAAAACAAACAGATCAGATTAGCAGTTAGCGGTTTATTAGATAGTAGCAGATTATAGTTGAGAAGTTATTAGTTTAATAATTGATTGTGTACTGATTTTAAAATATCCATAATATTTCTTTTATAGATTTATAAATACATCGAAACCTTTTCTATATCGACCATTATTCATAGGATCATCTTTGTTAATAACTAGAAAACCATATTTTTCTTTCCAACACTCGGCACATAACTTATAAAATGTTTTTAAAGTCATATCAGGACCAACATGATTATTGTAAATATGTTTAATATTCATTGCATCCTGTTTAAACATTATAATCATATTTGCATTATCGCGAATCAAGTCTTTTGGTATACGTGTATAAGTTTGACATAAATAAAAGCTATCAATGTCTTTATGATGACCCATACAAAAGTAAGAACGTACATGATTTTGTTTCTCACAAGCTATATCATCGAATATAAATATTGAATTCGGTTTAACTTCGTCTGGGGATAGAACATCATCATTATTGGAAAATGATGAAAAATTTATCATCTTGATAGGTTTAATTAAATTTTCTAAGTACTTATATTTCGGTTGTTGTGTTGATTTTGAATATAAGTTAATATTTTTAAATTTCAATCCATGGAGACTTTCGATAAGACTGATCATCACATTTGTTTTTCCACAATTTGATGGACCCACAATAAGAGCTCGAATAGAATTCGGTAGTAATGAACTATGACGAATTTTATTTGATGAATCGAACTTTGATTCGATATTCTTTACATTAATGCTTTTCTGTTGTTAAAAAAAACGCATTCTGAAGTCTAATGATAACATAATATATAAACCAGGCTCTTTTATTTGTTTTGAATCAATTTAATTTCAATCTTTAATCGATAAAGTACCAATTGATATGACTATCATTTATAAAAAGATATTCAGTCCATCCTTCATTGGTAAAGGGTTTCTGAATAAAATAATTATTTTATAAAATTATTTATTTTATAAACTTCCTATTGAACTTCATTTACCCGGTTATCAATTTTGCGGACCTGGTACAAAATTAAAGAAACGTTTAGATAGAGGTGATCAAGGAATCAATCCGTTGGATACTGCTTGCAGACAGCACGATATAGCATACTCAAACAATAAAGATTTAGAGAAAAGACATATTGCTGATAGAATCTTAGCTGAAAAGGCTTGGCAAAGGGTTAAAGCAAGTGATAGTAGCTTGGGCGAAAAATCAAACGCTTGGTTTGTTACTACTGCAATGAAAGCAAAAACAAAATTCGGAATGGGTAACGTTATTAGTAAAACT
Organism: Cordilura impudica; assembly: GCA_963682025.1. Lineage (NCBI taxonomy): Eukaryota > Metazoa > Arthropoda > Insecta > Diptera > Scathophagidae > Cordilura > Cordilura impudica. Next base: position 169,661,951 of record OY821519.1, on the reverse strand, counting down.
AAAAGATCGTCTCCAGTAAATGAACATCAACTATTTAGACATGCATTGAAAAGTGCAAGAAAGAATATAAAGAAAACTGAAAACTTGAAAGATGCTATAAAGATTTCACGAAAAGTTGTAAACAATATTTTCAAGGGGGAAAAAAAATCATTAATAAAAACACCTCGAATAATACCGCTACTAAAATCTGGAGGTTTTCTTCCACTTGCACCTATATTTGCTGCACTGGGCGCACTTGGTGGTTTAGCTGGTGGTGTATCTGGTATTGCAAAAGCAATCAATGTAGTTAAAAATGGAAAGCAGCAGTTGACTGAAGCAAAACGACACAATAGCACAATTGAAGCCATCGCGATGGGAAAAGGCATGTTCCTAAAACCATATAAAAAAGGTTTTGGATTATATTTAAAACCTTATCAACAGAATTTTTAAAGACGCTACCTAAAAGAGCCCTTTCTGATGTAGACTTGAGAAAATATGCAAAACATATTCCAAATTTTAGAGGAGTGTTTATGTGCAACACTCTTCCAAGTACACCATTTAAAAAAGAATGTGGAATAATCAATCTGGATACTTCAAAGGGACCTGGCACACATTGGGTAGCGTACTGGAAAAACAACAATCAAATTGAATATTTTGATAGCTTTGGTAGCTTGCAACCACCGAAACATTTAATAAAATATTTAGGAAAAAACATTAGTTATAATTATGATAGATATCAAAATTTTAATACAATAAACTGTGGTCATTTATGTTTAAAATTTTTGTTTTCGAAACTAATCTAAAAAGAAGAAATTATAATTGCTTTAATAAAATACAACGATTAAGAATTAAAAAAATCTTGTTTTATTTATAAATAAACAAATTTTTTTTTTTTTTCATTTATTAAAAATTTCAAGAGAAATATTATAATTAAATAGTTTTTCTAATTTCGCTTGTTAGAGGTGAGTATTCAATTAAGCGATCATGAATAACTAAACAGTATGCTGATGTAGTATCTGGAATGGGTTTGTTTGCTTCAGTATCAAATTCAATTCGAACATCAATAGGTCCAATTTTAACAGTCTCATTTTGATGTGAAACATCAACAACAATAAGCGGTGCATAAGACTTGTATTCATCAACATCTAGCAGTGGTTCAGGTTCTCGCATGTAAAAGCTTTGTTGAAATTTTGCATACATATTATATAGAACAGAATATTGACCCATTTCAAAATGATTATTTAAATCATCATATGGATATGACTCTGAGTTTAGATATACTTTTAAATTAGAGATATTACAATGGTCAAACTTATTTTCTTGTTCTTTACTTTTCTCTTTTTGCAAACCAATTATAAGAAATCGTGGTCTTTCGTTTTGTGGAGAAAGCTTTACATTCCATAAAACCTTTGTACTCTTTGGTAACACAGGATTTACATGACAGTCCCAACTTCGAAACGCTATTGGTATATAATGTTTGCTGTTGATTATCTTAAACATTTCCAATTTTGCAAAGTCCGATAGTTGAATGTGCGGCATTTTCCATGTTATATCCAGAATTGTTAATTTCAACTTATCAGTTGTATTTGTACAATAATATGATCTCTCATCGGATGTAGAACGTTGAAGGATGAGCTCATGTTTCGAATTTAATAGTATTTTGTTATAATCTTCAGCAAAACCCATCAACGTTTTCAGAGGTATACAACAACTAAAATGACTTTTTTCCAAAACAAAAGTTTCTTTAGGACACCAACCAGCGTTTTTTAATGTATCACTTTCAGCCTTATTCAACGATACAAAATTTTTCATGGTAGATGAAATTCCAAGTTTGCGTGTACGATCAACTTCAAAACCATTAATTTCATAACGAATTTCATCAAACAAATATGAAGCAAAGTTCTTTTTAAATTTCACATCTATAGCTGGAACCTCTTTGGTTGCTTCCTTCTTTATTATAAAACCATGAATGTAAATCATACTCTCACGTGGTAGGACGAAGAGATCTTGATTTTGAATTGGTATACGAACCTCATCATTGTTGTTGAATGATTTTAGATATGGAGAGTAACTATGATATTCCCTTTTTACGATACTCTCATCATACATAGGTTTTTGAAGAACATTTAGTATTTCATTCATGATTGAAGAATAAATCCCAATGATTTTAAGTATTCTGTGTTAGATGATGACAACAGTTTTTTTATTTTTTATACTTTCTCGAATGTGAGTTGATGAAGAATTGAGCGGAAATCCTCTTTGCATTACGTTTTTATTGTAAATGATCATTATTCTGGTTTGAAGTGGAGTCTAAGAGTGATTTTTTCTCCTCTAAAATTTATAAGTTCACCGTCTTGATTTAAGATTCTAATCGTTATGTTGCTTATTTGTCGGCAGTTGACTGGTAAATAAATGACATTTCGAGGTTTTTCGTTTATTTTATATCCTGGAGGAACATCAAGAGGAAATTCATGAATAGTATGATCTGAGGTATTATTAATAAATGATCCGGTTGTTAAGTTGTTTTCAATGCGTATTGTGTTAAGATTAGTAATATGTGTAGGTAAATCAAAATATTCCGTTGAATTTACTTCTAATTTTCTTTTGCTAAATTAAATGTTTCAATGGCTTGTTCAACAGTAAAAAATTGACTTATAGGCGGTGGGGAGTCTTCTTGTTCTTCGTTTGATTTATATTCTGCTCTTGTTGTTGACTCGATGTTTTTATTTAAATCATTACTAAACTTTAAAAGTATTATATAACAACTTGCATGACAGTACTGATGAAGATGACGATGATGATCATTATAATGAAGTAGAAAACACATTTCAAATAGAAACTTTTTAAAATTAAAACATATATATATATACATATATATATATATCAGTAAAAACCCCTACAAGAACTAAAATTTCTCACGCATTTGATGACCTAGAAACTTTATAAAAACGAAAAACCACAAAAGAAACTTTTTAAAATTAAAACATATACCTATATCAGTAAAAAAAACTTTGTAAGCACTAAAATTTCTAATGAATTTGATGAACTAGAAACTTTATAAAAATTAAAAACCGCAACGATTACTTTTTAAAATTAAAAAACATATATATCGATAAAAAAAAAAAAAAAAAAACACCGCAAACACTAAAATTTCTCACACATTTTAGGAATTTTTCATGTTTAGAAACAAAAACAATGAAAAGATTGCAAAGCTATAAAATTACATCTCTTAATTTTGTATAAAAACCATATCTAGTTTTCTTTAATTGTTATTCAAGTCAAGTAAATCAACACTACAGTCTCCGTTGTGACTTGATTAGTATTAAACAATGTCTGAGGAGAGAATATTAGTTGTAGACGTACAAGGCTTTTATCTCAACAATAAATTCATCGTAAAAGAACTGAGTATTTTAATTGACGACTCACAAGTTCAAACATTTATTATTAAACCACCTTTTCAATATTCATTGCTGACAACAAAAGAAAAAGATTCAATTAATTGGCTTTATAATCATCATCATGGCTTAAAAGGAAAGATGGCGATTCAACCTTAACAAATATTATGGAATATTATATTAAACATGTTAAAGATAACAATTTTATTTATTATGTTAAAGGATTAGAAAAAATTAAGTGGATTCAAAATATTTTTAAAGATGAAATTAATTTTTATAACCTAGATGATCTAAATTGTCCAAATTTGAAAACGTTATATCAAAATGATAAATCTATAAATGTTTGTTGTTATCATAGCAAATATTGTATATGTGCTGAAAAAAATGTAATACTCTTAAGAAAGTTTATTAAATCAAATATTAATAAAGAAAACATAAAATTATAAAAAAAAAGCATTTTTTTATTATTATTATTTAACACTTAAATCGACTAAAATAAACATCAATCATCAGTTCATTCTGAATACTTGTAATTTCAATAACAATGTCTTTAACCGGAAACACTTCAACTTTGGTTGGAGAATATTTTCCTCCAATTGAACTGCCTACAAATTATGTTTGTGGACTTATTGATTTTGTAGCATTCAATTCCATACCCAATGTAGATGTTTACAACAATTTGTTTCATATAGGAAATTATACTATTACTGTTCCAGTGGGCTCATACGAACTTGAGGATATTGATTTTCACTTAAACTCATGCTTAAGAGATATCGATGAATCAATTAACCTAATAATTGAAGCTAACAATAACACCCTTAAAACTGAAATAACCTCATCTATGGATATAGATTTTTCACAAACAAACAGTATAGGAAAGTTGCTTGGATTTAGCAAAAGAAAATTAGAAGTAAATTCAACTAAATATTTTGAATCTGATTTACCTACACATACTAATGTTAACACAATACGCATTGAAAACAACTTAACAACCGGATCATTTATTAATAATACCTCAGATCATACTATTCATGAATTTCCTCTTGATGTTCCTCCAGGATATAAAATAAACGAAAAACCTCGAAATGTCATTTATTTACCAGTCAACTGCCGACAAATAAGCAACATAACGATTAGAATCTTAAATCAAGACGGTGAACTTATAAATTTTAGAGGAGAAAAAATCACTCTTGGACTCCACTTCAAACCAGAATAATGATCATTTACAATAAAAACGTAATGCAATTCTTCATCAACTCACATTCGAGAAAGTACAAAAAATAAAAAAACTGTTGTCATCATCTAATACAGAATACTTAAAATCATTGGGATTTATTCTTCAATCATGAATGAAATACTAAATGTTCTTCAAAAACCTATGTATGATGAGAGTATCGTAAAAAGGGAATATCATAGTTACTCTCCATATCTAAAATCATTCAACAACAATGATGAGGTTCGTATACGAATTCAAAATCAAGATCTCTTCGTCCAACCAAGTGAGAGTATGATTTACAATCATGGTTTTATAATAAAGAAGGAAGCAACCAAAGAGGTTCCAGCTATAGATGTGAAATTTAAAAACAACTTTGCTTCATATTTGTTTGATTAAATTCGTTATGAAATTAATGGTTTTGAAGTTGATCGTACACGCAAACTTGGAATTTCATCTACCATGAAAAATTTTGTATCGTTGAATAAGGCTGAAAGTGATACATTAAAAAACGCTGGTTGGTGTCCTAAAGAAACTTTTGTTTTGGAAAAAAGTCATTTTAGTTGTTGTATACCTCTGAAAATGTTGATGGGTTTTGCTGAAGATTATAACAAAATACTATTAAATTCGAAACATGAGCTCATCCTTCAACGTTCTACATCCGATGAGAGATCATATTATTGTACAAATACAACTGATAAGTTGAAATTAACAATTCTGGATATAACATGGAAAATGCCGCACATTCAACTATCGGACTTTGCAAAATTGGAAATGTTTAAGATAATCAACAGCAAACATTCTATACCAATAGCGTTTCGAAGTTGGGACTGTCATGTAAATCCTGTGTTACCAAAGAAAAGTAAAGAACAAGAAAATAATTTTGACCATTGTAATATCTCTAATTTAAAAGTATATCTAAACTCAGAGTCATATCCATATGATGATTTAAATAATCATTTTGAAATGGATCAATATTCTGTTCTATATAATATGTATGCAAAATTTCAACAAAGCTTTTACATGCGAGAACCTGAACCATTGCTAGATGTTGATGAATAAAAGTCTTATGCACCGCTTATTGTTGTTGATGTTTCACATCAAAATGAGACTGTTAAAATTGGACCTATTGATGTACGAATTGTATTTGATACTGAAGCAAACAAACCCATTCCAGATAATACATCAGCATACTGTTTAGTTATTCATGATCGCTTAATTGAATACTCACCTCTAACAAGCGAAATTAGAAAAATTATTTAATTATAATATTTCTCTTGAAATTTTTAATAAATGAAAAAAAAAAAAAATATGTTTATTTATAAATAAAACAAGATTTTTTCAATTCTTAATCGTTGTATTTTATTAAAGCAATTATAATTTCTTCTTTTTAGATTAGTTTCGGAAACAAAAATTTTAAACATAAATGACCACAGTTTATTGCTTTAAAATTTTGATATCTATCATAATTATAACTAATGTTTTTTCCTAAATATTTTATTAAATGTTTCGGTGGTTGCAAGTTACCAAAGCTATCAAAATATTCAATTTGATTGTTGTTTTTCCAGTACGCTACCCAATGTGTGCCAGGTCCCTTTGAAGTATCCAGATTGATTATTCCACATTCTTTTTTAAATGGTGTACTTGGAAGAGTGTTGCACATAAACACTCCTCTAAAATTTGGAATATGTTTTGCATATTTTCTCAAGTCTACATCAGAAAGGGCTCTTTTAGGTAGCGTCTTTAAAAATTCTGTTGATAAGGTTTTAAATATAATCCAAAACCTTTTTGATATGGTTTTAGGAACATGCCTTTTCCCATCGCGATGGCTTCCATTGTGCTATTGTGTCGTTTTGCTTCAGTCAACTGCTGCTTTCCATTTTTAACTACATTGATTGCTTTTGCAATACCAGATACACCACCAGCTAAACCACCAAGTGCGCCCAGTGCAGCAAATATAGGTGCAAGTGGAAGAAAACCCCCAGATTTTGGTAGCGGTATTATTCGAGGTGTTTTTATTAATGATTTTTTTTCCCCCTTGAAAATATTGTTTACAACTTTTCGTGAAATCTTTATAGCATCTTTCAAGTTTTCAGTTTTCTTTATATTCTTTCTTGCACTTTTCAATGCATGTCTAAATAGTTGATGTTCATTTACTGGAGACGATCTTTTAGTTTTACTAATAACCTTACCCATTCCGAATTTTGTTTTTGCTTTCATTGCAGTAGTAACAAACCAAGCATTTGATTTTTCGCCCAAACTACTATCACTTGCTTTAACCCTTTGCCAAGCCTTTTCAGCTAAGATTCTATCAGCAATATGTCTTTTCTCTAAATCTTTATTGTTTGAGTATGCTATATCGTGCTGTCTGCAAGCAGTATCCAACGGATTGATTCCTTGATCACCTCTATCTAAACGTTTCTTTAATTTTGTACCAGGTCCGCAAAATTGATAACCGGGTAAATGAAGTTCAATAGGAAGTTTATAAAATAAATAATTTTATAAAATAATTATTTTATTCAGAAACCCTTTACCAATGAAGGATGGACTGAATATCTTTTTATAAATGATAGTCATATCAATTGGTACTTTATCGATTAAAGATTGAAACTAAATTGATTCAAAACAAATAAAAGAGCCTGGTTTATATATTATGTTATCATTAGACTTCAGAATGCGTTTTTTTAAACAACAGAAAAGCATTAATGTAAAGAATATCGAATCAAAGTTCGATTCATCAAATAAAATTCGTCATAGTTCATTACTACCGAATTCTATTCGAGCTCTTATTGTGGGTCCATCAAATTGTGGAAAAACAAATGTGATGATCAGTCTTATCGAAAGTCCCCATGGATTGAAATTTAAAAATATTTACTTATATTCAAAATCAACACAACAACCGAAATATAAGTACTTAGAAAATTTAATTAAACCTATCAAGATGATAAATTTTTCATCATTTTCCAATAATGATGATGTTCTATCCCCAGACGAAGTTAAACCGAATTCAATATTTATATTCGATGATATAGCTTGTGAGAAACAAAATCATGTACGTTCTTACTTTTGTATGGGTCGTCATAAAGACATTGATAGTTTTTATTTATGTCAAACTTATACACGTATACCAAAACACTTGATTCGCGATAATGCAAATATGATTATAATGTTTAAACAGGATGCAATGAATATTAAACATATTTACAATAATCATGTTGGTCCTGATATGACTTTAAAAACATTTTATAAGTTATGTGCCGAGTGTTGGAAAGAAAAATATGGTTTTCTAGTTATTAACAAAGATGATCCTATGAATAATGGTCGATATAGAAAAGGTTTCGATGTATTTATAAATCTATAAAAGAAATATTATGGATATTTTAAAATCAGTACACAATCAATTATTAAACTAATAACTTCTCAACTATAATCTGCTACTATCTAATAAATCGCTAACTGCTAATCTGATCTGTTTGTTTTGCTTCTATTTCAATCTATCAATATGAATACAAATCTAGTTAATAATCTTATTCAAACTCGAAATATTTTAAAAAAGAAATATAAAAATATTTTACTTGGGGAAATCGCAAATGATTAGATGTTAGAAAAGACATTTAAACCAATATCAAAACCATTAAAAGAAATAGCTCAATCAACTAATAATAATAATATTATAAAACATGAAAAGTATTTGGATAACTCCTTTAAACATGATCTTGAGAATAACAAAGTTGCCTTCAGCACACCATATAAAAAGAGTAAGCTTGATTATAATACGTTTTCTTCAAGCTTTGATAACAAGAAAATCGAGAAAAGTTCAAATACGTTTAAATCATTTGATGATGAAAATGATGCTGATCACTATGATGATGGTGTTGATAATAATGATAATAGTAATAATATTAATAATGATGATGATGATGATGATAACACTATTGCAATACATCCCGATCAAAGTATTCAATATATTATTATTATTATTATTATTATATTGTTTTATTGAATTGCTATCACAACAAGAATAAATCTTATAAATTACAGTGATAGCAAGTAACATTTGTAATATTAACATTGAGTTACAGTAAATTTCGAGATTAATAAAAATAAAGTAAATTAGTCATAAAAATTAACATAATAATGAACATAATAAAGTTGACATTTAACATAGATTCAAACAAAAAATTTTTTAAGTTCCTTTTTGAAAAGTAATGCGTTGCTTTGTACTTGGATATATGATGGTAAATTGTTCCAAAGACACGTGGTGTAGTTGAAAAATTGTCTAGTAGACATTAGATATTTGTATTTTTGTGATATCAAATTTCTTCCACGAGGCGATTGTGCAAAAATAATTTTGTTAAAAAGATATTCTGGGTTCTTCAGATAAATAACACAAGGGAACAATGGTTCTGTTGATTAAGAACTGAATATTGTTTTTAAGGTTATTTGGGACGCTGAATCCAAATCTGCCCTTGGTTTTTTTTGTATCAGCTCGACTTTTCGAGATATACCGTTATGTTCAAAATTAAGGCACTTCCGCTACATATATTGGAATAACTTGAAAACGGTTCACCATATTAAATTAAAAAAAAAATCCGAAACTCGCAAACAATATTCCCTTAAAGCCGTGCTTACTTTGTTTTTAAATTTTCCAAGTAGTTTTAGAGATATCGTTCAAGTTTTGAAAAAAAAATTAAAATTTTTTAAAAAAAAACATTTTTTTTGTTCTTTAAAAATTCCTAAAAAATAAAAATGGGACAAAAATCACAGTTTTGGTCTACAAACAGTTAGTTAAATATATTTCGAATAAAATGAGCTTTATTTCATTGCAATCGGTGCACAACTTTTGATTTTGTTCACGATTTACTGAATTGATATAAATCGCTATTTCCATACAAAAATAACATTTTCTAATGTGTAAGTGTTTGTATGTAATAAGTTAGTTTTTTATGATTCTAAGAATTAAAAAAATTAAGTAATAAAAAAAGATTATTTAATTTTTATGGTTGCGGTAGCAAACTCATAACGCCTATAAATTTTATTGTCCCTTTATGACACCTAGTCAGTTCACAGTCAATTAAAGAGAAAAAAGAAAAGTCCACTTGTTTTTATTGATGTGTGGTTTACCGTTGGTAACGGATGATTTTTTAAAGGAATTCCCCTGAACACATGTGTTCATTCATAAGTGACTGTCAATAAAATTGTGGATATAATTTTTTTTGGTACTTCAGTAAAAAACTACTAAGTATTTTTATGGGTTCATTCAACCAATTTTTCTCATTCAACAAGTGTTTACGAAAGCGAAAAGTATAACGACAAAAAATATAAATCATTTTACATTGAACATTTAATCAGTCAACACAAAAAAGTTCAATTTTGTTCCCGTGTGTTATTTATTGAAAATTGTGTTACTTTGATATATACTTCAAAATTGTGCAATGGCTACGTCAAGAAATACCTGTAAAATCAATCCCAACTATTTTTGTAACATATGTGGCGAATACACGTTTATAAAAAATAGAAAAAGTGTGTCAGATTTTATTAAAAAAATTTATTTTGACTACTTCGGATTTACCATGGAAACCCGTGACAAGTACTGGATTCCTAATACTGTATGTAAAAACTGTGTAGAGTATTTAAGGTTATGGGCAAACAAGCAACGGACCCACTTCAAGTATAAAACACCAATGATCTGGCGGGAACCTTCGAATCATTATGATGATTCGATTAATAAAACAAACCGGTCTAAATGGATTTATCCTAACGTGTTGTCTATTACCCAACCAGTCCTGTATTCTAGTGAGGATTCAGAACCACAACCATCTACATCTACACACAATTTCCACGACTTACGACAAAATGTTCCTTCACCAATTTCTGAATTTGGATCAGATGACTTGCATTTAGATATTTCTTCTGAACGCGAGCAATTTAATCAGGAGGAGCTTAGTGATTTAGTGAGTGACCTTGGACTTTCTAAAAAAGCATCTGAAATTCTTGCTTCTCGATTAAAGCAAAAAATCTGTTAACCCAAGGAACAACAATTTCATACTACCGTAACAGAGAAAAAAACTTACTTCCATTCTTTTCCGAAGACGATGAATTTGTTTATTGTTCAGATGTTCCTGGTTTAGTAACAGCGATGGGATTAGAGGATTATGATCCAAATGACTGGCGACTATTTATAGATTCTTCTAAACGCAGCCTAAAATGTGTACTTCTGCATAACGGTAATAAATTGGGTTCGTTGCCCATTGAACATTCAACTAAAGCTAAAGAAGAATATTCTACAATTGCCTCAGTTATAAATAAAATAAAGTACAACGAACACCGCTGGCTAATTTGTGTGGATCTAAAAATGGTGAATTTTCTTCTAGGCCAACAAGGTGGCTACACAAAATATCCGTGTTTCATTTGTTTATGGGATAGCAGAGCCAGATCTGAACACTGGAGTAAGAAAGACTGGCCTTCGAGGGAAGCTATGGTTCCAGGAAACCACAATATAGTTAATCAACCACTTGTGCCCAGGGATCGCATAATACTGCCACCTCTCCATATCAAGCTAGGACTTATGAAACAATTTGTCAAAGCTCTCAACAAGGACGGTGATTGTTTTAGATATATCAGTAAAAAGTTCAACAATTTGAGTTCGGAGAAACTGAAAGCTGGCATTTTTGATGGCCCTCAAATCAAAAAATTAATCAATGATGAAAATTTTAGTAATTCTATGACAGATATTGAAAGAAATGCTTGGAATGAATTTGTTTGTATAGTGCGCAATTTCCTGGGAAACAAAAAGGGTGAGCACTATTCGGACCACGTGGATAACATGTTGTCACATTTAAAGCAGCTTGGTTGTAATATGAGCATTAAGGTGCACTACCTACACAGTCATTTGGATTGTTTCCCTGAAAATCTTGGAGACTTCAGTGAAGAACAAGGTGAACGTTTCCATCAAGATATCCGCACTATAGAGGAGCGGGTCACTGGGATAAGCATATGATGGCGGACTATTGCTGGAGCATTAAAACAAATCCCTCTAAACAAGGTTATTTAAGAAAATCTTATAAAAGAAAATTTTTCGATGAGTTGTAATTACATTGTAATATTTGTGTATTAAAATTTTTTATTTTTCTTTAAAATTCTCTTTTTGTGTTAAATTAAAAAGTATAGCTGACCATAAAAATGAAATAATCTTTTTTTATTACTTAATTTTTTTAATTCTTAGAATCATAAAAAACTAACTTATTACATACAAACACTTACACATTAGAAAATGTTATTTTTGTATGGAAATCGCGATTTATATCAATTCAGTAAATCGTGAACAAAATCAAAAGTTGTGCACCGATTGCAATGAAATAAAGCTCATTTTATTCGAAATATATTTAACTAACTGTTTGTAGACCAAAACTGTGATTTTTGGCCCATTTTTATTTTTTAGGAATTTTTAAAGAACAAAAAAAATGTTTTTTTTTTAAAAATTTTAATTTTTTTTTCAAAGCTTGAACGATATCTCTAAAACTACTTGGAAAATTTAAAAACAAAGTAAGCACGGCTTTAAGAGAATATTGTTTGCGAGTTTCGGATTTTTTTTTTTTAATTTAATATGGTGAACCGTTTTCAAGTTATTCCAATATATGTAGCGGAAGTGCCTTAATTTTGAACATAACGGTATATCTCGAAAAGTCGAGCTGATAGAAAAAAACCAAGTGCAGATTTGAAATCAGCGACCTCAAATTAGTAAAAATTTGCTATAAATTTCAAATCAACACAAAAAAAGTTCAATTTTGTTCCCTTGTGTAATCTTATGCATCATTAAAAGGCTTTTATATTTTAGTAAATCTTTAAAACTTGTATTATATAACTGGTATGAATATGATGATATACTATCTCGTCTACCTCTGTTGAAAACGTATCTGGCTATATTATTATATGTGACCTCGAGGCGATTAAAGTCAATAGTGTCGCAATTTGCAAATATTTCACACCCGTACAGTAGAACTGGTATTAAATAGGTTTTTGCCAAAAGCATTCTTATTTCAAACGGCGTCGATGATTGCACAGCCCACAAGTTTCTCAACATCCCATGAACTTTACCAGCTGATATATTTATATGGTTAGACCAAGAAAGTTCAGCATTAAATGTGATTCCCAAGTTCGATGATGTTTGAACAAAGTCGATTCTTGAGTTGTTAATATGTAGAAAAATATTGTCATTCAGTCTTTTTTTATTACTTCTTGAAATGAAAATACATTTTGATTTGTCAGGGTTTATACATAAGCCATTTGTACATGCCCATTTATGTATATTATCCAAGTCACTATTAATACAGTCAGAACAATGTTGAACATCTTCTATTCTGCTGCTTAAGTACAACTGTACATCATCAGCATACATTTGTACGCCACAGTAATTCAGAACCTCAGGCAAATCGTTAATATACATACAGAAGAGCAATGGACCAAGAATGGACCCCTGAGGCACACCTCTGTCAATATCCGCTGCTTTAGAAGTCACTCCATTTAAAGAAACCACTTGTTTACGATTAATAAGGTAAGAGGAAATAAGTTTATTAGCCGAACTTGAGAAATTAAAGATTTTCTCGAGTTTAGTGAGTAGAATCGAGTGATCAACAGTATCGAAGGCCTTACTGTGATCTAAAAGCACAAGAAATGATACCATATTCTTATCCAGCTTTGATCTAATTTCTTCCACTACATCGATCAAAACCGTAATGCAGCTTCTGTCCTGTCTAAACCCAGATTGTCTATCCGTAAGGAGATGTTGATTCTTTAAATACTCATTCATTTGCCGGTACATAAGATTTTCCATAACCTTGGATAAAAATGGTAGTATCGCAATAGGTCGGAAGTCGCTGTTATTCTTTGGAATAGGAATGATTTTTGCTTTTTTCCACATATCAGGAAAAATTGATTTTGTTAATATTGTATTAATTAAATACGTAATAAATGGAAGAAGTTTAGGAACGACAATTTTTAAAAATCTTGGATTAATTTCATCTAAGCCCACAGCATTTGACTTAATTGATGTAATACTTTTAAGAACTTCAGATTGATCCACACATCGAAAATCAAAACAGTTCTCAATAGGCACAGTATGAATTTTTTCGTACTCATTTTCAGTTGGTTTATTCACTTGAATTTCGACAAATTGTTTGTTTAACTTATCAACGTCCACATCAGAACCAACAGTGCAAGGATTTATTTTCCCAATACCTATTTCACGGATCTCTTTCCATTTTCTCTTGCTATCAATAGCTGAAGAGAATTTCTGTCGATAATAACTGGATTTTGCAATATATATGCAGTTCACAACTTCCTTTCTAATGGATTTGAATAATGCATGTAACTCAGGCGTTTTAAATTTCTTCCAACGTTTATATGCCAAATCTCGTTTATCAATTAAACGTTTTATAATTGAAGTAAACCAAGGAGGCTGTATAGGTTTAAGTGTTCTTGTTTTTTCAGGCACAATTTCATAAAATATTGTGAGAAGGTTATTTTGAATGAAAGCAATTTGATCATTAACATTCTCAAGACCATAAATTGAATCCCAATGAACGCAATCAATACGCTGGTTTAACGCTGTATAGTCAATGCCACGAAAATCTCTATAAGTGTAATGTACATCTTCATTGTTAACATAGGTATGATATATCATAAAAATTAAGTCATGCTTCGAAAAAACAGGGGCAGAAAATTGATCGTAAAGCAGTATTTTGCTTTTATGATTAGTAAAGAATACATCAAGTAAACTGTTCGAGCCACTTGGATAATGGGTTGGAACGATCGTATTAACAGGCAAAAGACCGAGCGTTTGCATGGGCTCTGAAAGTGACTTATCAACTAGCAGGTTACTATTGAAATCACCACAAATGATTACGTCATTGTACAATAAGGACAGAGATTCAATTTTATCAAACAAGTCTTTGGTATCAATAAAGTTATACGGTCGATATACGCAGGCGACAAGAATTTTTTCTTTATCCTTCGTGGTTAATTCAAGAAATAGAAACTCAATCTCACTAGTAGGCTCTGATCTTAGCTTTACACAACAATTTATTAGAATAAATGGTAATAAAAAAGGAACAAAACTAATACAAATTTTAAAATTAATAAAATAATTGAAAAGAAAAATTAAGGAGAAATAGATTAAAGTTATTTTAAAATGGAAAAAAGTAGATAAAAAGTAGAAAATCAAAAAATATTTATATAAAATGTATGAAGTGATCAGAAAATTATTAAATTTTATAAAAAACATATATCAGGCACCATCATTTCTATCTGGCATCGCTTCATCATGAAATTCATCATTGTTTCGAAAAGGAAATAACTCTTTTAATATTTCTATTGAGGGTATACATAATGATTCATCGCTTCCCAGTTTTCGAATATATACAAGGCCCCTATTTGTATGAGCAGACGATATCTTATTTTCATTTTTCAACTTACGAGCAGCGATTAAAATGCGATGGTTTGCTGGGGTGAGATTTTCGTTGACGAAAAACGGTTTTGAACTCATAATTCCGATTTGATTTAGTTGCAATGAAGATTTGGTTGATTTAATATGTGTAGTTATCATTCTAAGCATATAGTTTCGGTCATATGGGCTATTGAATTTAATTATTATTGGGGCATCCTCAATATTCTTTCTATTTCCAATATTTTTAACACGATAAATATTTTTAAATGATATAGGTGCAATTTTAACGGCTTCACACAATTTTTCATAAATTATAAATAAATTGTCATTGTATATGTTCGCACTTGGTATACCAGTAATCCTAATGTCACTGGCAACTATAGAATTTTCTTGCTTTTGCGCGGACAATTTCAGAGTGAATATTTCGTTTTTAAGTTTTTTAATTTCATTATGGTGTGCTAGATTTTTATTTACAACTGTCTCTAGTTCTGTTACTCTGTCTTTTACATTGTTTATGTCTATGTTAACAGATTCCAAGAGAGTGTCAATATCGGTTTTCATTTCACTGAATCTCTTGTCGAATTCATGTAAGAGATCTTGTTTACACTCATTGAACTTAGAGATTAACATAATTTCAAGTTGGTTCGTAAGTTTATCGAATCGTTTTTCCATGATTGTCATAAATTTAAGAGGCGATTCAGTAAGAGTTAAACGCGGAGTTTTGCACACATTACCAAGCAAAGAGTTTTGCAGAACATCACTTAAGCGTTTTTGCGAGGGAGTGTTATTATTTTCTTTTTTGTCATTATTGTTTACTCTGCCTGTTGATTTTATTGGAATTTCTTCCGTATCGATTTCTTGTGTTGTTTCAAATTCTTCAGTTGAGTTCATATTTAGTGGTTTATGTTTGTTATTTTTAATTTTGTTTTTTTGTTGTTTTTTTTTTTGATTTTGATTTTTTCTTGGTCTAACCATAATGGTATAAGTTTAGCTCTTTTAGAGATTATAAGTTTTTTTTTTTTTTTTTTTTTACTTTGTTTGCTTGAGTTACTAAATTACTATTGTTTTGTGAATTGTTTTGTTTTGTGTACTCAAGTGTTTAATTTTCTTTAGTTAGAGATTTTTGTGTTGTTGTTAGTTGTGTAATTTTGATATTTGTATTCTGTTTTGTGTTGATGACTAATGCACTTTATGTTGTTGCTTGATATTTTTCGTTTGTTATGATTATTTATATATGGGCTTGTGTAGTTAGTTAAAATTAAATAGTTATGAAATTTTTATTTTTGTATATGCTGTTTTTATATTGCAGTTTTATTTGTTTTGGATAGTGAAAAATTTAATGTTGTGCGTTATTAAGGAACTCAGTTTAAAATAAATTTTTAATAACTTCTATTTCCTCGATAAAATAAGAAAAAATGAGGAGCTTTTTAAAAACACAACCGACTCTGTCAACAGTTTATATCAAAACTGTTTTCAAAGTTAATTTAAATATATATGATGAAACCTATGGACCTCATAAGGACAAAAATCAAATCTGGAGACTGGGTAATGAACCCATCACTTTCAATTCAACCAATATTACTGTAGCTAATTCAAACTGGCCCTTTACATCAGGTTTATATGAATTGCTAGTTTATAAGAAACCAATCAGTTATAATAACACAGATTTAAATAATTATAAACAAATGTTGGAGATGACTAATGCTTATAAACGAAATAACAGCATTAATGGTCAAATTAAAGGAAATCTTTCAATTAAATATACAACGATTATTAAAAACCTATTAAACAACAGACAATTCATAGGGGAAAAGGTTTAATGAAGTTGAATACAAAAAAGGTCAATTATGTTTATTGGTATGATCCTAACGAATTGGTAGATAGATTACGTCTATTGATTTCATCCACAACAGCTGGTCACTCAAATCATAATAATGAAATTGTATCAATTATTGAGGAATTGAGAGAAGCAAAGATTATTATATAAATAGACTTAAAAATATTTAACAATTCATATTCATAAAATGCCTATCGATAAGTTTGGACATTATATTGATCAATCTGCAAGATATCAAAATCCGCATTTCAAGATTCATTTGGATAGTGATCGTAATTTCAACTTTAACTTGCGGAGAATAAAAAATATTGCTAATACTGTATTGGAAAACGATGCTGTGAACAAAATTTATATGAAAAGTTATTTTAGTGAAATAAAGAAACAACTGGATACAATGTGTATGGAGAGAATTAAGGAAACGGAGAATCGTTTTAACAAAATAATCTCGATCAATCACTAAAAGAAATGAGATCATTATTTAATTATAAAATTGATTCAGTTGAAGAACGTCTTAAGCTCATTACAAAACATTTAAAGATTCAAATATAAATCGTTTTGATTTAAATCCTACATCAACACATTTAAATTGATGTAATCTAAGATAGATGTTAGAAATGGAGCGACAAGAAGTGGTTCCGGAGCTTCATAACCAAGCACGCAGAAATTTCATTCGACGTCGAGTGCTACACAAGGGAATTGACGATCTTTGGCAAGCAGATCTTGTTGAAATTGGTGTTTATTCAAAATATAACAAAGGTTATAGATTTATTTTAACAGTTATAGATACATTTTCAAAGTTTGCTTGGGCTGTTCCCGTAAAATCGAAAGGTAGTGAAGATATTACCAATGCTATAAAATCTATTTTTTCACTAAAGAGATTTCCAAAAAACTTGCAAACTGATAATGGTAAAGAGTTCTATAATAAAATATTTCAAAACCTGATGAAAAAACATAATATCAACCACTATTCTACATATAGTATCATGAAAGCGTCTATTGTAGAACGATTTAATAGAACTCTAAAAGGAATGATGTGGAAAAAGTTTAGTCTACAAGGAAATTATCAATGGATACATATATGCAAGGATTTAATTAATCAATATAATAATAAAAAACATAGAACAATTGTAATGAAGCCAAATTCTGTTAACATAGAAAATGAAAGTTCTATATTAAAACAAGCCTATAATCATCCCAAAATATATAAATTTGGTTAACTAAAAGTTGGAGATCACGTTCGAATTAGCAAATATAAACATATTTTTGCAAAAGGATATACTCCAAACTGGACAACTGAAATTTTTAAAATTCGTACTTTACAGAACACAAACCCCATTACTTATTTATTAGAAGACTATCAAAAGAATCCGATTGTTGGCGGATTCTATGAAAATGAACTATTGAAGACACATTATCCAAATACATATTTGATTGAAAAAGTTATTAAAACTATGGGACAACAGATGTACGTTAAATGGTTGGGATTTTCCAATCAACATAATTCTTGGATCAACAAAGATGAACTTCAATAATATTATATATACTTAAATATGAGATTTATTTTTTATTACATTATAAAATTCTCCAAAAAAAATTAATAAATAAAATAAATATAAATAGTATTGTTTTGATTTGTTTATAAACGATTAAATTTTATATCAACTTAGTTGACTAAGGTTAAGAACAAGCTTTTGTATTCAAACAACTTAATTTGATGTTTTCATAAACTATTTTCACACCGTCGCTGAATCTGATTACATACACACAATTTCAAAAACTTATTGGTATATACCAACTGTTTCAAACACACATTCATACATACATATAAATCAAAACCATAACAGAAGTTTTAACAACAGAACTTTTAACAAAACAGGGTTGATTTTCTTATCGTTGCTGTTAGTTTTCCCATACAAAATTAGTAAACCATTTTTGCTCCCTTCTCTTGTTTCCAGAACTCTCTTCATTACACTACTATCTGAAACTTTGTCCATAGACTTGTTGTGACCAAAGATTAATTTTAAAATAGTCACGCCAAGTCACGCACAGTCTCGGAGAGATTCAAAACTCATATACATAGGCAAAGAAAGAGGTATATAAAAACTTTGGTTTTATTGGTTAGATTATTTCAGAAAATATAACATAAAATTATTTTTATATGCTATCGATTAGCTTTGTATCTGATAACGACCAGCTTTATATCTGATAACGATCAGCTTTATATCTGGTAATGTCTGGTTTATAGGAATTTTCGTATATGTTTGACATAAATAAAAACAATTTTTTTTTTATTATATCTTGTTTTTTTTTAAGTTAATTTTTTTTGTGGTAAAATATGTAAAACACATTTAAAGATATGCCAAAAATATATAAAATGAATGCAACTTATGTAAAAAATAGGTAAAATACCGTTTATTGTATTTATTGATATCTACTAGTGATCAGCTTCGTATCTGCTAATGATCAGCTTCGTATCTGTTAACGATCAACTTCGTATCTGTTATTGACCAACTTCGTATCTGTTAACGATCAGCTATATATCTGATATCAGTCAAAATAGTATGAAACTATTCAAACCTTTTCGACATCGTCCTGTGTTTCTTGAATCATCCTTACTTACAAACAACAAACCATATTTATCTTTCCAACACTCACTGCAAATCTCTATAAATTCTTTAAACAACATGTCACCGATAACATGATCATTTGGGCAATTCACAACAGGTGTTGTATTTTGTATTAAAATACACAATACAATCATTTGTTGTGAACAGTCAGTTGTATTTTCATAATGTAAAACGTTTTCTTTAGTAATTATCGACCCAACGAGGAAAGGTCGCTTCGTCACTTCTGTTAATTCGTACGTGTCGATGTTTGCTTTTTGGTCATAAGATATACCCTGGAGTTTTAGTTACGTACCTCTTTCATTTTAATTTAGAACACAAAAAAATTTAAATGTTTTGGTTGAGACTGAAATACATTCTAAAAATATAAAAATTTATTTTTATATAAATAAACCTATCGCTATTTGCATTATTTGTCATTTTTATTTTATAATTATTTATGCTGTTAAAATTGTATGTATTTGTTTTTTCTTTTAAATAAAAACTGGCATTCACTTGGGACTGATATATTATGATACAATATACAACATTTACTAAACACAGCAAATGAAGTTGTATCGCTGCATCAGAGTTTTCAATGCAAATTACCAATAACAATTTGACACTATTGTAAAGTAATACACGATACAACAGATACAACGATACAACACCTGTTGTGAATTGTCCAATTGTATATAAGTCTCATATTCATTTCAGCTTGTTGTATATAGGAATGTACGCACACAGCACTCAGCAGTAATATCTTTTCTATTTCATTCAATTTAATATTTTTGGAGTTTTTTCTTTAATACTATCTCGTCTTTACAATATCTTTTGACAATTTATTATCCATACTGTTTATTGTAATTATTGACATCTGCTAACGATCAGCTTTGTATCTGGTAATCTGATTAAAATAAAAATTTAATACTAACAATTATGGTCATTTATGTTTAAAATTTCTTTTTAATAAATATAATTTGAAATAAATAAAACAAAATTGATATTGTTTTTTCATAGTTGTTTAATTTTGTGATGACCCCATGCATATGTATCAACACCATTTTTTCTTATACATCGCTTATCATCTAAATAACTTAAAATTAGCTTAGAAATATGTTGGGTATACACTCCATGTATCATAGATCTAAATATATACATTGTAGTATACCTCACAAGTCAGTAGTGCATACATAGTATGTAGAACAGCCGAACAGTATCAATTACTAGTCAAACTGTTCAAACTGTACAATGTAATATAATGCAATATTTGTTTGGTCAATAAGTAATACAATCCTTCTTGATAACGAATAGAACAATAATATGTGTAAGATAAGTAATATATGTACGTTAAATAAGCTAAACCAAATTTAGTATAAAATGGGTTGAAACCCGAAAATTAACCAGATTTTAATTTAGACAACTCAATCGGCAACAACTGCCTTTGTTTTCTTTTAATTACAATTTTCATTTGCCCTTACTCTGTAAGAACGGAAAATATAATAGATCAACCAGTGGCAAACTCTGCCGGTTGAAAAACCATAAAAAGGACCACAAACCACTGAAACATACATTGAGTCATAATATAATTTCTTATCAAATAGACATTTTCTAAATAAGGCTACGCTAAGTGTTTGTGTAACACATTGTTTTACACTTTTTATTTTTTATTTCTTTTTCTTTTTATCAATTTTAATGAATATATTTTTGCTCTTAACCCAATGAATTCCTTTATTCCAATTGCATTCATCCTTCATCATGCCTAAGACTTTTTTATTTAGCAATGGGAAATTGAAAACATTTTCCATTTGATAAACAGACGTATCGAAATTTGTACTGATGTCATTTCTAATGTCATTATAGAAGTAATTTGTTCGAATATCATAAATAAACGAGTCTGCATCCATATAGTTCAGACTTATATCTTCCCGATATTAAGGTTTCATGTAATCATAATGAAAATCGTTCATTTTCCATTTAGATAACTCTAAAACGGAGTACGAGCTCTTTTCATTTGAATTACAACCATTTCATCGGAGATCTTAAGTAAACTATGAAAGTTATTCTTAGCTATAAGAGCTCTAGCCCCCAGTCTCCTACCTTTGCTCTCCCAGTCACATACTATTTTATTATCTTTCCTTTTGTCGACATTTTCCATGGTCTTATCATAAACAGCATTGTTTAAAAGCTTGAAAACATTTTGTTCAAACGAATTTTTTGCTAATGTTCTATGTTATTCTAATCAATATATTTTTTGAACCAATTCGCTTGATTAAATTTAAGAATTCTGTGCACTTTCTTTAAAATAAGACCATAATGAAAGCACTCTTGAAGAGTTCGATAATGTATAATATATTTGGTTTTGCTGTTCAAGTCTGTTATTAGTTAAGTCTGTGTCATATTCTAATTTTTTTTATTTTGAGCACAAAATGGTAGGTCGTTATTATAATCATGTAACGAAGATGGGAATGGGTATTCTAGATCTACTTCTAATATGTATCCAATTGGCGAATCATCTTTCACATCATTTAAGTTGAAATTTTCAAAATTTTTCACCCATTCAAAGTTATTATAGGGGAGATATTGAGACATTCCATAAGCATATAAATTATTAACATCTAAATAAATTAGATAATTTGATTCTTTACCTGTATCATAATTATCCAAATATTTATTATTTGCAATTGAATACCGATTATTGCATTGAACAATACCACTCCTAATACCACGAACAATAAAATTATACATATTAATGTCTGTTATCAATTCTAAATTTATTTCTGTAGTTTTCAACATGGCATCTCAAGAAAAACCAGGTGTGGTATAATATTCACATGGATCTAAATTGTATATGTTTACACACACTTTTCTAAAATTTTCAAAAACGTCGCATTGCAACAAGAGATCTGTTTTCAAATATAATAATAAATAATCTAATAAAGTATTGAATTTAAACTGCAAACAGAGGTGGACCAATCATATGTAGAACTAAACAAAGGCCATTCTTCGGGCATGCCGGTGAATACAGGCAGATCTTTCTTTTGTAGACCAGAAAAAAGAATTTTAATAATGTTGGGTGCAGTTGCCCAAGCCCTTGGTATCCAAGGGTAGATTGTAAACGCAAAGTAAAAGAATTTTATTTTATATAAATTTGATTTCATTTACTTGTACAATTGCGTTAAAATTCCTGAAATTAAAATTTATTGAACTAGTTATAATTGAAAAATTTAATTATCAACTTAAGACACTAACTTTTTTCGTTTGGACCCAGAGCTAACCTTCTTTAATCGAACAAGCACTGTATACAATTAACTGTGAAATTTAAGAAAATGGCTATTTATAAAGTAGAAACTCTTATTAAAAACAAGTAGGAGTGTTAAATTCGGCTGTGCCGAATTTTTTGATACCCTCCACCTGAGTCTTAAACTGTATATTCACCCAATGTCGAGTACGGCTACAACTTTCAATTTTCATTTTCCATTTAACATTTTTCATATTTCAATTTCCATTTTCAATTTTTCATTTTTCAATCTCCATTTTCCATTTTTAATTTTTCATTTTCCATTTTACATTTTTAACTTTTCAATTTTCATTTTTTATTCTCCATTTTCAATTTTCATTTTCCATTTTGCATTTTCCATTTTTCAATTTCCATTTTTCATTTTCATTTTTATTTTTTCAATTTGGAATTTTTTTTTTTTTTTTTTTGCTATCTAATTTTTACCTTTATTCAAATACTAGATGTAACCCGGTGTGCTTCGCTACACCCTCCCCCTCCCCCCCCTTCCGAATTGTTATGAAAAGGCGCACGCAAAGTCCCAAGGCTCTCACTAACACAGTAATTCAGATATATCACATTTAATATTAAGTTTGTATAGGGGTGCCATGCGCATTTGTCCAATCCCGCCCGTTTTTTTGTCTGACTATTCACGTTAATAATAGATGACCTAAGATAAATTTTCAAAGCTCTCTCTATCATAGTACTTAATATATATGATATTAAAAATTTACTTTGTATGGGAGGTGCCACGCCCACTAAAAATATTAAAAAAATACAGCCTGTAGCACTTCCGATATCCGCAGTAAGAATCAATGAAGATCAGATAAGTCGTTACGGAGATTACCTCCTACAAACAAACACATTACCTCTTTAGTATGCTAAGTATAGATCATTAATATAGATTCTTTTATTTTGATACTTGCTGATATAAAATGTTTTTTGTTTTTTTTAATTCGGTACAACAATTATCAGATTTTTCGGCGTTCCTGCCCTGGAGGTACATGTAGCTGCCCATGAGAAGAACATGGATTTTCCAAATTAGATCTGGCACCACTTAACTATTGGCTTTGAACTTAAAATATCACTTGGCAATTTTTATTTTTTAGCGATTTATTTTTCGCGAATTTTAGGTTTGGCGATTTTTGATTTTGACGATATATTTTCCACGACAAATCACATTGATAAGTCATGTACTTGTCAAAAGACTGTTGCTTTCGTAGTACATCATATTTTTGATATAGGAGGTGCCACGCCCACTTATCCCATCCCGCCCAATTTTTATTGGACTACTCACATTAATATTTGATGGACTCGTGCAAAATGTCGAGCCTTTCCCAGTTATATGATATTAGATATCTACTTTGCATGGGCGGTGCTACGCCCACTGCTTCGATCACGCCCATTTTTTTGTTCGACTAATCACACAAAGAACCTATGGGCTCACGCAAAGCCACAAAGCTCTCTCTTTTACAGTACTCCAAATATATGACATTAAATAGTTACTTTGCATGGGGAGTTCCACGCCCATTGGTGTGAACCCGCCAATTTTTTGTCTGACTACTCATACTAAGATCTGATGGTGTCGTGCAAAGTGCCAAAGCTTCCCTCTTTTAGTACACCAGTTATATGATATCATATATTTACTTTGTACGGGCGGTGCCACGCCCACTGCTCCGATCACGCCCATTTTTTGTCTAACTAATCATATGAATAACTTATGGGTTCACACAAAGTCCCAAGACTCTCACTATAACAGTACTCCAGATATATGGCATTTTATATTTTATTTGTATGGCAGGTGCCACGCCTATTGGTCCGATACTGCCCATTTTTAGTCCGACTGCTCACATTAATAATAGGTGCCATCAGACAAATTTGAAAAGCTTTCTCTATCATAGTACTCGAGATATATAACATTGAATTATTATTTGTATGGGAGGTACCACGCCCACTTCTCCGATCCGGCCCATTTCCGGCGTGGCTACTAATATTAACAATAGGTGACCTCACACAAATTTGCAAAGCTGTCCCTGTCATAGTACTCAAAATATGTATATGATATTAAAAATTTACTTTGTGTGGGAGGTGCCACGCCCACTAAAAATATTAAAAAAATTATAGCCTATAGCACTTCCCATATCCGCAGTAAGACTCTGTGAAAATTTCAGGAAGATCAGATGGCTAGTTACGGAGATTACCCCCTACAAACAAACAAACAAACAAACAAACAAACAAACAAACAAACACACGTTACCTCTTTATTATATTAGTATAGACTAGATGTAACCCGGTGTGCTTCGCTACACCCTCCCCCTCCCCCCCCTTCCGAATTGTTATGAAAAGGCGCACGCAAAGTCCCAAGGCTCTCACTAACACAGTAATTCAGATATATCACATTTAATATTAAGTTTGTATAGGGGTGCCATGCGCATTTGTCCAATCCCGCCCGTTTTTTTGTCTGACTATTCACGTTAATAATAGATGACCTAAGATAAATTTTCAAAGCTCTCTCTATCATAGTACTTAATATATATGATATTAAAAATTTACTTTGTATGGGAGGTGCCACGCCCACTAAAAATATTAAAAAAATACAGCCTGTAGCACTTCCGATATCCGCAGTAAGAATCAATGAAGATCAGATAAGTCGTTACGGAGATTACCTCCTACAAACAAACACATTACCTCTTTAGTATGCTAAGTATAGATCATTAATATAGATTCTTTTATTTTGATACTTGCTGATATAAAATGTTTTTTGTTTTTTTTAATTCGGTACAACAATTATCAGATTTTTCGGCGTTCCTGCCCTGGAGGTACATGTAGCTGCCCATGAGAAGAACATGGATTTTCCAAATTAGATCTGGCACCACTTAACTATTGGCTTTGAACTTAAAATATCACTTGGCAATTTTTATTTTTTAGCGATTTATTTTTCGCGAATTTTAGGTTTGGCGATTTTTGATTTTGACGATATATTTTCCACGACAAATCACATTGATAAGTCATGTACTTGTCAAAAGACTGTTGCTTTCGTAGTACATCATATTTTTGATATAGGAGGTGCCACGCCCACTTATCCCATCCCGCCCAATTTTTATTGGACTACTCACATTAATATTTGATGGACTCGTGCAAAATGTCGAGCCTTTCCCAGTTATATGATATTAGATATCTACTTTGCATGGGCGGTGCTACGCCCACTGCTTCGATCACGCCCATTTTTTTGTTCGACTAATCACACAAAGAACCTATGGGCTCACGCAAAGCCACAAAGCTCTCTCTTTTACAGTACTCCAAATATATGACATTAAATAGTTACTTTGCATGGGGAGTTCCACGCCCATTGGTGTGAACCCGCCAATTTTTTGTCTGACTACTCATACTAAGATCTGATGGTGTCGTGCAAAGTGCCAAAGCTTCCCTCTTTTAGTACACCAGTTATATGATATCATATATTTACTTTGTACGGGCGGTGCCACGCCCACTGCTCCGATCACGCCCATTTTTTGTCTAACTAATCATATGAATAACTTATGGGTTCACACAAAGTCCCAAGACTCTCACTATAACAGTACTCCAGATATATGGCATTTTATATTTTATTTGTATGGCAGGTGCCACGCCTATTGGTCCGATACTGCCCATTTTTAGTCCGACTGCTCACATTAATAATAGGTGCCATCAGACAAATTTGAAAAGCTTTCTCTATCATAGTACTCGAGATATATAACATTGAATTATTATTTGTATGGGAGGTACCACGCCCACTTCTCCGATCCGGCCCATTTCCGGCGTGGCTACTAATATTAACAATAGGTGACCTCACACAAATTTGCAAAGCTGTCCCTGTCATAGTACTCAAAATATGTATATGATATTAAAAATTTACTTTGTGTGGGAGGTGCCACGCCCACTAAAAATATTAAAAAAATTATAGCCTATAGCACTTCCCATATCCGCAGTAAGACTCTGTGAAAATTTCAGGAAGATCAGATGGCTAGTTACGGAGATTACCCCCTACAAACAAACAAACAAACAAACAAACAAACAAACAAACACACGTTACCTCTTTATTATATTAGTATAGATAATGTTATACATTCTTATTGTTTAAAAAAAACCTGCTAAGCCTTATGGCTTGTCTGCAGGTAAATATTATTTTTAAAAATGCTTAAATATATATTTAATTTCAAAAAATGTTTAAAATTTACTAAATTTAAATTAAATTAAATTAAATTTCATTGCGAGTTAATTAGAAAATTTTTATAAATTTTTTTAAAGTTGACCGTATTGGTTATATTTCTCAAGTTGTTTGGCAGTTCATTGTAGATTTTGGGTAGTATGACGTTTAGTCTTCGATCTCCATATGTGTTTTTGGTAGTTTTGACACATATGTGTTTTTGGTAGCTGAGTGAAGTCTTGTGTTGTACTGATGATCAATTCTCTCTAGAAGTTCTGGTTCATTAGATGATATATGTTAGATGATATATGTTTTTGATGTTGAGTATTTTTATTTCACGAGGTATGTTTTTAATTCGGTTGTTGCTTGTGTTATGATTGTCTGTTGAGCTGATGTTGTTGATTTCGATTGTTGTGTTGTTTTCTGGCAGATTTAAGTTAGGTATTTGCAGATTGTTGTTTAATGGGCTATTGTTGTTGATTACGATTGTTGTGTTATTTTCTGTCGGATTATTGGGAACTAATTGTAAATTGCTGTTATTTCTGAGGCTGATGCAGTTGATATTTGATGATGTATTGTTGTTATTAATGGTACCATTGCTGCTATTTGAAACTGTGTTGTTGTCGCTTACGTATCTGATATAATGGTTTGTTGGGTTGTTATTAGTTTGAAATGGTGTATTGTTGATAATGCTGTTGTGGTTGATGGATATATTGTTGTTGTTATGGGTAGTGTTGTTGCTGTTGCTGTTATGCGTATGCTTCATCCACAGAATTCTAAGGACACGGTTTTGTGTTTGTTGCAACCTTTTGCAGTGGGAGGAGTTGCCCCAAGTAGATATACCATGCCTAATGTATGATTCCGCTAATGCGAAGTATGCCTGACGAAGTACAAAATATGGTGCGGAATAGCTAAGGTGGTATAAAGAAAAGGCAGCTTTACGTAACTGTTTTTGTAGTTCATTAATGTGTACTTTCCATTTGAAAGTATCATCTATATGTACCCCTAAGTATTTGTAATGGCTTACTATACCGATCATAGTGCGGCAGTGATCATTTATGTGATCTGTTTTGTTGTGTATGCACTCTATATCATGGTATTTTAGTTTAACAAGGGATTTTTTCATGTTTGGTTGTCTGATATGCATGATTTTTGTTTTGGAGGCGTTTATAACTAAACCATTATCATGACACCATTTACACACTATATCAAGTTGTTGCTGCATCGATTTGGTGGCATTTTCATGTTTTTGTTGGTAACAATAATTGCTGTATCGTCAGCATAGGCGTAAGTGTGGCAGTTGTTTAGAGTATTTAACATATCATTTGCGTCAATTAAATATAGCAGTGGGCCTAGTTTTGATCCTTGTGGAACTCCCTGTTTTGTTCCGATTTCCTCACTGGTTTTGTTATTGATTTTGACTCTGTACGTTTTTAGATTAAGATAATCATTGAACCATGATAGAACATGCCCTCTTATTCCATTTCTTCCAAGGATGTTTTAAAGTTTTGAGTGAGATAATGTGTCGAAAGCTTTGCTAAAGTCTATGAATAAGACTAGGCAGTGCTCTACATTACTAATGGCAGAGTTTATGGTATTAGCAAATCTACCTAATAGTTGGTTTATATTTTTATCTTTCTGGAAACCATATTGATTTTTATTTATTATGCTGTATTTTTTTAAAAAAGCTTTCAGTCTTTTGACTATGATCTCCTCCAATACCTTTTCTATGACCGGTAGTATGGATATGGATCTATAGTTATTTACTTAATTTTTTTACCATTTTTGTAAATCGGTCTTACTAAAGATGTTTTTAAAAGTTTCGGAATACTTGCCGATAAAATGCTTTGATTTATCAGAGATGTTATTATTGGTGTAAAGATTGTAGCATTATTTTTAATGTCTTTAGGTCTAATTCCATCATAGCCAGCACCTTTTTTTATGTTCAGTTTTGTTAATATGTTGAAGATTTCTTCTTCTGTAGTATATTCAATATACATTGAGTTTCGTAGTGAGATTTCTCGATTTGTATTTCTTGTTTCTGTATCACAAGTGTGTATTATTTTTATCACGTTTTCATTAAAGTTTATGGCAAAATTTTGTAAAGTGTTTTCGATATTTTGATTTGTAAAGTTTTTTAGGATTTGTTCATCAATGTTTTTGACTGATTTACCCTTTATCTCATTTATGAGTTGCCAAATAACCCGCGGGTTATTACGATTTTCGACAAATTTTTGACGGTAGTAATTATTTTTTTCATATAAAATTGTTTTGTTTAGTTTGTTTCTGTATTGTTTATATTCAGTTTCATAGTTTTGATTTGTTTTATTATTTTTCCATTTTTTAAAAAGTTTATCCCGATATTCGCAGCATTGCACTAAATTATCACTTATCCACGGATTTGTAGATCTTTTTTTAATTGATTTTTTAATTACTTTAGATTTTTCATATATTTCATTAAACGTTTTATATATATTGTTGTAGAAATTATTTATATTATTTTGATTTATTAAATTCTTCCAATTTGTTTCGTTTATATTTTTATTTACTTTAAAAGTGCTTATGTACGTCTCTTCACTTAAACAGGTTGGCAATCTCTGTTGGTTTGTTTTTGTTCGATATAACAAAATATTGAAAAATGATCTGATATTGTTGTTTTAATTACGGCGGCATTAGCAATATCTTGAGTTAGTGTAATTTTAACGAGACAGTGATCAATGCATGTTTGTGTGTTTTTTTTTACATCGATTCGTGTTGGTTCATTTATCATTATTTGCAACCCGTTTGACACATATCAATATAGTTGGTTACCGTATTATTGTCACACAAAATATCAATATTTATATCACCCACAATAACAACATCTTGTTTGATACGAATTTGTTTGATCACTTGTTCTAATTCTGTAGTATACCTGTTTTTGTTTAGTTTGGGTTGGCGGTATATTGCTAAGAGGGAAAGAGGTTGTTTATTTATTTCAACTTCTAATTGTATTAACTCAAAGAAGACAGTATTTATTTTTATTTGCGTGCATTTTATATTTTCTTTTGTATACACCACGATACCCCCGCCCTTTTCATTTACCCTGTTTAAAAATGTAGAGTTGAAACCATATATATTATAAAAAGAAGTTTCTTCATCTGTTATATTTGTTTCGACGAGAGCTATAACTTGTATTTTTTCTATTATATTCTTTATTGTTGTTAAAAAAGTTTGAAAATTTTTTCTAAGTGAGCGAATGTTCATGCATATTATCGAAAAGGGATAACTTAAATGCATATTTTCAATTTGACTAAAATGATCATAATTATCTGTTTTTGTTAGAGTCATTTTATATGTATTTATTTTTATTTATTTTTAAAGCTGCTAAAATTTTATAAATTTTTTAAAATTCATTATTTATTAATTCGATATCGGCAGTGCTATTTATCATTATTTTGGGCGAATTATCCGATTTTCTTATGCATACTGTGCCATTTTGGATCCATACGTGTTTCCAATTACACTCACTAGCTTTGGTTTTGGTAGACCATAGCAATCGGCGATTATATGCTGTAAGCTGGTCGTTTATATATATAAATTTATTATTTGTATTATCACTGTCTTGATTAAGTAAATTAGGTTCGATTCTGTGCCGTTTGATTTTGCTCATGAATTCTCTTTTTTTGTTCAGTGTTGTGAATTCAATAATTGTAAAATCAGTGGTTCCTCTATTACCAGTTTTCTGGAATCGATACGAGTTGTTGATATCAAGGTTATTAATTTCCACCTCCACTGACTCAGCAATTGTTTTGTAATAATAAGTTTATTTTTAAACATTTTTTTGTATTAGATTATAATTAGATAATGTATATATATTTTTCATTATATTTTTCTTATTGCTTTTGCACGCGTTCTTTGTCTTATTTTTGTCTATTTTTTTTTTTTTTTATATTTATTAAGCTTAACTTTAATTTTACTTTTATTTTAACTTTATTTTAACTTTACTTAAACTTTACTTTTCTTAATTTTACTTTAATTTAATTTTAATTTCCTAAACTACATTTTTAATTTTAAGAGGGTTTTTCCTCAACCGTTCTTCACAATAATCATAATTCAACTCCTCGATCAAAATTCTTTTCTTTACATTCTACCTATCTTATTCATTCATTCATTATCTCTAGATAAAAACCTGTTTATTAAACAAACAAAATCACCACCAATTCATTGAGAACATTCATATGCATTCATAATATTCTCTAGTATTTATAACACTCCCACTCATATATGACTATGAGAGCAAGTGAGATCAATACAAGAAAATACGTGGTTTGACCAGCATGATTGCATATGAATGTGTTCATGATTTCATACAACACAATGAAGAGAAAAAAAATGCCATCAACATATTACCATATAAGGTGTTGTTTATATGTACATACTTGAACTTGAAAATAATTTCAAGATCAAGGTAATTATTTTTTTCTTCATTCTTATTCTGCTTGTAACAGAAATTCTTTTGTTACAGTAAAGCGCAAAACAGATCACCGTCACAGTTTTAATAATTTCGTTTGCGTTTAATGTTGAGTTTGTGACGTTTTTTATTTAGATGTTGTTTTTTAGTAAAAATTGTTGTTTTTTAGTAAAATTTTTTTAACCGACATATCTATTTGGTTTATTTTTTGGTCTTGTTTTTTATCGCGTTCATACTTGTGTCGCTAAAGTGGTTATGGATGACGCCATTTCTTTTATAGCATCTTTTAACTCCACTATAACATTCGTATTTTTTTCGTTATTAACATTGATCGTATTGTTTAAAAGTTCAATGGATAATTTAAGTTCTTTTAACTCTGATTGCACCGATATTAAATTCGAATTAACTGAAATTTCCGAATGAGAATCTTTAAATTTTTTACTCGAGCAATTGCTATCGTTATCATCATCCTGCCTCTGCTTTTTTTGCTGGGATATAAAATCAAACACACTTGTCGTACTGTTTGCATTTGCTTCAAACACGCTATTTCCCTTACACTTGTGACACCGCCAATCTTGTTTTTTAGCTCCCATGTTGTAGTAAGTCTTTTCTGACAACGAGCAGCAAGGGGTGAAGTGATAATTAGATCTGCACTTAAAACACTTAACATATTTAGTTGTTGTTATGGTTGTGTTGCACTCGTTACACAGAAAGCTCATATTTGTTTTTTTTTTAATTATTTTTTTTTTCGTTTTCGTTTTCTATATTCTTGTAATATTTTTGTGTACTACAATATTTAAGAAATGTATTGCGTATAAAAAAAGGCGTAATATAGTTTTTAATAAAAAAAACACTTTATTAATACGATTTTTTTTAGCTGTTTTAACTTTAATGAAAAGGATTTTTTTCACAGTTTTTAAATATGTATTATTCGTTTTTTTAAACGTTTTTTACCCGATTGTTTTTGATATAAAAGAATATTTTGTTAAGACGATATGAGAAACACAACCGCTCATTTTCCATTTTCCATTTTTCATTTTGCATTTCCCATTTTTCCATTTCCATTTTCCATTTTGCGTTTTTCATTTTTCATTTTCATTTTCCATTTTTCATTTTTCATTTTCATTTTTCATTTTTCATTTTTCATTTTTCATTTTTCAATTGTCAATTTCCATTTTCCATTAGTCATTTTTCATTCTATAATTTTCATTTTTCAATTTTCATTTTCCTTTTTCCATTTTCCCTTTTTCAATTTTCATTTTCCGTTTTCCATCTTCCATTTTCCATTTTCAATTTTCCATTTTTCATATTTCAGTTTTCGTTTTCTATTTTCCACTTTCCATTTTTCAATTTTCATATTCCATTTTCCACTTTTCAATTTT
The DNA here is from genome assembly GCA_963682025.1 of Cordilura impudica. Classification (NCBI taxonomy): domain Eukaryota; kingdom Metazoa; phylum Arthropoda; class Insecta; order Diptera; family Scathophagidae; genus Cordilura; species Cordilura impudica. Next base: position 169,629,182 of record OY821519.1, on the reverse strand, counting down.
CATTTTCCATTATTCATTTTTCAATTCTCATTTTTCAATTTCATTTTCCATTTTTCATTTTGCATTTTCCATTTTTCATTTTTCTTTTTTCATTTTCCATTTTTCATTTTCCATTTTCCATTCTCCATTTTTCATTTTCCGTTTTTCATTTTCCATTTTCCATTTTCCGTTTTTCATTTTCCATTTTCCATTTTTCATTTTTCATTTTCCATTTTCTATTCCCTATTTTACATTTTCCATTTTCCGTTTTTATACCCTATACCACTATGTGGTTTGGGTATAATGACTTTATGCTGCTGTTTGTAACTACCAAAAATATTTGACCTAGATCCATCTTTTATTATACCGATCGAATCAGAATCACTATCTGATTCGATTTAACGATGTCCGTCCGTGTGTCCGTCCGTCCGTCTGTGTGTCCATGTAAACCTTGAAATCAAACTGCAGGTCGCAGGTCTAGACCGACTATAATTTTTTACTTGTTCATTTTCCATTTTTCATTTTTATTTTTCATTCTTCATTTTCCATTTTCATTTTCCATTGGAAAATTTCCATTTTTCGTTTTCATTTGTTCTTTCATATTACCAATTTTTTTTATTATAACGTGATAACGATAAAAAAATATGTGGCAGTACTACTAACATGAGGTATGTTATTGTGATCTTGCTATTGTTAATATATATGCATATTATTTTTGTGACATTTTTTTATGTTGTTGTACAATTATTATGTTCAACCACTAAACTGTTACAACAAACATACTGGGTTTTATGTTTTTTTTAGAGATATCTACATATTTTTGTTCGTATCTAATCACATGATGTCTGATGTAGTCCATTTTCAATACCAACCTGCTGGGAATTATGGCAAATGATATTTTTGTCACCTCATCCAGTTAGACGGCTTTTTTGCGAATGAGCGTGATTTCAACAGACAGACGGACAGCCGGACATTGCTATATCGACTCGAGCTGTGATAAGAATCAAGAATATATATACTTTATGAGGTCGGAAATTAGTTTTTCGATGCGTTACAAACGGAATGACAAATCTATATATACCCTCTGCCACTGACGTGTGGAGGGTATAAAAAACCGCGTGCAAATATAAAATATGCAATCCAACATTTATGGCTGACAGTCCAACGATAAACAATAATAAAATACAGTAACGAAGATCGATAATTTATGAAGTACACTAGCGATTAGACAGTGGCGGTAACAGGTACTAACATTTGATTTTTATAGTTATTAAAGCTAATAATATTTTTATCTACGCTATGCATATTAGTTACCAGTTTATTACATTCTCCTTGATGTTTTTGGAGGGCTAGTTCATTGTAGAAATATAACAGACCACTGCTGCACATATGCATTTTCCCATTATATTTTGTTAGTTGACTTTGGATCAATCTGTAATTATATAAAACAAAAAAAATATTTTTTCTGTAGTATTCGTATTTAACAAGACGTTTTTAAATTTTTTTCGTTATAAATCTATTTCAATTAGCTTACCTTGAAATGTTTTTAATCCACACATAATGAAACTTGTCTTCATCTTCCACCAACAATAAACTTATACTAGCAGATTCCAGCGCTCAAAATTCGAGTTCAATTTCTAGGCAGCTTTATTTTTCAACTTAGCCAATTCACAAACCAACACTTTTATGGTTTATTATTATTGTGAATGAAGATAACAAACTCATTAACTAACACATTAACAAATTTAATAAAACACACATAGCATATGTAAAATTTTATGTATGTGTTAGTAGCAACTTTAAATGCAATTTAATCAAAATAAAGGAAAAGATTTAAAAATCTGTACATCTGCAAAACGGCTAAAAAGAAATACCTTTCAAACAATATATGTTTGGTCAAAATCGGGATAAAGCGGTAGAACAAAACATTGGTCACAAGAAATCGCCTAGCCTAATAATATTGTAGATGATGAGATTTTTCATCGGCAGTAAAATAGTATGTTGTTATAATTTGTTATTCTCCAAGCCAAAGACATTTATACTTATATCCGCGTTATTTAACTCAAAGACTTTAATTTGATTGACTGGTAGCGGAAAGTATAAGTTTGTAAAATTTAAGACCACACCGCTTTCCAAAACTATGATTTCAGCTGTAATGTCATTGATTTTGTATGATTAACATCTGTTTGTATTATCAGAGAATGGGTAAATGCTGATATTAAAGCCCATTTAAAGCAAAATTCATCATTATATTTCACATTAACAGCCTGTTTTTTGTAATAGTTGGCGGCAAGCATAACTATTGGGATCCTTTTATACATTTATATTGATTGATATTAATTTCAATATGTGATATTTCAATTAATATCCATCCGCTATCTCTCTCCTGAAATTCGCTAATTTTTTTTAAATATACTAAATTGCTTTGAATATAGTTGTAAAAGGTCATCTGTTGTCATACTTTCACTGACTATAACCATTTTTGTTTGATGTGATTTCAGGTATATTTCGCATAATTCCGATTCTACTTTTACCAGCATATACTTGCAAAATAATTCGCAATTAAATTTTACGTTCCTATGCTTTTGAAGAACACGCTGTATTACTTCAGTCACATCATCGTTTATTATATTTAGAAAGTTTTCCGGTATAAGATTTGCTTTATCAATGTTTTCAAAAACATATGTTTCAATACGATTCTTGAATGCCGATAAAATACATTTGATGCTGTTATTCATTTGGCCTACGGAATTATGATTATGTTGGTTTGTTCGCAAATGATATGACCATAATGATTTGCTTTTTCTTCTCTTTCTTTAAAATGGTGTATGAGATGATTATGGTGCAAAAATCTTTTCTATTAGCAAACATTATATCACATGTTGTACATGTCAATTGATGACATAATTTTACATACTTCCTTAACGAATTAGCATGTTTATATGCTTTTGGGCAAAATTCGCATAAGAAATCAGCTATCTTATTTTTTATTACTGTTTTATTTTTATTTACTCCAAAACGATAAATTATAATTATTGTCGTTTCTAAATATTTTCTTCTCCTGGTCCTAAATCAACAATTGTTGTATCACCAATGATGGTGCACTTTTCCGGTAGGAATATTATATATGATTTCAATTCCAATATAATGTTTATCTCTTCTCTGTTTTATGATTTTTATGGATGAGTCCTTCGGGAAGTCCTTTATTGATAAAATTGATGTCCTTTATTGGAAAAATTGATGTCCTTTATTAATAGTTTGATGTCCTTTATTAGTAATTTTTTTTTTGTTGATAAAAATTGATGTCCTTTGTTAGTAAAAATTGATGTCATTTATTGATAAAATTGGTGTCCTTTATTGATAAAATTGTTGTCCTTTATATATAAAATTGATTGTTTATATTTCTTAGCAGCAACTTTGCTAATAGGTTTGTTAATTTTTTATATTCACTTCACTATTAAGAATTTGGTAGACAAATGAGATTAATCTATAAGCGTGAAACTCTTTTATACTATAAGTTCCATATACACACAGGCACCCACACACACATACACACACTACCTAAAACAACTTTTTCTTTTACTCTATACTCCACTATCACAATCACAATCTAAACTTTATATAGATGTATGAATCACCCCAGTAGCTCATTGTGAGCATGTTTAAATATGTTCATTTTTATTGACAATATCAAATTTATTTTTAGTTAATTAACTCATAACCACAGAAGCTATGTATTTCTTATCAGTTATGTACGTCTTATTAGTTATCTATATAGTTAGTTAATTAACCCATAACCACAGAAGTTATGTACTTCTTATCAGCTATGAACTTTATGACCTTCGTACCAATTATGTACTTCTTATAAAATCTATATTTATTTAATTAACTCATAACCGCAGAAGTCTTGTACTTCTTATCAGTTATGTTACCTACATTTTTCTTAGTTGTGGTCTTAGTACAATAAACCTATTTATATTGATTAGTTATATTATTATGGACTTATCTTGTGTCTCGAAAGTGTTGAAAATTATCAAATTTAATTAATTGTTGATGAAACATAAACTATAATTGAATAGTCTTTTTTAATATATTTCTTCAGCTTCATTAAGATAATGATTCAAGATAGTTCTGTAGTTATATCTGGTAACGATCAGCTTTATACCTGGTAACGATCACATTGGATAGCGCACTATAAAGATCATAGTTATAAAGAATATTTTGACAGTTTTGGAAACTTGCAACCTCCGCTTGAAATAGCTACTTATTTACAAACCCTCTTAGTATTTATTGCGGTTAACCCCTTAGTGTTCATTGATTTTTTAAACCCCTAACGTATAGAAAAGACCGTAAAGTCCCACATGATTACACATGCTTATTAAAGGGGTTAATAGTGTTATCAACCAAGATTATAATCCCTTAGTGTACATCGATTATTTAAACCTCCTCCGCCTCCCTTGCCATCAAAAAAGTTCAGAAAAAACCCACATGATTATTAAAGGGTTATAATTTACGATGAAGTTATCACATTTCTCTAATTTTGAAATATATTGTGGTTAATTGCATTCATATAATCTAGCATTTCTTTTCACTTTTCAGAAATAATCGTATTTATATAAATTATTTTATAAATTATTAAGTATTTATGAAGTAAATTTTTATTAATTTTATTATTTCTTTAGTTACAACACAATACAGTTTTAGTTATTAGTTTTTTGAAACAATTCAGATTAATGAATTTCATGAATTTCTTTTACAACATAATTTCTTTACCTACTATGTAGGTCTGAGTTTACTTTTCAAAACTGACTCTATTTTACTTAATCATAATAAATATAAAGAATGGTCAATTCCTCCACGACAGAGAAACACCACCGAAAAAATGCCAAAGCAAGCCAAACCTGAAAACCATAAAAACGCAACTCAATCAAAACATATGGTTGACATAAATTCAAGTCAAGTGCCTTGGTTTCACAATCATAAATCGTGAAAGTTTCAAGTGCACTGACTTGAGGACTGTTTACGCTGCAGAATTAGAGGACAAAATAAAATGCAGCGGTTTGAGGAAATGTTTTGTGAAACTGACACCCAAAACAATTAAAAGTGCGAATGGTCGTTATTGGTGCCAGAAAAATAATAAATAAAAATGCCTGGGAATGCAATATGATATTGCGACATAATGACAAATGTTAAACACAGCAATACGAGGTTGCGGCATACTCGTGCCCATTTGATGAGGGCAGAACATTTATAGAATAAATGAACTAAATTTGTCATGTTGGGTGGCAACATATTTATTTTTACAGAAATGAATGACGACACATGAATGTCCATCATAATGGGCGGTATGTTTTCTTTAAACATGAAAAATGAATGGCGAACTGTTTGTTCACCATATTGGACGACATAATTGGCGGACTGACTTATTCACCATATTTGGGCGACGTATTTGTTGGCATGTCTTTCACAATGTGTGACGTGCCTTAACTGCTCCCCCTTTTAAGTTTCAGACGTCCCTGTCTGATTGACACTACGGACCACATTGATGAGGTCGATTCTCGCTCGCCTTTTCGTTACAAAGAATTTGATAAGGGAGATTATGAGTGCGAAAAATATGATCGATGAAACTGAAATTGCAACGTAGTAAGCGTTCTCCACATTGGAATGAAGCTGGGAAATGGTCTCTCTGTTTTTGATATTTAATTCGTGGAGGTATGGTAGAGATAACTATGGTTTGTGGTCTGAAAAGTTAACAGAGTGGGCAATAGGGATTTCAGGGCTAATGAAATCAATTTTCCTAAGATTTATCAGTTTCGTATTGTTGCTAATTAGTTTATTTTCAAAGGTAATTAGAAAGGTGCCCTTTGGAAGATTTTTTTCCTTGCCTTGGGCTGAAATGCTCGCTGGTTGGTCATTTATGATGACGATACCGTCGTCAATAGGATTGATGGTTGGCATGCTCTGTGCCGAAATTGTGTTGCAATGACCTGTATTTTTGTTGAGTAAGTTTCCAAGACAAAATTCATTGGTGCTTCTAAGTTTCTGTCAGAATGAGGAAAAGGCTTTTCTTGTACAGTTTTTTAATATAACGTAGCTATTCATACATTTGGCTACTTGATTAGATTCAAATGATAAGATTTTATTATTGTGTATTACGGGAAAAATTAATTTTTTATTACATAGCTGCGTAATAATAGGGAACTTAATTAAAAATGTTATACTTTCCATGCTTTGCAAAACCTTTAACTTTGAATTGGCGACAATTTCGATTGTACTGATGTTAAGAGTGTTTTCTGCATTTAAAATAAAATTTATTTCCGGGGTATCAAGCAACGTAGGATTTATGATGTCGGCCTTGGCTAGGGCTATAGATAGCGATAAGCTATCGAGTTCGCTTAAAACCGCTCTGTTCCTACTGTTCAGCAGGTCGTAGACTTTTTCTGAGTCGAAGTCACGTTCCTTTGTTTTATTGAGAAGTAAGTTGACGGTACGAGTTAAGTTATTAATTTGCGCTTGTGTGTCAGTGTTAATTATGATTTGTCTGTTGTTAGCAGAGATTAGTTCGCCCTGCTTGTTGCGCACATCATTGAATGCCGCCAATAACTTTTAATGCAGTACCAATTATGTTGAGACTACGTGCATGCCTATGGTGGACCCATAGTGCGTTCAACATTTTTTCTATTTCGTTAATGTCGGATAGGAGTAATTTCCTCATGTTGGACCTAGGGAACACATGTGAAAGGGTTTTCGTCTCTGCAATTATTGATATGAAATCAGTTAGGTTGGTTACGTGAGCCAGGGTTTTGTAATTTTCAAAAATAGCAACCGGCCCATCTGCAACTGGGATATAGTGAGAGGAGCTGTAGTCGAAAATGGTGGAGTTTAAAGTTGGGATGGTGTTCCACAAAATTAGGGTTCTGCAATAAGGAGTAGTATGTTATCTTTATGGACTATTTTATTGTCAACTCTTAGAGTGGTTCCTAAATCTGCCTGTACTATTTTTTGGTCATAGACTTTTGAGAATTTATTGCCTAAAGGCTTGTATCTTTTTACAAACACTGTTTAACCAGGGTTGTATGCTTTGGTAATTCTTTTTTTATTGTGAAATGTAAGGTCACTTTTTTGTTTATCGATGAGTCTTAACTGTACTGTTTTCCTAAGGTCTTCTGAAACAGAATGGATTATGTCGATTGACCTGACTTTAGTGGTAGAGTGAATTGTTCTGTTATATTTTTCCGTTGCCATAAGTATGTTTCCAAAGAGTCGGCCGTTGGGTCGTCAATTTTCAGACACCTAGCAATTTCTGTGAGAGTGCTGTGGAAACGTTCGAATTGTCCATTTGTAGTGCTGTGCAATGGCGGTGTTATAAAAATACTTGCCCCAAAATGATCCTTTGCAAGTATTTTTACGGTGTTAGAAACGAGGGCTTTTTCGTTGTCACATATTATTGCCCTGGTTGTAAAAAAAATTCAAAATTTCAATAAATTCAAATTTTCAAAATTTCAATGATAGCCCTGGAAGCTATGCTTTTAACCATTGCGAATTTGGAAAACTTATCTACACACGTCAAAAATAGTTTTTTATCTGTGTTGTAAATATCTATGTGCAATATTTCACCTGATGAGGATGGGATAGGAGTAGGACCTATTTCATGGTTTTTTGGATGTCTACAGTACTTTGCCTGTCTGCATGTTTTACAATTCAGAGCAATTTGCTTTGCCTTTTTCCTGATGTTCGGGAAATAGGAGTCTCGGAGGATTTGTTTCACATTTTCGGCTGGAGAGCGATGAGCTCTAGTGTGTTCATTAAGTAGAATTTCATTCTGATCTTCGACATTGAAGACATCCGTGACTTGTTTATTCGCGTATTTAAATTTAACTGACGGCAAATCTGTTGTCAAAGCATGTTGTATTTGTCCTAATGTGTGGAGATCACAGTGAATTCCGTTAACTACCTGCGGGTTTGCTACGTCTTTGATTATACCAGGGAGCTCGTCAAGATTTGTGAATGTAATGCAGTGGCGTATACGGTCTCTGAAGGATTTTCGTTTCTCGACCAGATTCGGTACCGTGAACAATTATGATTTGATTTCTAAAACAATTTATTGGGTTTTCGACCGCTGGGATTATTTCGGTAAGTGAGATTTCACTGGCACAAGCTTGCAATGAAGATTGTGATGCTGTATCGGTGACAACATTGAGAAATTTTCTGGAAAGAGCGTCTGCTACAACATTGTCTTTACCTGGTTTATAATGAAACGTAGGTGAAAATTCTTTTACAAAAGCTTTCCATCGTTTCAGTTTTGAATTAGGGTTTCGTTCAGAAATGGCGAATGTTAGGGGTTGATGGTCAGTGAATATGTTTAACTGGTTTATGCCGTAAATGTAATGCCTGAGTGTTTTGAGGGCCCATAAGATGGGTAAGAGCTCTCTTTCGTTAGTGGCATAATTTTCTTCAGTGGTTGAAAGAGTATGTGAAATCGTTGTAATGGGGCGTCCTTCTTGTGAAAGGACGGCGCCGATGGCGTCGGATGAGGCGTCAGTTGTTAAGTCAAAAGGCTTGCTAAAATCGGAATAGAGGAGTAGTATGTCTTCTGAAGCAAGAAGTTTTTTTTAGCTTGTTAAAAGCAGATATGGCCTCATTGTCTAACTTTATTTGTACGTGTTTTGATTGACGCGTACCAATATGACCATTATCACCTCGCAACAATTTGGTAAGGGGTTTTGCAATGGCTGCATAGTCTTTTACGAACCGTCTATAATAAGCTGCAAGCCCTAGGAACGATCTGAGGGCCCTTGAGGTTTTGGGAGGTTCATAGTCGATGATGGCGGCAACCTTGCTTGGACAGGTTTTTATGCCATTGGTGGTGACGACAAATCCTAAAAATTCAACCGATGTTTTAAAGAATTTAGATTTATCTATGGAGACCCTCATATTTGCTTTGTAGAGTTTATGTGATATCCTGTCGATATCATTTATATGACTCTGCTCGGTGTCAGAGAATACAATGATGTCGTCTTTATAGACGTGGCAGGATTTACCTATTTATTTTCTTAAAACGTCATCAATAGCTCGCTGAAAGATGCTGGGTGCATTTTTTAATCCGAACGGTAATCGGCAGAATTCATATTTACCGTTATTTACACTGAATGCAGTCTTTTCGCGATCACGTTCGATAAGATTTATTTGATGGAACCTGCTTTTAAGGTCTAGCGTAGTGAAGAATTTGGCCCTTCCAAGGTTAGCCAAGATGATAGATGGGTCTGGAATGGGGTATTTATCACACACGGTTTTCGATTTAAATTTTGTGTAGTCGAATACTAGGCGTTTATAGGTCTGCCGTGCTCATCGATGCCTTTTTTGTCAACAACCCAAACGGGGCTGTTATACGGTGACCGTGAAGGTCTGATGATGCCATCTTTTAGAAGTTTCTGAACTTCGCTATTTACAAATTCGACCATGGACATTGGGTAAGCGTGATACCTAGAGTAGACAGGTTCTTGGTCCTTTGTTCTTATAGTGTTAGTGTTGAATGGAAGCGCTTCGTCAGGGTTTGCAAAAACACAGTCATTTTCCTGGATCATTAAAAAAAAAGATTTTTCGACATTCATGGGAATTTTTTGTTCCGTTAGCGAATGTACCATATTCAAATTTAAATATTTCAGTTTTATTTGACCACCGTCAAAAAAAATAGTGTCTTTACCTGCGTCTATTATTGCGTTTGCTCTTTTTATTAAACTGAAGCCTATTATACCATCAAAGAGGGGTAGGTTATGGAGTAGATAGAAGGTTTCGGTAGGTTGAGAACATTTACAAGGGTACCGTGGTTAATTTCAGTTGCTCCGTGAATTGATTTGACTAAGAAGGGTCGGGATAATTGTCTTATTCCCTTAAGTTTTTCAGAATTTTTTATGTAGCTTTTAGTGGCACCTGTGTCTACCAAAAGTTTGATAGTATGCGCACCTATTGTTCGTTATATGTGGCATCTACTAGTCCCTCGCATATTTCTTCAGCATGTTCCTGATACCCTATATCGCCGTCGATAGGAAGTTGCTCATTCAGATGATTGATCCTTTGAAATTTGTTATTGTTAAATCTACCTGATTCTGGAGTTCTTTTAAATCCTTGTGGGAAGTAATTAGATCTTATTGACCTCATACTGACATCTGTGTCCAATGCATGATTGCTTGGTTGTGGCACGAAAGTTTATTGGTTGGTTTGAGGGAGATTTTATGTCTGATATCGAGAATTTGAGGGATGTCCAACATTTCGATTTGAGTTCGTTCGATAGTGGGGTTGTTGTGATCTTTGTTGGAAACTAGTTGAGTTAAATGGCCTGTTAGTGCCATCTCTATGGTTCTGCATGTAAGGTGCTTTTTGGGGTTGCTGTTGTGTTGAGAAGTTTCTGTTCAACCCATTGCTGTAAATCTCAGCAAAGTGATATCTGTTATGATTCGTCTCAAGTTCCTGAGCCATTGCTAGGGCTGAAGGTAAATCAGTAGGTTTGTACGAAAATAAGGTAGTGCATAGGGGTTTGCGAAGTCCTGAAATGAAGACACGGAGTGCATCTTGCCGGTATTTTATATTAAATGAAGCTATCAAAGAGGCGTCGTTTTGATGAGACATTAAAACTTTATTCACAATTGCTGTTAGCTTGCGTTCTACTTCGTCGTAGAACTGAAGTAGAGTCTTTTGGCCTTCTCGTAATGTTGAGAGTTATTGCTCTAACGTATAGATTGACTTTTTGTCAGAGTATGCAAAATCTAGTCGTTCTATAATGGCATGAAAATTCAATACTGTATTGCAGGTGCAAAGTACCGAATCGGCATTTCCAACAACTTTATTGCGCAGTGTTGCGACTGCTTGGTAATATTTTGAGCTGTCTGTGAAAGGCTCAAAGAGTTTGTGGGCTGTAACTGCGGCTTGTCGCCAAGAAACGTATTTGTTAGCATCACCTCTAAATTCAGGAACCGATTTTACTATATCCAATGTCTCATCGCATTGGATACCTGGAATGATTTCAATTGCCTTGTGTTCGACAACAACTGAGGTGGGCTCTAGGGCTCCGAGTCTATCGCTAAGTTCATTGATAGTATCTTGGAACTCTTGCCTAGTGCGATTTGTGGCTTGAAGAATAGCTGTTTCAAGAAGAGTTTGTACAGTTTCTGCATTCATATTGGTTTTTACGTATGTGTCGGAAATTGTTAGGTTCGAGAGTCTAGATAAAAGTCGTTCGGTCTCTGAAAGGATGCTATCGCCTTCCTGCATTGAGTTGGATGAGCAATTATAATGGGAACTCTATGACCCAAAAAGATATATATTTTTGTAAATAAAGATAAAGTTTTGCAATTACAAAAAAGGAAAAATTAAAATCTTAATAGCTGTTTTCTAATAAAAAAAAAAGTTAAATTTCGGTTTACAATTAACAACAAAAAGGAACCTAGCTAAATTTAAGTATAAAATTATGATTAATTTTTTCAAAGGTTTTATAAAAGATTTGCATGACATCGTCCAAACGGGGTATCCTCTTAAGGAAGGTGTACGTTATGAGAGGTTCCACTGTGCATGGAAAATTGAATGTGCTGAAAAATTTAAGTCATATACAGTTATGTACTTCCTATCAAATCTATATTTATTTAATTAACTCATAACCGCAAAAGTCATATACTTCTTATCAGTTATTTTTTTTTTATCAGTTATATACTTCCTATCAGTGTTGACCTTTATGTACTTCTTTATCGTCCAAAGGGAGTGTCCGCTTAAGGAAGGTGTCCGTCCACTGGAGCCACACTTTTACTGAAAAAGTGAATTTGTACTCTCATATACTTGCTACTCACAATTTTATGTCTCAGCAACATTTTTATGTTTTTGTCTAAACAAAGCTGGCTTTATACACAAGTATTTGGGCGCCAGCAACATGTTTTTCCAAATAGAACTTTTGTCGTGAACACAATCCAAACAGTTTGCACATCCTCTATATTATATGGCCCTTGGTCCTCGATTCCAAGTGCTTTTTTGATATGGCCATGAACTCATTTTCTATTTCGCTTTTGTTTAAATTAGTGTAACTGTCAGCATCTTCATTAATTTCTGCCTTTTTCTTTAATATGCGGTTCACTGTCGAATTATCACATTTATATTTTAAGCATATTGCTTTCTATTTCTTTACTTAATTTTAGTTTCTCTTTAATTGGTAAAACTGTTAATTTTTTTGGAGTTAGTTTTAAATGATCTTCACTGAACCCTGCTAAATTCTGATAGTAGGAAGAAGAATGAAGAATGAGGACTGTTTTGAATTTTGATACGAGTTCTTTCGTGTTTTTGTGATCTAAAAATGAGTAAAGTTGACTTTTCTATATGTATCACAAAAACTTTTTATACCACCATTTACTTTGTGTGTGTATTTTTTCATTAACATTAAAATAAATAAATTTGTTTTGAATTTGTTTTTCCTATGAGGCAGCTAAAGGTGCTTTTTTATGAAAACAACTTAAAACTTTCCAAAAATATGAGGCGCTTATCTCAAATGTGCAGGTACAAAAAGTGCACTTAAAGAAGGAAATCATTATTGAATTTTGAAAAATAGAACGCAAAACAAAAATTTTGTGCAACTATAGGCAAAGTGCACTTAAGAAAAAGACAGTTAAGGTAAAATTACTTAATATACCAATAATATAATTTAAAGGTAGCTCTGTTGAAAAAATAGTGGGCTTTACTTTTATATACTATGTCCATTTATATAACACGCAGTGTGTATGCTTATGATATCAGTTGACCTCAGAGACGATTTCTTTGTGATAGGTTCACAGGGTAAAAAAATAGGTCATAAAATCTGCATAAATTTAGTATTTTTATTGTTTTACTTACCAATACAGATTGTTAGTACAACACATGGTTGCGAAAAACTATAATTTTGTTTTTGGAATTTCTTGGAAAATAAATAGAATAATATTATTTGAAAAGGGTGTAAATATATTTGGAAAAATAATATTTTAATAATAAAAAATATGTCTTAAATAGTTTGATTTAACATGTTCATTAGGGCGTTTTCCAAAATATTTTTTTGATTTTTCTAAGTCTTGGAGCGCAACATCAATTCGTATGTCCTAGAAGAATTTTGAAATATTTTGCAATTTTTCTACAAAACTATATTCTTACTAAATCAAGAGCATTTGTGGAAAATATTTGGAATATTCTATATATTCTTACTAAATCAATAGCATTTATGGGAAATATTTGGAAATATGTCTCGGCAGAAAAGTTTCCGCCCTTGCGGTCATTGATATTTTCCATAAAATCAGGTTATGAAACCTATTTTTTCTCTGGTGATTTATTTTATTTCTTAATTTGGTGAATTAGTTCGGTTAAAATGTAAAATCAAAATTAAAATTTAGAAGAAAGTTTCTTTTCCTCGCAGTTTTAATATGATTTTCCTTTCGTCAGGGTTAATTTCTTTTGTTTTTTGCCCATTGTTGAAGTCAAGAAACTGTATTAACGCAATATAACGTTTATTACATTTGTACGCATACTTTTTGTTCAAATTTAAAGCAAGTTGCGTTCTTTAATTCGAGTTATTTTTTTGTAACAATCTAAAAGTGTGCAAAATGCTTAAAATATTGCAAGAACAATAGGAAGTTTGTAGAAAAAAAACTGCCTTTATCTATACTAATATAATAAAGAGGTAACGTGTGTTTGTTTGTTTGTTTGTTTGTTTGTAGGGGGTAATCTCCGTAACTAGCCATCTGATCTTCCTGAAATTTTCACAGAGTCTTACTGCGGATATGGGAAGTGCTATAGGCTATAATTTTTTTAATATTTTTAGTGAGCGTGGCACCTCCCACACAAAGTAAATTTTTAATATCATATACATATTTTGAGTACTATGACAGGGAGAGCTTTGCAAATTTGTGTGAGGTCACCTATTGTTAATATTAGTAGCCACGCCGGAAATGGGCCGGATCGGAGAAGTGGGCGTGGTACCTCCCATACAAATAATAATTCAATGCTATATATCTCGAGTACTATGATAGAGAAAGCTTTTCAAATTTGTCTGATGGCACCTATTATTAATGTGAGCAGTCGGACTAAAAATGGGCAGTATCGGACCAATAGGCGTGGCACCTGCCATACAAATAAAATATAAAATGCCATATATCTGGAGTATTGTTATAGTGAGAGTCTTGGGACTTTGTGTGAACCCATAAGTTATTCATATGATTAGTTAGACAAAAAATGGGCGTGATCGGAGCAGTGGGCGTGGCACCGCCCGTACAAAGTAAATATATGATATCATATAACTGGTGTACTAAAAGAGGGAAGCTTTGGCACTTTGCACGACACCATCAGATCTTAGTATGAGTAGTCAGACAAAAAATTGGCGGGTTCACACCAATGGGCGTGGAACTCCCCATGCAAAGTAACTATTTAATGTCATATATTTGGAGTACTGTAAAAGAGAGAGCTTTGTGGCTTTGCGTGAGCCCATAGGTTCTTTGTGTGATTAGTCGAACAAAAAAATGGGCGTGATCGAAGCAGTGGGCGTAGCACCGCCCATGCAAAGTAGATATCTAATATCATATAACTGGGAAAGGCTCGACATTTTGCACGAGTCCATCAAATATTAATGTGAGTAGTCCAATAAAAATTGGGCGGGATGGGATAAGTGGGCGCGGCACCTCCTATATCAAAAATATGATGTACTACGAAAGCAACAGTCTTTTGACAAGTACATGACTTATCAATGTGATTTGTCGTGGAAAATATATCGTCAAAATCAAAAATCGCCAAACCTAAAATTCGCGAAAAATAAAAATCGCCCAAAAACAAAAATCTTCAAAATGGGCAAAATCAAAAATCGCTAAAAATAAAAATTGCCAAGTGATATTTTAAGTTCAAAGCCAATAGTTAAGTGGTGCCAGATCTAATTTGGAAAATCCATGTTCTTCTCATGGGCAGCTACATGTACCTCCAGGGCAGGAACGCCGAAAAATCTGATAATTGTTGTACCGAATTAAAAAAAACAAAAAACATTTTATATCAGCAAGTATCAAAATAAAAGAATCTATATTAATGATCTATACTTAGCATACTAAAGAGGTAATGTGTTTGTTTGTAGGAGGTAATCTCCGTAACGACTTATCTGATCTTCCTGAAATTTTCATTGATTCTTACTGCGGATATCGGAAGTGCTACAGGCTGTATTTTTTTAATATTTTTAGTGGGCGTGGCACCTCCCATACAAAGTAAATTTTTAATATCATATATATTAAGTACTATGATAGAGAGAGCTTTGAAAATTTATCTTAGGTCATCTATTATTAACGTGAATAGTCAGACAAAAAAACGGGCGGGATTGGACAAATGCGCATGGCTCCCCTATACAAACTTAATATTAAATGTGATATATCTGAATTACTGTGTTAGTGAGAGCCTTGGGACTTTGCGTGAGCCTTTTCATAACAATTCGGAAGGGGGGGGAGGGGGAGGGTGTAGCGAAGCACACCGGGTTACATCTAGTATATACTAAAACAACTTTAAAAGTTTGAATAGGCGCGTACACATAGTTTTTCTGCTAAGTGTACATGTTTGAACACAGTGGATATTTAAATTACGCCAATGCGTAGTTTTTATTAATTTCCTTTTTATTGTAAAATAGATTGCAATTAAATGCAATAAAAAAAATTTTTAATTTTTAATTTAAAACTTCCATTTGGACTTCAAAGTCCGATATCTAATTTTTCTTAGGTCGTTTGATGGATATTCTATCAGAAAGATATGAAGGTTCACGCATATCTATAATATTAAGGCAGGGCGATTTCTTGTGACCGATGTAAGTTTGTCAGTTTTAATCCTATTTTGACCAAACATACCTCATTTGAAAAGTACTTCTTTTCTATCAGATTTACATATTTTAAATTTTTTTTGGAGCAAAATGCGTTTAAAGTTGCTAATAATACAGACGCCAAACTATACAATACTGTGTGTGTGTTTATTAAATTTGTTAATGTGTTTGCAAAAAGCCCTGTGTTGAATTGAAAAATAATCTTGGACATAAACTAATAACGATAATGCGAATTGGCTCAAACCAAGTAGCAGACACACCTACAACAACAACACCTGAATTTTAAAAATATAGGAAAACTCGCCCATCTTGTTGTTTGACTCTGAGCATTAAAGTGACTTACATTAAAGCAGTGAAGGCCATACCAAGCACGCTGGTGAACGGCTTCTTATATGTATTATAATGGAAAAAGAATGATGATTTATTTTATTAGTTGAAAGGATGCATCGTTGCTTGGATTTATATCATCGTGTGAGTGTTCAAATAATTAGACATCTGTATTGTTCGGTTGTTGGAATAAAAAGCCTTCTTTATTTAATAAAGTCCCTGCTTATAAACTAACAATTGTGAGTGATTCTAAAATAGTTTTGGGTGTGGCTTTCTAAAGTCACTCCATAATTATAATTTTGTTCTAACTCTATTTTTAATATTAGTATAAACATAAATATGTACAATTGTACCAGGCGACTATGAATTTTGGGTGGTTCTTCTATTAAAATTAATTTCATACATTGAGTACAATTCCAAACAAAGGGAGTGGAATTGTACTGGTTAAAGTACATGCCGATACAATACACTAACACATGCATTGTATTCGGTTTACACATGAAATCAAATATAGTTGATCTACATATCGATCAATCAACTCTATTCGATCGCATTGCTTTGTAACTGTAACCCGCTTAGTCAAACAAACACACTAAGTCATTTATTAACGTCGCTTGACCTACCCCAATATCCACTTGATATTTTCTGTTGTACATTTTACTTTCGCTAGCCAATGTACGTGTGTGTGTATGTAGGTTTGTTTGTTTTGATTTTGTTTTACTAGCACCTCATTGTGCTTACATACATTTATACAAGTTAGGGTACGTAGCCCCAATGTGACAAATTCTTTGTCAATTGCAAGATAATGCAACATGAGCGCTACACGCGCACTTGAAAATACTAAAATTAAAATTATAATTTCGTAGCAGACGCTACCTTGCATTTTTTCGTGTAAATTTGGTTCACACGAAAATGTGAAGCCGTTTTGCTGACAAGCATAATTGTGTTTGTGTTTTTGTTTGCATATGAAGTTGTAGAACTCTTTAAAATATGTTTTCAAAGATAATAAAAAGTTAGTTCAATTTCGTCACTCCAACTTGCATAGCAAGTAAGCGGTCTTCCGTAAAATAAACAATAAATGATTTGATACCAAGTTAAAATTGTGAAACTTTAAATAATCTGTGAAGTTCTAGTTAATAATGTAAAATCTTTAAATACTAAGTCATTTTGAATAAAGTTATAAAACTCATAAAAGAAAGTGTTTTATTTTTATAAGTGACGAGATTGGGTAAGAACAATAACTTACATAAATGTACTACATATACGACACCCTTATCCTCATGAAAAAATCTTATAATTTTGTTTACATAAATTATGGGATTTTTTCTGATTTAATATAAATATTTTGTAATTTGAATTTTATCTTCTTTATTTTTGTATATTTATCATAAAAAATTTTGTTCATTAATTTTTTGTTAATTGGTTTGTAATTTGATTTTTCTTATTTTTGTATAGTTCTTAAAAATTTGTTCAATAACTTTTCTGTATACAGTACAGAATTTAGATTTAATTGACATAATTTATAAGTTTGTTTATATTATCTTAACATACTATTTTTGTTTATTTTCTTTTTTTGTATGTTTTAATTCAATTCTTACAGCTTTTTTTTTTTTTTTTTTGTTTATCTTAAATTTGAGGTTTGTATAGTTTAATGTTATTCTTAATTTTACGATCTTATAGTTTACAATATATTTTTATGTTCTTGTATAATATTTCTTTAATAAATTTTTATGTACTGTTTTTATTTTATTGCCAACTTTTATGTTTATATTTAAATTTTTTATTTCTACTATTTCATATGGACCGTCGTAAGGTGGTTCACTCTTTTTTCTGTTTCCTACTCTTACTAATACCAAGTCCCCTATTTCTAAGTCTATGCTATTTGTGTTAGCTAAAGAATCTTCCGTTCTTTTCATTTTGACTTTCTCTATTATTTTCCTTGCATTTTCCAATGAATATTTCAATCTAATTCTTAGTTCATTTGAGTAATTTTCGAAATTGTATATTTTATCTCTGTTCTGTATTTCGTCACCAGGCAAGTTCGGTAATTTGCCAAAAATCAGTTCAAAAGGTGAATAATTGTTGTCAACGTGTGGAGTAGTATTGTATTCGAATGTATCCATGAATTCCAATCATCATCATTAACAAAGGATAGAAAATATTCATTTAAAACTCTGTGATTTCTCTCAACAGTTCCAAGTGTTTCATGATGATAAGGAGTTGAAAATCTCTGTTCCACCTTCAACAATTCACATATCTCCTTCATTAGTTGATTTGTAAACTCAGTCCCCTTGTCCGATTTCAATGTTTTAAATACTCCATGCTTCAGGATGACATTCTCAACAAGTGCTTCTGCTACAGATTTTGTTTCTTTAGTCATCATTGGACAGGCTATTACACATTTCGTTAACTCACACTGCATAGTCAGTATGTATCTGAAATTTTCTGATGGTCTCAGTGGACCCACTGTATCAATTACTATGGTTTCGAAACTTTGACATGGTGTGTCAGTCTTTTCTAATGGTTCTCTTGTGTGTCTGATTTGCTTGTTTCTTTGGCAAAGATCACACGTTCTTACAAATTCTTTTACCATTTTATACATATTTTTCCATATGTATTTTTGTTTAAAACGGATTAGCGTTTTTTTAACTCCGAAATGTCCTCCGCATGGTGTATCGTGATAAGCTTCTATTAATTGTTTCTTTCTATTTTCATCTTTTATGTATTGAGGATTTCTATATAACAATATTCTGACGTCAGTTTCTTTGTTTCTGTTCAAGATTTCTTTGAATCTTTCATGTGTCCCTATGTTGAATATGTTATCACCCTTCTCGAGAGCGTAACCTTTGTAATTCAACTTCTCTAATACCGATGGTAGTTTCTCCAGTATATTATCTAAATAATATGAATTATCGCTACATCTTATGTCCATTTCATTGAGACTACTATTGTCTTCAATCTTTATTTGTGTGGTGCACCTTGTGTCTAATTTAAACTTTATCCTCTTCGCGCGCGCTATGTCATTTATTGATGTACAGTCCCATATCACGAGTCGCTCAGACTCCGTGTCGGCTGTCACATTTATCCTTTCCTCACTTTTAGCTTTATCACTTTTAATTTTATCATCAGCTTTCCTAGCTTTTTCATTTGTTTCTTTGTTTTTCATTCCTCTTGTAATCACCAATGCTTTTTTAACGGATTCGTCGATCCTTGGAGGTATCATTGTTTTTAGTAAATCTGAGTCCAGATTGATTCTGGAAAGTGCGTCTGCATTAGTATTATTTATTCCCTTCTTATACACTATATCAAAATCATAATCTGACAATTCCAAACGTATTCTAGTCAACTTCGAGCTTGGGTTTCTATGTGAAAATAAAGCAACTAGTGGCCTGTGGTCAGTTACCACTATAAATTTTCTACCATACAAATAGGGTCTGAAAAACTGTATGCCCCAATGTATACCAAGTAATTCCTTTTCTATTACTGGTTTATTCTTCTCATGCTTATTCAAAGATCGACTTGCATATGATATTGGCATATCTTCGCCAACTTCACCTTGTGACAAAACTGCTCCGAGTGCAAAATCAGATGCATCGGTTGTCAAAATAAAAGGTTTGTCGAAATTTGGATACTGTAGGACTGGTGGACTTATCAGTTTCTGTTTTAATATTTCAAAAGCAGATTGACGTTTTTTCGTCCATTCGAATTTTATTCCCTTTTTAAGTAATTCATTTAAACAACTTGCTATGTCCGCAAAATTTGCAATAAATCTTCTGTAGTAGTTACAAAATGCAACGAATCTTCTTACGTCATCGGCATTTTTAGGTATCGGATACTTGTGTATCGCACTAAATTTACCAGGATCTGGATTTATACCCTCTGAAGTTATTAAGTGACCAAGATATACAACTTCAGGTTTTGGAAAACAGCATTTATTTGCATTAAGTTTTAAATTATATTTGGTCAATCTATCCAAAACTTTTACTAGGTTTGCATTGTGATGCTTCAAACTGCATCCGAAAATAATTATATCGTCTACGTATAAAAATGCTTCAGAATCTAAACCTAATAAAGCAATTGTCAACATTCGTTGAAAACTATTTGATGATATTTTTAAACCAAATGGTAGTCTCGTATACTGGTAATGACCATCTGTCGTTGAAAAAGCAGTATATGGACGTGATTTTTTATCTGGTCCTATTTGGTGGAATGAACTTGTCATATCCAGCGTTGAAAAATATTTTGCTCTACCTAGTTTGTCCAAGACATCATCTAACCTTGTTAGTGGTAATTTATCATTGACAACTTTGTCATTAAGTTTTCTGAAATCTACTACTAGTCTCCATTTTTTTAGATCAGTATGTTCCCCTTTTGGAACTAATAATAAAGGAGCATTATAAGGGCTAATAGATGGTTCTATTATACCATCATCTAATAAATTTTGTACTTTGAAATTTATTTCTTCCGTTTGTGCATGAGGTAAACGATAATTTTTTATATAAACTGGTTTGTTATCATGTAGGCTAATTGTTTGCTTGTAGAAATTATTTGTAGTCAGCTTTTCGCCTTCCAAATGGAATACATGCTGATACCTTTTTATAATATTTTCAAGCTCACTTTTACTTTTTAAATCTACTTTTCGAATACGAATCATGACTTTTATTTGTGTTCTTATCAATTCTAAAAATTTCATAATTCTCCAGTGGCATAGTTTCCACTCTAAGATTTTTGATTGTCACCTTATCATTTGTTACATTAAGAATTCTTATGTGTTTATTGCCATCTTTTGGTATTATGGTATTTGCCAAATACACACCTTCAATGATTTCCCTATTTATTATAATTTTGTCTTCCTTTATATCTATATCAAAAGGTATTATTATTTCGCTTCTTGGTGGAATTTTTATGTGATTTATGGCAACTATATCGTCAGGTATCGGAATGATTATGTTCTCGTTATTCATGGTAAATGTTAATATGTATTTATCATAGTCTATACTACATTTGAATTTTGATAGGAAATCTCTACCTAGGATTCCGTCAGTGTTTATTGGAAAATCATCTTCTACTAATTGCACTTTGTGTTCTATTATTGTATCATTTATATTTATCTTTATCATTGTGGAACCAATAGATCTAACTTGTTCCCTTGATATCCCTGTTAAACAACAGTCATCATCCGAATCTACATCGTAACGGTAAAAAAAATTTTGTTTGCACAAAGAGACATCCGCTCATGTGTCTATTAAAAATGTTAACGCGGTATTCGTATCCAATATATTCAGTTCGATGCAATTTCTAAGATTCGATGATATTTTAAATATTCTTTTTGTCTCTAATTCATGCCCCCTGGAGATTCTCTCTGTGTAATCTCCGGCATCTGGAAGTTTCCCTGAGTCTCTGCTCTATGTATATTGAAACTTCTATTACTGTTTCCCATGTTGTTGTTGTTTCCATTGTTATTTCCATTGTTACGGTAATTATTATTATTACCCCTGTTATTACCATTATTACGGTAATTATTATTACTTCTGTTGACATTTCTGTTATTCCTATTATTGTTATTATCTCGTCCGTTGTTTCTGACATGATTTTGATTACCTGAACGACAAACTTTCGCATAGTGGTTAAACTTTCCACATTTATTACATTTTGCCCCGTTGGCTGGACATATATTGCCGTGTACTGAACCACATTTATTACATTTCGACCGTTGCTGTCTATTTGCAGCATAGCCATTCGCAGCATACAATATTTGTCTCTGTGAAGAATTCATCTCAGACTCTTCTGCAATTTTCAATGCGTCAACGAAATTTGTAACCCTACTGGCGTTTATGGTTGATAAGATTTGCTGATCTCTCAGACCATTTTTGAAAGTATTAAACGCCATTACGTTATTTGTTCTTACTATAGAAGCTCTATCTGTCTCCCCGACTTCCGATATTTGGATCTCGTTCAATTCCGAAATCAACTCTTGTATTTTGTTCGCGAATTCTCTAACCGATTCACCTTTTTGAGTCAATCTGGAAACCTTATTTAAAACATTGTTCGAACTTCCAACTGGTCTGTATGTCGTCTTCAATGCCGTAATTAATTCTGTTATAGTCGTTGGAATAGTTTCTTGTCTTACCATATTTTGAACTTTTGTATCCAAACGTGATTTGAATACGAAATTGAAAAAAGCATTTTGTTTCGTCGCTGGTATTGTTTCATATACCAATTCTACACTTGTAACAAAGCTATTCAGTTCGCTCTTTTTTCCCGTAAAAATGTTAATTAGCTTAATTACAGAAGATATTTCATTTATGTCCATGGACTCCATTGTCACAATTTGTTGTTTATCCGGTATAACCTTATTTTTTGAATGTTGTGTCAACAATTCTAATGCTTCGTCTCTTAATTTCCTAAATTTTTCCGATATTTTTATACTTTGTCCTTCTGTAATGTTTGACTCTGTTAAGATATTTTCTAATTCTTTTTCTAAACCTTGTATCTCTAACCTCTTTGCTGAAACAGTTTCTAAAGAGTATGGACGACCTATAGACTTTCTTGCATTTACCAATATTGACTCTAATGATTTCAATATTGAATCCATGAGAAATAACAATTATTAAATTTTCTTTTTCTTTAATTTATTTATTCTTAGTATTAAACATTTATATATTTTTATTTATTTTTATAACTTTTGATTAAATTTGTCTTATATATATATATATTTTTACATGTTTTAAATTTTATCTTAAAATTTTATTTATTCAAACATTTTTCTTCTTTTTTCTACCAGTGTGATTTTGAAGTTATTGCTGTAAACCAGCTCTTATACTATGTCTTCGTATCTGTTTTTTCACATATTTGCGCAAATATTTCATTATTACTATTACTGTCACCACCACGCAGACAAAAATTACAATTTCAAGACTTATGCTTACTGCTGTCGGTGCTTGGGATGTAGCTGAGATTACCTCGTTGATTTTAGTTTGGGTACTCCCCATCTTTCTTTTTCGATAATTTCTTTGCTTTCCGGAACTCTTTAATATCCGATTTTATTTTCGCTATACGTTCAATCAGCTTGGTTCTTTTATCTTCTTCTTTGGTATATGTTAATTCGGAATTCATCATCGTCAATTCCTTTTTCTTACGATTTACAAAATCGCCTCTTGATTTCCTTACTTTCGG
This sequence comes from Cordilura impudica, assembly GCA_963682025.1. Lineage (NCBI taxonomy): Eukaryota > Metazoa > Arthropoda > Insecta > Diptera > Scathophagidae > Cordilura > Cordilura impudica. The sequence continues at coordinate 169,605,859 of OY821519.1, read as the reverse complement.
CAATGGAAAAATTTCATATTTTGGTTCAACCACTTTTATTTTCTGTGCAATCTTGATAGGCTTTGGTCCGAGTTTCAAAATGTCTGGCTTTGGTGCCTCTGCTCCGTATTCTTTTAATTGTTTTTGCCAATTTTCTTCCGCTATACGCATTCCCTTTTCCAATTCCTCCCAAGATTCTTCCATCGGATTTTAACTAGTTTTTTCACCGTAAGCTATCCACTACCATCTGTGGTGTTTGTCGCAAAAATGATATATAGACGCAAATAGGCAAGTTCACTGTTACGTTATTTAAAAAAAAAAAAATTTCTTCAAAAATCACCTTCACGAAAATTTAAAAATTTAGAAAATATTTACTTAAATATAAAAATTTCACTTCACTGCTTTTAAAAAATTTATAAAATAACCATTTTACAAAATTTCACTTCATAATTTTATAAATACTTTCACAAACTTCAAAAAAAAAAACTTTCTTTTTAGAAATTCCACCAACCTCGCCAATGCGGTGTCTGTTGGTTATTTCTATTATTACACTTTTATACGAACCAAAAAATAAAATATAAATCAGGAACAGGCTAGTTGTTTTCATCCTCAGCTTTTGATGATAGTTGTTGTTATTATCGTTGAGTCAGAACTTTCCTCAACGCAATATACGCAGTTAAGTTTGCACTTTCTACTGCTATTATGCCGTTGGTGGTAAACTAATTGTTAAGCTTACTGCTATCTACCATTTTCACTCACGTTAGGTATGTTTAAGGCGGTACGGCTTACTTACAGGATCCTTTCTGTTGCTTGGATGTCTTCCCATCCACAGGATTCGGCAGGATTCGGTCGCAGTCGGCAGGATTCGGTGGCAGGATCGCCATATAATGGAAAAAGAATGATGATTTATTTTATTAGTTGAAAGGATGCATCGTTGCTTGGACTTATATCATCGTGTGAGCGTTCAAATAATTAGACATCTGTATTGTTCGGTTGTTGGAATAAAAAGCCTTCTTTATTTAATAAAGTCCCTGCTTATAAACTAACAATTGTGAGTGATTCTAAAATAGTTTTGGGTGTGGCTTTCTAAAGTCACTCCATAATTATAATTTTGTTCTAACTCTATTTTTAATATTAGTATAAACATAAATATGTACAATTGTACCAGGCGACTATCAATTTTGGGTGGTTCTTCTATTAAAATTAATTTCATACATTGAGTACAATTCCAAACAAAGGGAGTGGAATTGTACTGGTTAAAGTACATGCCGATACAATACACTAACACATGCATTGTATTCGGTTTACACATGAAATCAAATATAGTTGATCTACATATCGATCAATCAACTCTATTCGATTGCATTGCTTTGTAACTGTAACCCGCTTAGTCAAACAAACACACTGAGTCATTTATTAACGTCGCTTGACCTACCCCAATATCCACTTGATATTTTCTGTTGTACATTTTACTTTCGCTAGCCAATGTACGTGTGTGTGTATGTAGGTTTGTTTGTTTTGATTTTGTTTTACTAGCACCTCATTGTGCTTACATACATTTATACATAAATGTACTACATATACGACAGTATACAGCCGAACGAAAACAAAAATACTCACCAAAGAGTAAAAGTAAACAACAATTTCATTCAGTTTTATGAAAGCTTTTGAACAAAGCAGGTCTATGTCGCATTGCCTTTTGAAATTCATATATATTTTTTTAATAGGTACACAGAGAATATTTACAGCAACACACAATTTTTTTGTTTTATTAAAGCTTTTATTTGATAAATGGATTTGAAGTAAAAATAAAGGTATAATGTAGGAAGAAAAATGGGAAAGTAGTTTCTTCTTTTGTTTAAACGCGCTAAATGAAGCGGTGTGCCTGGTGTATAACAATGTATTAAAAATAAAAAAGGCATTTAATCTTAAGCGCCATTATAGAAGCTGTCACATTGAACTTCCTTTAGTTGTCGAAGACGAAAGACAAAATATTAAAACTAAAAGAAAATTTTAAAATAAAATATAATTACATTTTAAACGGAAGATTGAAGGCCAATGAATGTGCCTTTCGATAATTAACTCAACTATTTTCTCTTTTAGTCATTCATATAAACATTCATCCAAAATCTACAAAAACCAATTCAATATCGGCATTCTGTTACGCCCATGGATTTCGATCAGTGTAGTTCAACACTATTACTAAAGCTAAGGTCACATTAGGCAAATATTTGACGCAAATATGTTTGAACATATTTGCCCAAAATTTTGTCAAAGCGATATAGAGTTTATTTTGTGGTCACACTATACGCATTTATTTGCCTCTTTTTGTTAGTTCAAACAACTTTCAAATAGTGGAAAACATAAAATAAAAATAACAAATAATAAAAAAATTTAAATCATGATGGAGGACGATGAAAGTTTTTTGGTTTTGTGCTGTGGAGCAGCATCGGCGGTACTTTTGGAAGAGGAGGAAAAGGTAAAAAAGAAGAAAACAAGACAATGGGTTAAAGAGTGGGTTCGTCGTCGGAATGAAGAAGGATGTTGCGCAAAATTGTTAAAAGAACTGAGGTCGGAAACTCCAGCTCTTTACATAAACTTTTTGCGCATGAGTGAAACTGATTTTGAGTATTTGGTAAGTGCTTATTTCAAATTTAAACCAGTAATATTTTTTGTAATTAACTTTGTAGCTAAATTTAGTGGCACCGCTTATAACCAAGAAGACAACAAAGTTTCGTGAGCCGATTTCAGCTTCCGAATGTTTAGCGGTAACACTGCGATACTTGGCTACGGGCGAAAGTTTCAGATCTCTCCAATATATATTCCGTATTCCTCATAATACTATTTCGGGGATTATTCCTGAAGTATGCGATGCCATTTACAAGGTTCTACAGCCGGAATATTTAAATTTCGTATGGTTTTTAATGATTTAAATGTAGGTACCATCAACCAAAGAGGAACGGAAAGCAGTTGCCGAGGAATTTTTGCAAACATGGAATTTTCCAAATTGCATTGGAGCGTTGGATGGCAAGCACATTGTCATGACTGCGCCACCTCATTCTGGAAGCGTTTACTACAATTACAAAGGTAGAAATTTTCACATAATTCGATTTGTTTTAGATAAGTTTCTTAATAGCCATTGTTTTGTAGGAACACATAGTATTGTGCTCATGGCTATTTCCGATGCAGCTTACAAGTTTTTTTACATCGATGTAGGTTCAAATGGACGAATATCTGATGGTGGCGTTTTTCGTAAAAGTTCATTCTACGAAGCTTTGGCTAAAAACCAGCTTAATCTGCCTTCTCCAGAACCATTACCATCGAGAACTGTACCAGTTCCATATGTGCTTGTGGCTGATGATGCATTCGCTCTGACACCAAATTTATTAAAACCATTATTGTACGTAATATGAATGCCATTCAGAGGGTTTATAATTATCGTTTGTCAAGAGCGAGACGAATAATAGAAAATGCATTTGGAATCATGTCAGCACGTTTTAGACTAATGCGAAGCCCAATAAACCTTGAACCATCAAAAGTAAGACGAATAACCCTCGCATGCTGCGTGTTGCACAACTTTTTAATGAGTCGAAAAAGTTCTGTATACTTTAACTCAAATCTTGTTGACCATTATAGTGAAGATGGCACTCTGATTCCTGATGAATAACGTAATGAACAAACCGGCGATAGTCTTCACAATCTTCAATCTCACCGTTCCTACATTGGCCAAGAACCTTCAGCAATAAGAGAGGAATTTTCCCAATATTTAGTGGAAGAAGCGGAAGTATCCTTTCAATACAAACACATTTAAATATTTTACTAATATAGGTTAGAATTTGTCGATCTTCTTCCATTATAATACCTAGTTTTATTGCAAATGTTTCCAAATGAACAAAATAATTTTTTTTTTTGGAAAACTCAGCCGAAAATTGCTCACTTTGTAAAAAGGTGAATTATTATTTAAAATTCCCGAAATTCGAAAGTAAAAATACTTGAAATATTTCATTAACATATTTTATTTATCAAATTAAAAAATTCATTAGTTTTATTTAAGGGCAAATGAGATCATTAAAACATAAAAAAACAGAATATAAAAAAAACTTAAACTATAAGTCTTTGTACTATTTTCACGGTTTGGTTTTGTTTCATAGATTTTTGTTTAATGTGTATTTTCATATTTATGAACCATTTTATAAACCCCTGTCCTAGTGTTTATGAAACGGTTTATGTAAATTTTGGCACCTGTTACGTAAGGCGAAAATTTATCAAGCTTTTCTCTGAGTGCAGTTGTTATAAAAACGCGAAAAATTTTAAAATACTTTATTTCGCTCCTCTTCTAAACACTGTAAAAAGAATAAAGTTACTCTTTTACGTACTGTTGATGCTGCTTCGTCGCTGAGCGTTTTTAATTCGCTTAATAAATAATTTGAAAATGAAGTGTTTGGGTCAATCGAGTTTTGATTTCTTTCTTTCATAGCTGCGACTGCCTCACGCATAGTTTCTGCAATCTGTGTTGCTGCTGATTGTCCATTTCCAGCTTGCAGTTGACGTGGTGTTGTTGCAGCTTGTCGTTGTGTTGAGAATGGTGGTGTCGATGCAGAATTATCTAGAGCTAGATGGGAATATATAGGATTTTTATTATAATAGTTAGTTTGGGGCTGTAGTTAACTGTTAGTTGTAGTTTACGGACATACCACTCACAACAAAAACTTTAAGCCATGACTTTAATGGCTTAAGTGTCGTTTGGCTACAACACTCCGATCACCTAAAAACGTTTACCCCAAATAGTGTTTTTGAGCTGATTTCGGCTTCGCCCCGGGCTGCAGAAATTTTGGCATCGGAAAAAATATTATTAGTCAACTTTAATCCTTAATAACTACTTCATTTCAAGACCTATGGGGTCCTATTGTACCTTCAATAAAAGCTTGTAAAATATTCTTTCCCTTTTTATACACTTTTCATGTACTTATGAAGGCGTTATTTTGAGTATATAGACATTTTCTCCAAAAAGCTCTTGTAAAAAAATTAATAAATCAAAACCGGGCAGCAAATGGTTAATTTGTAGGGTCGAATAATACCTCATTGGAAAGGTATTTTAAAGAGCTTTCATATGATATACATATTGCCATGATTGAACGCGTAGTTCTTAAGATAATAGCAAAAAACTATTCCAAATTCAATGCCCTATAATTCCGCAAAGGGCGCCTCCGACAAAAAATTTTTGTTTTGCCGAAATCAGCTCAAAAACACTATTTGGGGTAAAAGTTTCTAAATGATCGGAGAGGTGTGGCTAAACTACACTTAAGCCGCTAAACGACACTTGTTGCACTTTAATTTAAAATTATCGGAATAAAGTCCGTACATTACAGTTTAATTTATATTCATGCATTTAAACCAGTGCTGGGCACACACATCTTATCACATATTGCGCTTGTGTGCGAAGCAGAAAAAGCGAAGTTCAACTTGACACTCTCCTGTTGTACACTGCAAAAATTGTTCGATTAACGAAAATACAATAATTTTTTTTTAGTATTATATTTTAATTGTTATAATAATAATAAATAAAAAAAAAAATAAATAAAAAAAATATTAAAAAATATTTAAAAAAAAATAACAAAAAAAAAAAAAATAAAAATTAAAAATAATAATAATAAAAAACAATTAAGAAAATTATAGTCGGTCTACCCCGACTATACGATACCCTATACCATGGTTTAGAGACCCTATCTCTTCGGTCTAACTGGATATAGACAATAAGCATAAACCAAATTTGAGTGGCATTTTTTATATGAAAAAGTTGATATCGGATGCTATATATATATGGGGACTGGGTTGGAAAATGGACCGATCGTGACCATATTTGGTAAAGTCACTTATATTATGAAAAATTATATACTAACCAAATTTGAGAAAAATCTGTGCAATATTTTTGTTTTTTGATAGATTTAAGTGACGATCGGGAAGCAGGTCTATTGGGATTATTTTTGGATTACTGATTAATGGATATAATAAACACATACAAACCCAATTTGACTGAGATCTATATGATAATATGGATCTTATGGCAATTTATGTCGATTTCATAGGGGGCTAGGTCTGAACATGGGCCCATTCTCACCAATTTCAATAGCGTTCATCCCATGACTGATAGAGGCTTATATACCAAATGTCATCAAAATAAATTCATATTTGTGACCTGTAGTTTGATTACAAGGTTTACATGGACACACAGATGGACGGACATTGCTAAATCGACTCAAAAAGTGATTCTGAGTCGTTCGGTATAATAAAAGATGGGTTTAGGTCAAATATTTTTGGTAGTTACAAACAGCAGCACAAAGTCATTATACCCTGACCACATAGTGGTAGGTATAGGGTATAAATACCACTTGCATTGCTATTACAGCAAATAATTAGACTACAAGAACAAAGTACAAAATTTTTTTTTTTTTTTTTGTGAATGGCAAACTTTAAAATGTAAAAATCTTCAGTTCTAACCTAATTCTCTTTACGAACGGTCGTGTAAATAATAAAAGCGCTTAGAGTACAACTTTTAATGTTCGATCACCCCCCATTAAATTGTTAAAATTGCTATGGTTACCTAAGAAATGTCTTTTCAAACAAAATAAGTCATTGCGACTTGTTTTCTAAAAAAAAGAAATCATTTTCCCATTTTTCATTAAACATTTTTTTATGTGTATTTTTTTTAAAGTTGCGCAGCGCGGTCTTGCTTGTTCAAATGCTGATGAGCAACTAATTTGATTTTATTTTTGAAAATGAGAACAAAGCACAGCCGAAAGTTGACGATCGAAAGTCACACGAAGAAGTTTATAGTATACATGTGTCGACGTCGCGCAAGCAGCATTATGATGTGCACCACGCGTGGTGGAGAATTGAAAATGTGCCCAGCGCTGATTTAAACTCACAATTACTGTCTGACTCAGTTTCAAACACAATATTGGAAGTAGTTGGTTGGGTTTGCTGTTCCTCAGCTCTTCCCACGAAGCCCATGGCATTAAAAAATTTCCACTTTGGAACTTCCACAGCTCCCTGACCTGATTTTGTTTTGGCTCTGGATTCGAAACTGGATTCGAATATTGGTCCATTTTACATTCAGATCCGCTGTGGCATATTTTGAACCAAAATTTTCGCTAATGTCCTGCCAGGCGCTTCCACGTAATATTTTATTGTGGTATCCTTCATCGAAAGCATTCCACAAACACGGCCTGTCTTCCACAAATGAAATTAATTTGAAGACATCTTCATCATCCCACTCTTTTACCACTTTGGGTTTAGTTCTTGCTTTTTTAGCAACTGGAACTAGAGAATCGTCTTCCATTTTCTATAACAATAAAAAATATACACATTATAGTAATTATATTAATACAATAATTTAACTTGTTTTAATTAATTATAATTTTTTTTTTGTGAATAAAAAAGCGACGCATCAGCTGTTTACTTGTTGATTTTATTTAAGTGTCGAACACTAGATGTTTTTTTAACAACAAAGGCGCAAACATTTTACTTTTGACGATTTAATTTGATTGTCTCAAAACATACCATATAAGATAGCAGGTCTTAATACAATTAACTCGTTAACGTCTCAAGACCATATCATAGCAGGTCGTAATACATTTAACTCGTTAATGGCACGTCATAGACCCGCTGGCCATTTTTAACCAAATTTTGCTCCTTAGTGGAAATATTAACAACCAAAGTAGAAATTTTGACGGAAATAAATCCTAGACGGTTAAAGATATTTTATAAATTTTAATTTTTTATAAATTTGTGAAGAAATCTTTATTCAAAAATCTATGGAAAATTAACCGATTTTAAAATTTCTGGAGAAAAATATCGTAAGTTTTCAATACTTTTTAACAGTTTAAAATAAAATTTAGTATACTTTTAGTAAAAACCATCCATAATATATGCTTTCAGTGAAAACAGAATAAATTTTGGACTATTTTAGACGTTGTGTATTTCAAAGTTCATCGTCCGATCTGATAGATTTTTAAAAATTAAATACACAGAAAACAAAAATTCATACATGGAATGGATTTGTTTCTAAACTGAATGAATTGTACATTGCTTTTTTCCCAAAACCTTTTAATACAATATATGGACTAGTTCATACATAGTAGGAAACTTTTCTTATGGATTTTTTTTTTATTTCATGGAATATTCTTTTGATAAGTTAATGATTACTCCATACTATGCACACAATTTTTAACATAAACTATATTCCTGCGGCAAAATGAAATTCACTTTTATTTGCATTTAATAAGATAGAAATTGACAATAGATTACATAAAATGCATTTTTAAAGCTTAGAGTCGTTTAAATAGACACCAATTTTGTACACATGGAATAGATTGTGCTTTGATGCAGTAAAATTGTCATTTGAAGCTGAATAAATCATGCAAGTTGAGAATGTTTCGGTTATTATTCATAACGATGCATTGCATTTATAGTAATTGATAGTAATAGCATTATAATATAGCATTTATAGTAATTAAATGTGTTAATATCGCAATTAACACATTTATTTTATTAAAACCCTGTAAAACTTTTCTAAATATATAGTTCAATAGTTTCAAACAAATATAAGCATAGAATTTCAGTGATTTTATATATTTAGCGATTTTTTTTAGATTTTATTTGTCTAAGTATTAATAGCTGACAACACTGCTTGACACGGCTGTTATTTTCCATTGATTGCTCTTACAAAAATTTTGTAAGATCAAATAATTGTTTGCCCAAAAAAGACGAAAATATTTGCCCTTTAGTGTTCACACTATGTTCACATTAGGCAAATTTTTGTTTGTGGGCAAATAATTTTATTTGACCAAAATCAGCTGTTTTGTTGTTTGCCTCTCAAAAATATTTTGTGGTCAGACTACGGCAAAGAAATATTTGACGTTTTTCGTCAAATATTTGCCTAATGTGAGCGTACCTTAAGTATTAATAGCTGACAACACTGCTTGACACGGCTGTTATTTGCCATTGTTTGCTCTTACAATAATTTTGTAAGATCAAATAATTGTTTGCCCAAAAAAGACGAAAATATTTGCCCTTTAGTGTTCACACTATGTTCACATTAGGCAAATTTTTGTTTGTAGGCAAATAATTTTATTTGACCAAAATCAGCTGTTTTGTTGTTTGCCTCTCAAAAATATTTTGTGGTCAGACTACGGCAAAGAAATATTTGACGTTTTTCGTCAAATATTTGCCTAATCTGACCGTACCTTAACTCAATTCTCTCGATGGCCACCACTACATTAAAGCCAGTTTTCTGCTTACACGAACCATATCATAAGTCTTTAAGTCATAAAAGTAATAAATTTATATGCCTGTTATGTCTTTAAAATACTGAAACAAAATGACTATGTAGTTTGAACTAGTAAGATATCAGAAAAAATTAAAAGTGTATTGAAGGGGATTTTAGATTCCATAAAAACAAGTAAGAAAATTATAGTTAGTCTAGACCGTTTAGAGACTCTATCTCTTAGGCCCAACTAATTTGTTGCCTTTGAATATGAAAGAGTTCATATCGGATGCAATATTTATATGGGGACTAGGTCGAAAAATGGACCGATCCTGACCATATATGGTAAGGTCACTTATTTTTTGCAAAAATATATAAATACCAAATTTGAGAAAAATCTGTGAAATATTTTCGTTTTTTTGATAGATTTAAGTGAAGATCGGGAAGCAGCTTCATATGGGGCCATGACTAAGAATTGTCCTATAGGGTTTATGTTTGGACTACTGATTAATGGGAGTAATAAACGTACACAAACCCAATTTGACCGTGATCTATAAGATAATTTGGATATTATGGGAACTGAAGTCGTTTTATACCAAATCACACCAATTTCAAGCGTTCATCCTATGGCCGATAGAAGCTTGCATACTAAATTTAATCGAAATATAATCATATTTCCGACCTGTAGTTTGATTAAAAGGTTTACATGGACACACACACGGACAGACGGACGGACATCGCTAAATCGACTCCGAAAGTGATTCTGAGTCGATCGGTATAATACAGGATGGGTCTAGGTCAAATATTTTTGGTAGATACAAACATCAGCACAAAGTCATTATACCCTGTCCACATAGTGGTATAGGGTAAAAATTTATTCGCAATGCATTATAGTTCTAAACATCGAGAAATTTTTGACTTTAGGTTCGAATTTAGTGCGTTAAAGATCTATAGAAAAGTCCGTTGAGGTCCCAGGTTTTTATTACAATTTTGTGGGCTTATATCAAAAAGTACCTTTATAAAAACCCATTTATTTTAAATATTTTAAAAAATTAATATTTTTAATATTTTCAGATCTTGTATAATTGAAGCATTTGAACGAGCAAAGAAGTTGGATGGATATAAAATTAATAGGTTACACCAGCAAACGTCATCAAAATTTACGTACCATCAACTTTTAGAAAAATATGTAAATGCGTAACTAACTAATGTATACCTACTTATTTTGTTACAATTAAAGCATAGTACTTTTTCCAGCCTTAAATCGACTAAGTAAAAACAAATATTTTTTCTATAATTGAAATTATTTTGTATGAATTATGACCGAGATTTTCACGCGTTCAAATATAAAATGCTTTAATATTTTTATGTTTTTGTAAATAAAAATTTCAAATATATATTTAACTAGCTGTTTTTATCCGGTCTTGCCCGGGATCCAAAGGCCTTTGACTTAAAAAATGGTTCACTATGCTTACCAGGCGCTGAGTACTTAGTGCCCAATGAACAAATTCCTCAAAAAAATTAACTTTCTCCCACAAATTTGTATGGGATTGCGGAATTTATTCATGATGAAAAAAATTCCCTAATGTTTACATTTTTGGGAGTAAATTCGTTTTTTATTTCAATTTAAAATTTTTTGATTTTTTAATTTAGAAGTTTTTTTAAAAGAAGTTTTTTGAAGTTTTTTTTTGAAGTTAATTTATTTTGTAAACATCAAATATAAAGGTCTCGTTTGCAAACTAAAGGAATCAGAAGTTTTAAAAATTGAACAACTTCATTTAATAAATGATCATCATTGAGCAGAGAGGTCAAATTAATAGAAGTTTCAAAAAAGGAAAATGAATGCGACGTTTAAAATTGTGTCGCAAGGTTGCTTTAAGTATCTGCTTATAGTATATGTTTGGCCTATTTTGATCAACAGGTAATTATTGCACATACGTAGATAAAATTTATCATAAGAATTTTCACTGAGCTGCCTTCAGCGAGCGAGTCGCGTCCGCGTGCGCGCGTTTGGCAGCTACACCCGTGCTGCCGCGCAGTTGTTGCCAACTTATTTTAATCGCCAAAATATATATTTCGGATCATTCCGATATTTTAGCTGAGCTCTGTTCCGCGAGCGCGTCGCATCGCGTCCGCGAGCCGCTTCCGCGTGTTTGGCAGCCACACCCGTGCTGCCGCGCAGTTGTTGTCAACTTATTGTAATTGCCAAATTATAGTTTTCAGATCATTCCGATATTTTCGCTAAGCTCTGTTCCGCGAGCCCGTCGCGTACGCGATCCGCTTCCGCGCGTTTGGCAGCCACACCCGTGCTACCGCGCAGTTGGTGTTAACTTATTGTAATTGCCAAAATGTATTTTTCAGATCATTCCGATATTTTTGCTAAGCTGTGTTCCGCGAGCCCGTCGCACCGCGTCCGCGCCCCGATTCAGCGCACCGAAATGATGCTATTGAAAAGAATACAGATATTTAATAAATTTGTTGTGGGACAGATATTGAGAGCAGTATGGGGAATTTGATCTTTTTTTTTTAAATTTGGGGAATTTGTTCCCAATTTTTTGGGGAATAAGTTTATTTTTTTTGGGAATTTATTCATTGGGGACTAAGTACTCTGCGCCTGCTTACCATTACAACTAACTTTGTTTATGCATGGAGTGTATAATGTCTAAAAGTTACGAATTTTAGTTGTTCTAGAGCTTTGTGATATACAATATTTCTGGTTTTTCCTTCTGGTACATATACGAAAATGTTATACTCTGGAGCAGGCGACATAAAATTGTCTATTAGAAAAACAGTCGTTTAAGGAGTTTCAGATTCCCTGGATTCAGCTTGTGTTAACCGCTGGGTTTCTAGACGCACTTGAATAGATTCAAGCGTTTGCGCTTCTCTTAACAAAGCTTGCTGAGCTGCGTTTCGCGAGCGCGTCGAAATGATGCTGTTGAAAGGAATACAGATTTTAAATGCGTATATTGCAGGACAGATATTGAGATAAGTATGCAAATTTTCACCTAAATAAATATATAACAAAATTCATGAAATAAAAATATGTAAAAATTTAAGAACGAATTTGGGGAGTAAATTCATTTTTCATTTCGTGTTTTAAAAAAATGGGGAATTTGTTCATTTCTGTTGGGGACCTTTTTTAAGTTTGGGGAATTTATTCATCGTAAAGTTATTCCCGTGACGCAAAATTAGGCGTAGCCGGTAAAAAGCATTTGTCGACCTTGCCTGGAGTACAGAGATTGTGCGTACCAAAGTTCAGAGAAATCCGTTGAAAAATAAAAATTTGTATAACGAACATATATACCAAAAACAGAAAATGAACTGTATACAAAAAGTGGGCGTAAAAGCAGGCGTGGCCAGTAAGAATCATATGCGACCATTTCCGAAGTAAAGAGATCCTGCGTACCAAATTTAAGGGAAATCCGTTAAAAATAAAAATTTTTATTGCAAACAAATATACCAAAAAGCAGAAAATGAATTTTGTATAAAAAAGGGGCGGTCAGTAGGAATCACATGGCGACCATTCCCGGAGTACAGAGATCGTGCGTACAAAATTTTAGAGAAATCCGTTGAAAAATAAATTTTTTTATAGCGATCAAACAAACAAACAAACAGAAAATGAATTTTATATATAGATACATCTATGAACGGGTTTTTTTGATAGTGATATAAGTTCACTTTTCTAGTGAAGAAGAACTTGGAAACAGCCTAGTGAATTCATCAATATATTCCCCACAAGGTTTTCTATATCAGAAAATCAATACACAAATTTTTTTTGTCACTAGGCCCTCGTTTCATAGTTGCTGGTGATTTAATTCCAATCGTATATTCTGGAGGTCACAGCTAATTTCCCCGAAGGGTCCTGTTTTGTCCAACACAATTTCTAAAATGGGTATGGGTGTGGTCTCAAGCAGAGAACCAACGTACTGGCCAACAGAGAGTTAATTGATTTAACACAATTTTATAAGGTTTTAATTATTTATTGATTCATGATGTGTTTCGCATGAATGTTGTTTTAAAACTCAAGAAAAAATATTTTAATTTTTAATAAAAAATACTACAATAAAATTCAATGAAAATATGAACAAGAAGTTACAAATCAAATATAACAAAGTAGTTAGAAACAAATATAAATGGTATTTAAAAGTTCTTTTTACAATTTGTCTATCTCTTTTACAATCCTTTTCGTATGTAAAATTTTTCTTATTTTTTTCTTTAACATCCTTTATAATATATTTTGGTTTCTGTTTAATATTATAAAATCCGAGATTTTTAACTAACTCTTTTTCTTTAAACTCATGACAATCTTGTCTATTTTCGTTAATTTTCTTAATTCGTTTAATTTTATTTTCATGTATATAATTTGGTTTGTATCCTGTTGTGCTATGAATTGTATCATTATATATTTGAACAGATTTAAAAACAAGAGTTTTAACTATCATCAAAATCTTTATTTTTTCTTCTAATTTAAAAAGTCTAAGATGTTCATTTAGTGTGAGATGAAAACGTTCTATATCTGCGTTAGCGGTATGTGTATTTGGAGAGGTAAAGTGAAAATCTATTTCTTCTGAGTTTAGAAAATCTTTAATAAATGCTGTATTAAATTCATTGTCAGCTATAATTTTATTTGGCTTTCCTAAAATTGCAAATCTTTCTTTCAGCATTTCGACTATAGTCAATGAATTTTTGTCGTTTAAAGTGTGAATTGATACATGTATTGTTAGTTTGTCTATACATGTTAAAAATGTATTGTTTTTATTTAAAAACCATATATCGATGTGAATTACTTCATTAGATTTCATTGGAGTCTCTGTTATACATAGCTTTGGTTTTATATGTCGTCTGTCAAATTTAGACATATTGCATACTATACAATTATTAATCTCTTTTAAAATTTGGATAATAAATTACATCTCTCAGTTCAAAAATGTTTCTTCTATGCCTCTATGATTTTTGTTATTATGATATTTTTCAAATATTTCTAAAAGGTTTTCTTTATTGAAAATATCCTTAATAAATTTAGAACATTTTAAAAATTTCATTTCGTTTACATTTGAAAAATATTGAACTAAAGTATGTAAATAACTTGATATTGTCCCAAAAAATTGCTGCAGTTCCTTTTATAAGAAATATTTGTTTTAAAAAATTTAATACTTTTTCTTCAAAATATACTTTAATAATAATTGTATGTCTAATATTTTTTTTATATAAAATTTTTTTGTCATATTTATAATTTTTTCCTAGTATAATAAAAATTTGATTCTTGAATATATTAATCAGTGATTCAGAATTACTTATACAATCATTAAGGTTTTCTTTTCCACTATGAATTGTAGCTAAATCAGTACGAATTGATTGTTCTTCTTCCGTTAACATATTTACATCTAAACGACTAGAAAATCTGCACCTTGATTTGTTTTTCCTTTATGTTTCTATGTCAAAATTATATTCATTTAATTGTATTTTCCATCTTTGTAATTTGGAATTGGGTTCTTTCAATGAATTAAGTCATACAAGTGGACGATGGTCAGTTTGAATTTTAAATTTTCTGCCAAATATATATTGCCTAAAATATTTTACTGACCAAACAATCGCTAGTAATTCTTTTTCAATAGCACTATAATTTAATTCATGTTTATTTAAAGTTCGTGATGAATATGATGATTGGATCCCCATTTTGTGATAACACCGCTCCTAGTGCCTCATTACTAGCATCAGTTGTCAATACAAATAATTTTTCAAAGTTTGGGTATGACAAAACTGGAGTGATACATTAAAGTTTTTTTAATTTGTTAAAGGAATCTATATAATTTTGGTCTTTAACGTTTATTGTTGAATTTTTCTTCAGATATGCAATCATAGGTAATGCAATTCGGCTATAATCTTTAATAAATTTTCTATAGGAACCTGTTAAACCTAAAAATGATCTTATTTCTTTAATATTCTTCGGTAGAGAAATTTTTTGAATTACAATGATCTTTCTAGGATTTGGTTTAATTCCAAAGGTTATTATGTGTCCTAAATATTCAGATTCTCGTTTAAAAAAATTACACTTATCTACTTGAACTTTAAGGTTATATTCAGATAATCTTTTAAAAATTTTTGTCAATGATGAAATATGTTCTTGAAGAGATGTTGAAAATATTAAAATGCCATCTAAGTGTACTACACATATATTATTTATAAAGTCTTGTAATACTTCGTCCATCATTCTTTGAAAAGTAGCTGGGGCATTTTTTAAACCAAAAGGCATTCGTGTGAATTCATAATGTCCTATTGATGTTGAAAATACTGTTTTAAGTCTGTCTTCATGTAAAATTGGAATTTGATGGAAACCTTTAGCTAAATCTAATGTACTAAAGTATTGAGAATTTCCCAACTTAGGTATTGAAAATTTGTCTTCAATAGTGACGTCGTTAAGTTTTCTATAATCAGTTACTACTCTCCATTTCTGCTTTCCAGAATTATCAATTTTTTTTGGGAACAACCCAAACAGGAGCATTATAAGGACTTGATGATTTTGTAATTATACCAGAATTTAACATCTCGTTTATTTGTTTTTCTACTTCAACTTTGTGGATTGCTGGGAATCGATATGTCCTTGAATATACAGGAATGTCATTTTTGGTTGTTATTTTATGTTCATATTTACCAACTGAAGATAATTTTTCTCCTTCAATATAAAAAACTGATTTGAAATTTTTGATTAAATGTGTCAATTCTTTAATTTCTTCCTTAGTTAAATTTTCAATTACTAATTTGTTAGTTAAACAATCGATTTTCGGTTCATTAAAATTTATGTCCATTATTATTGAATCAAAATACTTTTTATCTTCTTCTGTATATTCACCTAAAGAATTGTCAAATGTTAATGGTATTTTACAATTTGAAAGGATTAATAAATTGTCTTTTAAATCAATTATAGCTTCCAATGGTTTTAATAAATTCATCCTATAATACCATCAAAATCACCATAAATTTCTGTTTCTAACATTTCAATTTTAGAGTTAGGTGAATTAAATTCTTTTAAAACTGGAATTGTTATTTTAGATGTTGTGACAGTTTTGGAACAAATAGTGTTTAAAATTATAGAATGTTCAAGTTCTGATTTAAAACATCTATGAAACAAACCTCTTTTTATGGGTCTGGTCCCTGATCCTGTATATATTAATAATTTTATCGGTTTTGTTCTCGTCTTTACAACTATGCAGGGTAAAGAACGTCGGCTAATAATTGAAAATTCGACACTTGAATATTATCAACTTCCATAGGTACTGGTTTATTAATCTGTTAATCTGTTGAGTATTATTTGTATTAAAATTTCTATTATTATTCACATTAAAATTGACATTATTATATCCATGATATTATCACTTCCATTAAAATTTCCATTATTATAATTATTCTGGCTAAAATATCCAGAATAATCCTGTATATTTGAATTGGAATTAGAAATATTATTCGGATTGTGAAAATATCCTGAATTAATTTGCCTATATTGTCCAGAATAATTTTGTCTATTCGGATTCGAATATTTATTATTATTACGGATATTTCTTAAATTATTTTATCCATTTGGTTCATAATTAGAATTATATGTTTGTGAATTAGATTGAAAATGATTAAAATAATTTCTATGTGGATTGTTTGTTTCAATTTCGACGAAAAAGATTTTGAATTGGATTTTTTGTATAAAAATATTCAGTCTCTATTAATATTTCTTTAGCATTTAACAGTGAATATGGATTTCTTGAATTTAATATTAATTTTGGTTCATTTGGTAATTTACTTATAAAAATTTTCAGTACCATTTTTTCATTGGTTTTACATTGTTCATTATCCCTATCAATACCACTTTTTAAATTTAATTTTGTCAATAATTTAAGCATATAATCATAAAACTCATTGACATTAGTTCATATATCTGCTGTTTTTATTTTATTAATAATACATTCTATGCTCTGATATGTTGAAATTAATTGTTAATATTACCTTAATTTCTTCCCACTTAATTGGATTATTGTTGTTGATTAATGTGATGTTTGCTTTCTGTATTATTTTGTTCCTTACTCTCAAAAAGAACAGTGTAAGTTGAGATTCAGCAACATGTTTGCGGATTTCATCAACATGTGTCGTAAAAATTTGTAATTCTTCTGTCTTTCCATCAAATTCGGGAACACTTGATAAAAGCTGGAACGCATTGATACTCATCGCTTCAATATTAGTTGTTGTTGTCATGTTGTCATTTACTTTAATTTGATGTTGATTGTTAAAGTTCAGTTACAATGCTTTTTATGAACAGTTTTCTGGGTCACTGTATGAAGTTATATTTTAACATAAATTTGCAATAACTTTTTGGCACCAGTTTGTAGTGTTTTTATTCATAGGGTTTTTTTTTAGTTTATTTCTCAGTTAAAATGCATTGTAATGTAATATTTTCGATCAGTTTTTCACACCCTTTTTAAGGTTTTCTGCAACTATATTTATATTGTTTACTGCTTTTGTCGATTTTTTCCAATGTTTTATTTAATCCACGTATTGTTTTCAGTTGTATTTTTCTTTCAAAGAAAATATTGTTTTATTGCGTATCGCGTAGAAACAAAGAAATTTTTTCCTTTTTTTATAAGTGTTTTTATATATATTTTTTTAGCAAATGATTTAAAATTTGCACAAAAACGATTTAGTTTTTATTTATTTTTTTATACCCTCCACACGTCAGTGGCAGAGGGTATATATAGGTTTGTCATTCCGTCTGTAACGCATCGAAAAACTAATTTCCGATATATATGTATATTCTTGACCCTTATCACAGCTCGAGTCGATATAGCGATGTCCGTCTGTCTGTTGAAATCACGCTCATTCACAAAAAAAAAACCATCTAACTGGATTAGGTTACAAAAATATCATTTGCCATAATTCACAGCAGGTTGGTGTTGAAAATGGGCTACATCGGATATCATTGCGATTAGATTCGAACAAAAATATGTAGATATCTCTAAAAAAAAACATAAAACCCAGTGTGTTTGTTGTAACAGTTTAGTGGTTGAACATAATAATTGTACAACAACATAAAATATGCCACAAAAATAATATGCATATATATTAACAATACCAAGAACACAATAACAGAGCTCATGTTAGTAGTATTGCCACATATTTTTTTTTTATCGTTATCACGTTATAATAAAAAAATCGGTATATGAAAGAAAAAATGAAAACGAAAAATGGAAATTTTCCAATGGAAAATGAAAAATGGAAAATGAAAAACGGAAAATGGAAAATGTAAAATAGAAAATGAAAAATAGAGAATAGAAAATGGAAAATGAAAAAAGAAAATTGAAAAATGAAAAATGGAATATGAAAACTGGAAAATGGAAAATGGAAAATAGAAAATGGAGGATGGAAAATGGAAAATGAAAAACGGAAAATGGAAAATGAAAAGTGTACAATAGAAAATGAAAATGGAGAATGGAAAATGAAACAAGAAAATTGAAAAATGGAAAATGCAAAATGAAAAATGGAAAATGAAATTGAAAAATGGAAAATGAAAAATGAAAAACTGAAAAATAGAAAGTGGAAAATGGAAAACGAAAACTGAAATATGAAAAATGGAAAATGAAAAATGAAAATTGAAAAAGGGAAAATGGAAATGGAAAATGAAAAATGAAAATTGAAAAATGAAAAATGGAAAATGAAAAATGAAAATTGAAGAATGAAAAATGACTATGGAAAATTGAAAAATTAAAATTTAAAATTGGAAAATGAAAATGAAAAATGAAAAATGGAAAATGAAAATTGAAAATTCAAAAATGAATATTAAAAAATGAAAAATTATAAATGGAAAACCCAAAATGGAAAATGGAAATGGAAAAATGACAAATGGAAAATGGAAAATGAAAATTGAAAATTGAAAATTGAAAATTGAAAAATGAAAAATGAAAAATGGAAAATGAAAATTGAAAAATTAAAAATTAAAAATGGAAAATGGAAAATGAAAAATGGAAATTGAAAAATGGAAACTGCAAAATGGAAAATGAAAATTGAAAAATGGAGAATGAGAAATGAAAAATGAAAAATTAAAAATGTAAGATGGAAAATGAAAAATTAAAAATGGAAAATGGAAATTGAAAATGGAAATTGAAATATGAAAAATGTTAAATGGAAAATGAAAATTTAAAGTTGTAGCCGAACTCGACATTGTAGCCGTACTCGACAGTTTAAGACTCAGGTGGAGGGTATCAAAAAATTTGGCATAGCCGAATTTAACACTCTTACATGTTTTTATTTAAAAACTATTATTTAAAAAAAAAGATGGTCCGTAACTCGACTGCGCCAGTTAATTGATTTAACACAATTTTATAAGGTTTTAATTATTTACTGATTTATGATGTGTTTCTCATGAATGTTGTTTTAAAACTCAAGAAAAAATATTTTTATTTTCAATAAAAAATACTACAATAAAATTCAAAGAAAATATGAACAAGAAGTTACAAATAAAATAAAACAAAGTATTTGTTTTTTAACAGTTAGAAACAAATATAAATGAAAGTAATTAACAATATAAATTAAGAAAGTGTATAGGAGTAAGAATGACTAATTAAGGATATTTGAACATTTTTACGCAGAATGGAAAGTTTCACTCGTTGCAATGATACCTAAACCATGTAAAGATCACACAAAGGTCGATTCGTATAGACCAATAAGCTTACTGTCGAACTTGTCAAAATTATTCGAGAGAATTTTGTTTTCCTTTCAAAACTCTATTATTGTTGCATAAAATAAATAAAATTGCTGTAAGTAAAATTTTTTTCTGTTGTTGCATACAAAATTTTTTTAAAATTGGAAACTTAAAATATCAATAAATTAAACCCTTTGAGTAATAATAAGTTAAATCTTTAAATTTTCTTACCCTGTTATTCCATAAATAAATTGTTGTGAACTAAAATATTTTTTTAAATTTAATCTTATCTAATCCTAAATCCGTTGTGAACAATTAATTAATATTTAAGCATTTAAAATTTCGTTTTTTGCTCCATAAATAAATTATCCTAGGCTAAAATTTTTTTTCTTTTCAAAATGACGTACGACTCTGACACTTCATCTGAACATTATCCAGAGATAGAAGACGAATTAGAGACACTTATAAATTTTTACACCAAAAGGGGAGAAGATAGGGAAACCTTGCGAAGCCTATCCAGTGCAAAAACTGGGATAAAGAGTTTCGCAAGGGCTAAATATCTAAGGAACAACGCTAAACGGAAACCCTTTAGAGTTTAGGAAAGATTCCCATGACAATATGCTTCTGACGATTGATGACTTAGACCACGGACATGCACCTCGTCGTATTAATAAGAATGGAAAGGATTAAGACCACAATTAGAGGGAAAAGAATTTTTTTTTAGCCAACAGGAAAATTTAATAATTTGTACTAGATTTTAGGAAAAGGAAGAAACTCTTCCAATTTCTTAAGAAAAATATAACAAATAATTTTTTTTCCCTCAAAGAACAAAAATATAATTAAGTAATTATTACATTAACGAAAAAGAAAAAGAAGGAAAAGAATAGAAACTTGGTTTTACTTTGTTTTTTATTAAACAAAAATACAAAGGTTCTAACAAACAAGAACATGCAAATTAAAGCATATTTTTTTAAGAAAATTTAGGCATTTGATTTACGTTGTGAACAACACCTTTCCACAGCCAAATTCGTTCAACAGTAATATATCTTATTATTATTTTTATTCTAAAAATGTTGTAATAAATAAATTAACCTAAATAAAAAACCTAAACTTTAAGCAAAATTAATTTTTTTTTTTTTTTAAATAAAGAACAACTCACATAGTGAGAAGGTGCAACAAATAGTTGCACCCACATTAATTTTACTTAAATTTAAAATAAAAAATTTTTTAAAGTAAAAACAGCCGTATTGAATAATTGAATAAATTTTTTTTTTTTGGAAAAAGAAAAAATGTTATTTAAAACAAAATGAAGTTGTGAAACAATAAATGAAAACTTACATAGTAAGGAGTTGCAACAAATAGTTGCAATCTCATTTTATTAACCTAAACTAGATTCTTAAGGCAAAATTAAACTTCAAAACAAAAAAATGAATTTAATTATTGAACAATTGAAAAAAAAAGAAAAACCTTTTAACATTTTTTTAAAATCTTAGAACACACTTTAAGATAAAATTTTTTTGACAACTTACATAGTAAGTAGATGCAACAAAATAGTTGCATCCACATTATATTAAGCAGTAATATAATAAGAAATTAATATTTCTGGTAAAGTATCCAAATGTATGAATAATTATCTTATATTAAAAATTAAAAAAAAGCCTTTTCTTCTTTCTGCCAGCAACTTAGAAACACCGATAATGACGGTATCGTCATTATAAATGACCAACCAGCAAACATTTCAGACCAATCCCCTTTGCTTTCAGTAATATTGTATTTTTGTTTTCGGTGCATTTCAATCGACTGCCCAATTCCACAACGTAAATAATTCTCAAGTCACTGCACTCGAGACTGTCTTATGATTTCACAATTTACGATTGGGAAATAAAGGCAATGCACTTGACTGGTTGTTTATGACAAACATGTGTTACGTTTACTCTAGCATTTTTTGTTGGTGGTCGTATGTTGCTGCAGAGTTATGATTTGGCTATATTAAGTTAGTGATTAAGAATTTGGTCAGTCGGTAATAACTACTAAGGCCTACATAGTAGGTTGGCAATTTGTCCATTAAAATAAATTTGTTAAATAAATTAAGAAAATATTTGTACCGAAATTAAAGTAAAATTATTCAACAAACAAGTGAATTTATTGTTCAAATAATGTAAAGGATTTTGTTATGAAATTAAAAGTAAATTATAAAACAAACAAGTGAATTTATTGTTCAAATAATGTAAAGGATTTTTATCCGAAATTAAAAGTAAAATTGTTCAACAAACAAGTGAATTTATTGTTCAAATAATGTAAAGGATTTTGTTCCGAAATTAAAAGTAAACTTATCCAACGAACATGTGAATTTATTGTTCAAATAATGTAAAGGATTTTGTTCCGAGATTAAAGTAAAGTTATTCTACAAACTAAGTGAATTTATTGTTATCCAATAACTAGTAATTTAACAAAATAAAATTGAGTATCAACATTGTGAGTAGTCCCTATGAATATAATATTAATAAAGTAAAATTACTTACTGCAACTTACTAAAGTGTTTCAGTTGTTGTCTTTAAGAAACTACAACAAAAGTAAGTAAAAATACTGTGACTTTAAGCGTGACTCAAACATTTACACAACCCCATAAAATAATTAGTGAAACACCAAAAAATGATTTACATATTCGTTGAAAGCCCTTTGGCTTCTTTCCTAGCGTTTGATTGTGATGTGCTGTAGAAGTTACATTCCTAATTTTCATATATTTGCAGAATTCATTCAAAATAGTGTTCTTGTATTCTGTACCCATGTCTGTAATGAGTGTCCTCATAGGGCCATAAGTCAATATAAATTAATCAAATATAGCCTTGGTTACCGTTTTCGCACTTTTAGCGTGTATTGGCACAGTTACTAGATATTTCGTCAGGTCACATATTATCGTGACTGCATATTCGAAACCATCTTCCGTCCTTGGGAGTGGTTCACTTGTATCTACCAACACCGTATCGAAAGCACCGATCGGAGTATCCGTTAAAGTCATTGGTATATTTATATGTCTTGTGGTTTTGGATTCTTAACATTCCCTACAAGATCCTATGTATTCAGATACCGACTTGATCATTTTCGGCCTGTAGAAATATCGTCGAATTTTTCCAATTGTCCTTGTTATGCCTGAATGGCCTCCTTGTATGGGGTCATCTTGTTATTGTTTCAATATTTTATTTATTTCATCTTATTATTGTTTAGCGTGGTCACCTTTGGGAGTAGCGCTACTCTTAATTTATTCAAAAATATATTGCCCTTGGCCTTAAAATCTTGCATTGAGACAAATTCGAAAATTTTGTCATTAAGTGCCATTCGTAATTTATTTATTTTATATTTGCCGGTTAGTGATTCTAACCTTGGGAATAATTTTCCGAAGTCAATTTTCCCTTTAGCAAATAAATCATTTATTAATATTTTCTCTATTTTCCTTTTGCCATGTTTCAATAAACAATGGTCTGAAGTCATCTCCATCTTATGGTATCGCCTGACGTCAGATGACTTCGAATATATTGGGCTTCTTGTACTTTAAATGCTGATTATTTTCATTTTCATTATTATTCTTATTTAAGTCTATTTTTGTTGTAGCTGATCTCGTTGTCATCTTGAGAACCGATTTATTCATATTAATATTCTTCGGATCATATATCGATATGCGTGATAGTGTATCTGCTACATAATTATCTTTGCCTCTGAGGTATACGACCTTAAACTCGTATTCCTCTAAATCTAATCTCATTCGAGTCAACTTTGAGCTGGGGTTCTTCGTGGAGAACAAGTAAGTTAGTGGCCGATGATCTGTTTTTACCATGTCTGTTTTTACCAATGTCTTACATATATATATGGTCGAAAATATTGAATTGCTCAATGAATTGCAGAGATCTCTTGTTCAATTGTTGATTTATTGCTTTCACCTTTTGTGAAAGATTTAGAAGCTTAGGATATTGGTAGTTGTTTACCATTATACTCTTGCGTCAAAACTGCACCGCATGCATGTTCACTTGCACCCGTTGTGATGCAAAATTCCCTGGTGAAGTCCGGATGCTGTAGTATCTGTGGACTTAGTTCGGCTTTTTTCAAATATTCAAAAGCTTGTTGGCATTCGGCTGCCCAACTGAATTACACGCCTTTTTTCGTAAGTCCCGTTATATGACGGCGAAATAGCCAATAAACCTTCTGTAATAGTTAGAGAATTCCTCAAGAAAATTTTTCGATAATTTTTCCAAGACTTTATCCTGTCTATTGTCCTTCTTTTGGTTAGAACCTGGATATATAACATCATATTCTTTCAAATTTTCAGATTTAATGTTATTAATATATATCATTATGCTAACATAGGCATTATCGCCCCGAACTATTGTATTCGCAATGTAAACGTCTGGTTCTATATCTTGGTTTGATACTAGTAATTCCTCTTGTTTAGTATTAAATGGTATTTTTCGTATTACCTGAGCCCTTGTAAAACGACGTATGTAATCATTAGAGTACGTGTGATGTAACGGAATTGTTGGGGTTCGAAAATTTTGAGGTCTCATGATAAGACATACCTTATCTTCCATAAAATCAATGCTACAATTAAAAGTTTTCTAAAAATTCATACCTTCTATTCCGCTACATGGTATCGGGAAGTCATTGTGTACCACATGAAATTCATGAGTACTTTCTGCAAATTTCCAGATCAGTTGAACCTATTGACTTAATGATTCCTTTACCTATACCACTTTTCCGCTTGTTGACGAAAGTATTTTCCCCAAGATCTTCCCTTTTTATCAGACATATGTCTGCACCTGTATCGACAAGTAAGACAAGAATTTGTCTTGTATGAAAAACACCAAGGCTAAGATTTAATTTATATAAGTTAACACATCCGCGCAGCAACAAGGTGGTTGCCTAGCTAAACATGCATAGTGGTCAGCTCATAGTGCACCATCAGCGGTTTTTGCGTATGCTAAAGAATAAACAACAACACAGCGATCACTGCTTTGGCTGACAACAATGTTGTGGACGTTGCTTGTCTAATATATGACACCAAAAATAAATGCAAGTTCGGCAGTCTCAACGGGTTTAATTTTAATTATTAAGTTTTGTTTTGTGAATGATATAGTTAGTTCTATTTTGGAATTCATTTAATAAAGAATATTTTGTTAAAACTGGCGCCCAACGGCTTATGAACCAAAGCCAAGTCGTTTAAATTTATTTAAATTTCTCCACACCAAGTGCAATTAAAAAATTATTATAACGACGAATACGGTTTTTACGTCAGACCGACGGGAAACAAAAAGCACAGTATAAAATAGCTAAGCAGAACATTGGTAACAGCAGTAGTTTGCTTTATTAAACTTCAACGTCGGATCGACAGAAAACAGAAAAGCAGCAATATAACATCGCTAAGCAGAACATTGGTAACAACAACAACTTACTCCATTAAATTTCTACGTCAAATCAACGGGAACAGAACAAAAACATATAACATCAATAAGCAGAACAGTGGCTACAGCAGCAGCTTACAATACGAGAAACAATCAGCAACAGCGGCAAAGGTAGACGTCATTAGGATACGTTAAGTTAATAAATCAAGATAAAATGTAAGTAGACGCTCAGTGAAAAAGTGAAATTAATTTTGGAAAAAAATAAAAATACAAAGATTAAAGTAAAAAAAAAGAGTGAAAAAATTTTAAAGTTTTGCCATTATAAAAAAAAAACCAAATGTAGTTGTTATCATTACAATTTGTGAATTAACCAATCTTTGTAAGAAAGTGAATTTCCCTTATGACTGACAGTGATTTGGAAGAAATCTCTACAGAATTAGCAGCTAGATTACAACCAATAAGCCGTACAACCCGCGATTCAAATTGGTGGTCGAATATAAATCAGGAAATGGCACTTAAGGCAGACGAATTGAGACAGGTAGTAGAGGCCGCCCTGAACAGCGCGCTGGCAGTTCAGGAAAGGAATTTTGAGCAAAAATTGTTAGAAGCTACAAACAGATTAGCTAACTCGATGGTTTCTTCACCACAAGTAGAAGTGTATAGGGATGCAGAAATCGATAATAGAATAGGGTGTGACGAACCTTTGGATATAGTAAAATCGTTACCAGACTTTGACGGCAAACATGAAACATACGTTTCTTGGCGAAAAGCGGCGCATACAGCGTACAAAATTTTTGAACAATATCAAGGCAGCTCAAAACACTACCAAGCCCTAGGGATTATTAGAAACAAAGTCAAGGGTTCGGCGGACATGGTGCTATCATCATACGACACACCTCTGAATTTCAAGGCAATTATTAACAGGCTAGATTTTACTTACGCTGACAAGCGCCCAATATATCTCATCGAGCAAGAACTATCGACACTTCGACAAGCAAAATGACATTACTACAATACTACGATGAAGTAGAAAAAAAACTTACTCTTTTAATAAATAAGACGATAATGTCGTATGACAGTGTAGTGGCCGCGTCGCTAAATGAAAAATACAGACAAGACGCCTTGCGTGTTTTTATTTCAGGAACAAAGAAGACTTTAAGCGACGTTCTTTTTTCGGCTCGTCCAAAGGACCTGCCATCCGCTCTGGCGCTGGCTCAAGAAGTCGAGTCAAACCACGAGCGATTTCTATTTGCAACAAATTATGCGAGAAGCGTAGAAGATAAGGCACATAGACTTGAACAAAGGCAACAAAGCCCCAGAAATTTTGTTTCAAATGACTATCGACAGGGAAAAAATCCTTACTTTAATAGACAGCGACAACAAAATAATTTAGGCCCTACAAAGCAAGATGTTGTTCAACCAATGGATGTTGATCCTTCATCAAAATTTAGGCAACCGACACAATACCAGGCAAATCAACAATTTCAATACCAAAATACTCAAGCCCTTGGACAAGTTTTTAAGAGGCCGAATAGCGGCACAGCCAGGTTCACCGGACCCAAACATCAGAGGGTCAACAACCTGTCACAGGAAGAGATCTCAGGAGATCATCCAGAGCAAGAATATCAACACCTAGCAGAAATAGAGGCAACAGATATATAAAATGAAATCGAAGAATATGACCAAATTAATTTTTTAGACAAGATTCCTTGCTACCGTATGTAGAGAGAACCATAGCAGGGAAAAAAATTAGATTGCTAATTGACACGGGTGCCTCTAAAAATTATATAAAACCTTTAAAGGAACTAAACTTTGTATCAAAAGTAAATAATCCATTTATTGTAAAGTCTCTTTACGGGAATAATATTGTAGAAAAAAAATACACTATGCGGCTTTTTAATGTTAACACAACATTTTTTTTGCTCCCCGATCTAACTACCTTCGATGGAATAATCGGGCTAGATTTTTTATATCAAACAAATGCAATTTTGGACTTTAGAAATAAACGACTAAGAACTAGTACTGAATCTGAAAATATGAAATTTTTAAAATGCCTTAGTGTAAATTTTACTAACACAGATGATATTGAGGTACCCCAGCAAATTGAAAAACAATTTCAGAAAATGATAAAAAAACGAATCGGTGTTTTTGCGGACCCAAACGAGGCACTCCCTTTTAATACCAGGATTGTTGCTACCATTCGCACAGAAGATGAGGACCCGATATATTCTAAATTATACCCTTACCCGATGGGTGTATCAGACTTTGTAAGTTCCGAAATGCAAAGTATGCTTAAAGACGGCATAATTCGACCATCCAGGTCACCGTACAATAACCCAGTATGGGTGGTTGACAAGAAAGGTACGGACGCACATGGAAATGCAAAGAAGCGTTTGGTAATAGATTTTAGAAAGTTGAATTCAAAGACCATAGATGACAAATATCCGATACCAAATATTGTGGCTATTCTATCAAATCTCGGGAAGGCTAAGTTTTTCACAACCCTTGACTTGAAATCAGGATTTCGCCAAATTTTGTTGGCTGAAAGGGATAGGGAAAAAACAGCATTTTCGGTGGGCAATGGAAAATACGAGTTTTGTAGGCTCCCCTTTGGGCTGAAGAACGCGCCTAGTATTTTTCAAAGAGCAATAGATGACGTGCTCCGAGATCAAATAGGGAAATCATGCTATGTTTATGTTGATGATGTGATCATCTTCTCGGAAAGTATGGAGGGGCATGTTGAGCATATAGCATGGGTGTTGGATAGGTTAAATGAAGCTAACATGAGAGTTTCACGCGAGAAGTCAAATTTTTTTAAAAAACAGGTTGAGTATCTGGGTTTTGTGGTATGCGAAAAGGGTATTACAACGAGTCCTAGCAAAATAGAGACGATTAAAAACTACGAGCGGCCCACCACACTATTTAATGTTCGTTCCTTCTTGGACTTGGCAAGTTATTACAGGTGTTTTATCAAGGATTTTGCATCTTTAGCCAGACCACTGACTAACATACTAAAATGGGAGAATGGCAATGTGAGCACTTCCCTTAACGAGGAACAGTACCAGGCATTTGAAAAGTTGAAAAGGGTTCTCACATCTGAAGATGTCTTGTTGCTCTATCTATTACAATCAGTCATTTGACCTGACAACGGACGCTTCTTCTTTGGGTATTGGGGCGGTCTTGTCGCAGGACGGAAAACCGATTACAATGATATCCAGAACCCTGAAAGATTCCGAATTAAATTTTGCAACCAACGAGCGAGAGTTGCTTGCTATAGTGTGGGCTTTGAAATGTCTCAGAAACTATCTGTACGGTGTAAGGAATTTGAATATTTACACTGACCATCAGCCACTTACGTTCGCAGTTTCGGGTCGAAACTCAAACGCGAAAATAAAACGATGGAAGGCATTTATAGACGAGCATAACGCACATATTTTCTATAAGCCTGGAAAGGAAAATTTCGTCGCGGATGCTCTATCGCGGCAAAACATTCATGCTCTTGAAGAGGAGGCACAGTCTGACCGTGCAACAATACGCAGTGAACAATCCCTGACCTACACAATTGAATCAACCGAAAAGCCTGTAAATTGTTTTCGAAATCAGATAATAATAGAACAGAGCGAAGTTCCCTCGACACGTACGATAATTATGTTTGATGAGAAAACCAGACATCTCATAAATTTTTCCAATAGAGAAAACTTAATGCAGATAGTCTACGATGCAGTTAAAAAAGGTATAGTGAACGTGATTCACTGCGAACTGCCAATACTGGCATTCATACAGAATAACCTAGTAAAAACTTTTCCAACAACAACTTTTTGGCACGCAAGCCGAATGGTGATTGATATATTTAACAAAAGTGAACAAAAGGAAATAGTAGTCACTGAACATAACAGGGCGCATAGAGCCGCTCAAGAAAATACGAAGCAAATTTTGCAGGATTATTTTTTTCCGAAGATGACCCGTTTGGCTAATGAAATTGTCGCAAATTGCAAAATTTGCAGAAAAGCTAAATATGACCGACACCCAAAAAAGCATATTATAGGCGAAACGCCCATTCCTTCTCACGTAGGCGAAATATTACATATCGACATATATTCCACAGATAAAAAATTTTTTCTAACCTGTATTGACAAGTTTTCAAAATTCGCGATTGTTCAACCCATTGACTCTAGAACAATAGTAGACATAGAACCACCAATCTTACAGTTAATGAATTTTTACCGCCACGTAAAAACGGTATATTGCGATAATGAACCCTCTCTGAACTCAGCAACGATTCGGTCCCTTTTGTTAAATCGCTTTGACGTGCAAATTGTAAATGCGCCACCGCTCCACAGCACGTCGAATGGGCAGGTGGAAAGATTTCATAGTACTCTTGCGGAAATTGCAAGATGTTTGAAAATCGAAAGAAACTTAAATGACACAGTCGAACTGATACTTCAAGCGACAATAGAGTACAACAAGACTATCCACTCGGTGACAAAAAAACGGCCCATTGACATAGTCCATGCATTCCCGCCGGAATTCGAGGCAGAGATTAGGGAAAGGGTAAATAGGGCCCAGGACGTTCAAATGCAAAGACTGAATGAGACAAGACAGAATAGAACCTTCCAAAGGGGTGACAAAGTACTTGTAAAAACAAACAGGAGATTGGGAAATAAACTAACACCTCTATATATAGAGGAAGAAATAGAAGCTGATCTGGGAACGACGGTTCTTATAAAAGGGAGGGTGGTCCATAAGGACAATTTAAGATAAGTTTCTTAATTTATGCTTTTTCATTTAGGATTTTGATTGCGCTGTTTCTTGTCGCGACAACAACCGCCAAGCTGACCGACTATTCGAATTCAGACTACATAGCTCTGACAGTTGGTGACGTAGTAATATGGCAGGGATATGGATATTTGCGGCACTCATCAAACCTTACCATGTATTCAGAAATGGCAGAAGAAACCAAGTTGTTGACGAACCAATTTCCCCAGTCACACATGAGAAAAATACTTGACGCCGACATAGGTCATATCAATACGCTTTTGGAAACAGTAAACATCCACCACAGATATGCCAGAAGCATCAACATCTTGGGAACTGCTCTAAAGGTGGTCGCCGGAACCCCTGACTTTGACGACTTTGAGCAGCTAAAATTTAAACAACAGCAACTTATTGAGTCCGCTAATAGGCAAGTGGTTATAAATACTCAGGCACAAGAACAAATTAATAAATTATCAGAGACAGTCAACGCAATTATTAGGGATTCAAAAACTAAACAGATTGATACTGCTCACCTTTATGAAACACTACTCGCAAGAGATAGAATCCTAATTTCAGAGCTGGAAACATTAATGTTGTCGCTCACCCTTGCAAAGATTGGAATAATAAACTCACCAATTCTTGATTCTAATGATTTAAATAAAACAATCACTGAGCGCTCGACAGGTATAACCATAACTGATCTAATGGAAATAGCAAATGTTAGGGTCCTATTGAATGATAAATTTATGCATTTTCTTATTAAATATCCTAAGCTAGGTTTAGTATGTAAAAAAATAATCTTATATCCCTTTGAGCATAATAATACCATTCTTGATTTTGCTGATGAAAATAACATAGCAGACTGCGGTAATCAAATGGTGTCAATTGGAAATTGTACCGTCAATTGAAGCTGTCTCATATAACATGCGCACAGCAACTTCATTCTGGCGGCATAGCACATTGCACAACTCCTCCAAGCCATCTTGAACCTCTGACAGTCATTGACGATGGCGTTATCATTATCACTGATGAAACCGCTACAATCAGGAATAGCGATGCCCACGAGCAGATTGTGACGGGAACGTATCTTCTCACGTTTGACGACGAGGTCAGGGTCAACGACTCCTTATATCAGAACCTGAAGAACTATGTAAATAAGTCTCCAGGCACAGCATTGTCAACGCTTCTCAACATAACAAGCCATCAGGAAATACTGAGCTTACCATACTTAAAAAGGCTGAGTATGGAAAATTCCCAGTATATTAACGAGATTGGAAAGGGACTGATAAAATGGCCTTTGATATCTGGGTTGGTCGCGATTATCTTTTTGGTCCTTTGCTACACCTCGTTCAAGCTTTACAAAAAACATCAGAGGGCTCGGCGCCAACACAACATTCCGAGGACATCCTTCACTTAAACGAGGGAGGAGTTAACACATCCGCGCAGCAACAAGGTGGTTGCCTAGCTAAACATGCATAGTGGTCAGCTCATAGTGCATCATCAGCGGTTTTTGCGTATGCTAAAGAATAAACAACAACACAGCGATCACTGCTTTGGCTGACAACAATGTTGTGGACGTTGCTTGTCTAATATATGACACCAAAAATAAATGCAAGTTCGGCAGTCTCAACGGGTTTAATTTTAATTATTAAGTTTTGTTTTGTGAATGATATAGTTAGTTCTATTTTGGAATTCATTTAATAAAGAATATTTTGTTAAAACTTATATACATATTTTTCTTTTCTCCGCAGAGGCTATTCGAGGTTTTCCGAGGTTTTGATTTCCATTATTTACGTAGCTGTTCCTACTTCTACCTCAGGAGTTGTTATATCCGCTATAGATACCTTGGTGACCCTGGTACCAATTATTGTTATTATTTCGGAAATTTCTATTGTTATTGCTATTATACGATTTATGTTGCTGTCTACAGTACAGCACAGTGTCCTTGCTTCCTGTTGTCTCTTTACATGTTTCAATGAACTTTTGAATTGCTTGTCTCAAGAAATCGAACTGACCCGCCTCCGTGATCAGTTTCACGTTGTCATTATTACAATTTGTCACTACAGCGTTTACAGCTGCCTTTGTGGTATACTCCTTGGCTGCTGGTGATACTCCATCTGAAATGTAAGCAGTGTGGATCTTCTTTGCCAACCCTTCTACGTCATTGGTATATGCATTGGCTGTGTTATTTTTCTGCATTGCGATTAGTAAACCAACATGTTCACCTTTTATAGAGTTTTGTAATTTTTCACTGATCTGTATTAGAGTTTTTTCGTATATATTGAGCTGCCTTGCGCTACCTTTTAATTTTGTCTTTATTAATGAAACTGCAATTATTTCGTGAGCCCGTTTTAGTTGATCAGTCATTATCAAACCATCGATGAACCTTTATATGTTTCTTACACCTCCATCGTAGTCCGAAATAAATTTGGATACTGTACCCACAAACTGTTCTACTGTTTGTGCCTTACTTATGTCCTCTTGGGCTATTACATTACTGATTAATTTTTCTATAAATGTCCTAACTTGTTTTCCTTCCATTTCGGTGTCATCCTTATCATTTGAATCTTCTTCTTTAATTGTTTCGGGACTTAGTTTCGTACTTATTACGATTATCTTATCTATATTTAATTTAATCTGTTCCGTATAATAACTCTTATACCATATTTGTCATAAATCTTCATAATCTATTTCTAACGTCCCAATATATATCAACTGCTATTTTCAAATGTTCCTTTGTATAATCTAGTTTATATTTCGAAACTAGTCTGGCTATGTTATTGTAATCTTCTATTAATGATTTTAAGTGTTTCTTTGTGGTATTTTCCATAATATTTGTTGCGGTGGCTCTCGAAGCACAAAGGCTATACTTAATACTTAATGAGGCCAGCCCCAAGAAGTTTTTTTTTTTGTCAGAGCGGGGGCCAGCGTGCCAATTTCTTAATGGCAAAATTTTCTTTTTGTTGTAGCGTTCATAGAAGAAAGGGTGTTTTGTTTATGGGGGAGAGCCAATAAATTTTATTCTCCGCACCAGTTACGTATCCCCTCCACAACTAATTGTAACGGCTGGCAAAGTGTAGTGACCATTTAGAATCTTATTGCATTTTTGTATCGCAACATTTTTTGTATTATATTTCTGTTTTATTCCCACACTTTGCCAGACAGCAACGTAAGCATTTTTGTCTGCGTTGCTTAGCCCTAATTGTATTTTAAATATTTTTAAGCCTCAGTCTTAAGATTCATTTAAATAAAGATAGATATATCACAATTTTCTTTGTGTATTTTATTTTATCTATAATTGGCGCAGTCGTAAGTAACTTATTCCAAAGAATAAGTGAAAAGAACCAAAAAAAAAAAAATAGGACTAAGTGAACGCAAAAACAATTAAATAAGTACCATTAAGATTAAAAACAAAAAATAAATAAAAAGAAATTAACGAATTAAATAACATTAAAAACCAGAGAATTGTAAAATAAAAAATATATTAAACAAAAAAAAACCAAAAACCAAAATTGAAAAGTAAAAATTAATAAACAACAACGATAAGAGACCAAATTTTTATGAACAACAAACGAAATAATACTTTCGACTCACATCGCAAACTAAACGAAAAAAACATGGCAGAACATTTGCAGCAAAGAATATTAGAACTTGAAATGGTTCTAAAACAACAGGAGTTGAAAATAAATCAACAACAGCAACAGCTGGAACAACAACAACAAATCAATTTACAACAGCAACTACAACAGGATCAACAACAACAGCAAATACAACAAGCTCAACAACAACAGCAGCTACAATATGATCAACAACAACAGCAACTACAACAGGTACAACAGCAGCATCAACAATTTTTATTTAATATGTCGGCCAAGGACGTCATCGAACAATTTCGGCGTCTTAAGCCACTTGAGGAGAACCACAATTGCAGATCATTTATAAATGCCGGGGAGACAAACCTCACTCTTTGTGGAAATAACCACGATCTTATTAAGTTTTGCGTTAAAATTGTTGCAAACGAAAAGGTTCTTGGGAACGCTGGCCGAAGAGTGAGGGAGTTACAAATCAATGCTACCTGGGAGGAGATGAAAGCCAAAATTCTACAGGAGTTCAGCCCGAAAAGGACTTATGCGGAGGTCTTCAATTCTTGCAGGACTATAAAAGTAAGAAATTTAAGCGAATTATTTAGTTATTTTGAGAGATGTAAATACGAGGTAAATGATATTTATTTAGCTGATCCATTTAAACCTGGCATATATAGACCAGAAAACGTTGATAGGGATTTGGTGGACATATTGTTGGAAAAAATAGATGGACCAATAAGGGCACATATAGGTGAACATGAAACAATGACCGATATAATTGCCAAATATACGAAATTAAAATTATTACATGATACTAGGGCCATAGCTTTTGACCATAGAGTTAATTTGCAATATAAACGGAGACCAGAGAACAATAATAATAGCGGTAACAATAATAATTACAATAGTAATAATAAGAACAATAATAATAGTGGTAATAATAATTACAATAGCAATAAAAATTATAATAATAATAAAAATAACAGCAATAATAATAATAAGAACAATAATAATTATAATAATAATAATAGTTATGATAATAATAATACTAGTAATAACAAGAACAATAATAATAATAACAGTAATAATAACCGGTACAATAATAACTATAACCGCAATAATGGCAACAACAGCGGAAGTTATTACAACAATAATAATCGACAAGGGACAAGTTCAAATAGGACTCGTACTTCACACATGAGCGTTGATCGCGGAGAAAGTGTAGGGCACGTTACAAACGATTACAATAACGGCACCATGATGGACATTAGTAATGTCGAGGAAAACGAGGTAAATTTTTTGACAATGCCTCCAAATCTAAACTGCCCATAATAATAATTACTATAGGTAGGCAAAGAATTAAATGCCTTATAGATACTGGCTCAACAACGAGCATTGTTAAGCGGAATAAATTAGTTGAAAATTACCCGGAACAAAGACTTAAAAAACCTATTAAATATCGAACGATAAACGGAATTGATGAAATACATTTTCAAATAGTAACACCTTTTCCAAAAGACTTTAATTGTAGCGGAACGCTTAGTTGGAAAGTAATTGACTTTCAGAATGATAAATATGATGCTATAATCGGACAAGATTTTTTGATACCCCTTAAGACGAGAATAAATAACGAACATGGTTATGTGGAAATTTTGGGTGATAAATTCCTTTTCGAAGAGATGCACTACCCTTTTCATATAGAGAACATAGGTTTACTCGAACCAATTTTGAAAGAAAATGTTTTAAACAAGCTTGATTTTAGCCATTTGAATGAAGAAGAGACTGGAACGATAACAAATCTTCTTACTGAATTTAAAGATATATTTTATTTCGAGGGAGATAATCTTTCAGCTACAACTGAAATAGAACATCAAATAATTACTAACACTGACAAACCCTTATATTCGAAAATATATCGGTACCCTCAAATCCATGAAGGTGAAATAGAAAAGCAAATAAATGAAATGTTGAAACAAAATATTATCCGTGAGAGCAATTCTGCTTATAATAGCCCTTTGTGGATTGTTCCCAAAAAGAACGATAATTCTGGGGAGAAACAATGGAGAATAGTAATTGACTATCGAAAACTGAATGAGCATACGATAGAGGACAAATATCCTATACCTAACTTAAATGGACTATTAGATAAGCTGGGTAAAGCACAATATTTTTCGACCATAGACCTAGCTAAGGGTTTCCATCAGATACTTCTTAGGGAAGAGGATAGAAAAAAAACGGCCTTTTCTACTCCTTTAGGGCACTATGAGTTTATACGAATGCCCTTTGGCCTCAAAAATGCACCATCAACCTTTCAGAGATTGATGAATTCGCTCCTTAGAAATTTTATGAATAAGACATGTGTTGTTTATATGGACGACATACTAATATTTAGTTCATCCTTAATGGAACATATTAATAACATCAAGGATATACTTAGAACCTTGAGAAATGACAAACTAAAGATACAAATAAATAAATGTGATTTCCTCAAAAAGGAAACGCAATTTCTGGGTCATGTACTAACAACTTGTGGTGTAAAACCAGATCCTAACAAAATCTCTATAATACAGAAGCTTAAGCTTCCAGATACCGAAAAGCAAATTAAGTCATTTTTAGGAATGACCGGATTTTATCGAAAATTCATCCATAATTACGCTAAAATAGCATATCCAATGATTAGGTATCTAAAGAAGAACGGAAAGGTAAATAAAAATGACCCTAACTACATAGTAGCCTTCGAAAAACTTAAGGAGCTCATAACAAATTCTCCCGTATTAAGATATCCAAATTTTTCTAAGCGTTTCAGAATTGTCACCGATGCAAGCAATAATGCAATTGGAGCTGTCTTAACTCAAGATGGTCACCCAGTTGCATATGCTTCGCGAACGCTTAACAAACACGAAACAAACTATGCAACAATTGAAAAGGAATTGTTGGCAATAGTTTGGGGTGTTAAATACTTTAGGCCATATATATACGGACAAGAATTTGACTTGGAAAGCGATCACCAACCCCTGAAGTGGCTTATGAGCAAATATTCGGGCAGGGATATAAGCCCAAGGCTACAGAGATACCTTATTGAATTAGGCGAATATAATTTTAAAATAGAATATATAAAAGGAAAGTGTAAC
This sequence comes from Cordilura impudica, assembly GCA_963682025.1. NCBI lineage: Eukaryota > Metazoa > Arthropoda > Insecta > Diptera > Scathophagidae > Cordilura > Cordilura impudica. The sequence goes on along the minus strand of OY821519.1, from coordinate 169,569,077 downwards.
TATATTGCAGACTTTCTAAGTAGAATTAATGCGGAGACAAATGAGATAAATTTAGCAGAAATATTTAATGAAGATTTTATACATAATGGAGACACAAGTAATGACGGAGATTCTATGGATGTTCAAACGATACACTCTCAAGAGGAAGACTTTAATGATGGTATTCCAATTTTGGATACTGTAGTCAACCGTTTTAAAATTCAAATTATTGTAGTGGAGAATAAGGAAACGGACACGATAACAGTTTTTGGTAATAAACGAATTTATATAGATAGAAACGACATTGAAAACGAGAACGTGTCTAATATTCTAAGGAGAGAAATCATTAAAGGAAAAATAGGAATATATTCGGAGGTGACTGATCATGAATATTATAAGGTTCAGTTGCAATTGATTGAAGAATTTCCCGATAAAGAAAAATTTAAATTTGTTAAGTGTTCCTACTTTGCTAAAGATATAGACGATGACAATGAGCTGAATAGGCAAATATCATTATTCCATAAGTATGAGAGCGGACATTCTGGTATTATAGCTACATACGAAAATATCAAACATAAAGTATACAACCCGCATCTAAAATTATCAATTCACAAGATAATAAACAACTGTCATATTTGCTCATCAGCAAAATACGACAGAAACCCAATTAAAAATAAATTCAGATTAACTGAAACCCCTTCCACAACGAATGAAATAATTCATGTTGATACTTATGTCAACAGTAAACATTCATTCATAATTTTCATTGACAAATTTTCAAAACATGTAGTTTCATTTTATTTGCACGACAGAAATAGTCAAACCCTAGTTGGGAAGATTCGGGCATTTTTGGCCATTAAGGGCAATGTTACTAAATTTGTACTAGACAATGAATTCAATAACGCAAATGTAATGAATTTCCTTGATCAGGAGGGAATTCAATATCATTTTACAAAACCGAATAGCCATACCGGTAATTCGGATATTGAAAGATTCAATAGTACGATCACAGAGAAAATCAGAGTCTTTAATTTAGAGGAAAAACTTCCGATAAATACCCAAATTAATAAGGCGATAAAACTGTACAATAGTAACTATCATAGCACGATAAAATGTAGTCCCTTAGATGTGCAGAATAAATTGATCAATCATAGCATTATAAAGGAAAGATTAGAAAATGCAAAATGCAAAATGATTCAATGAAGAAATGAATCTAGGGAAAACTACGTAGAAAATAGGAAAGAAGGTTACATAAAGAATTACAGAAACGTAAGGCACAAGGAACAACCTAAGTTTAGGAAACAAAAATTGGAAAATGTTCATGTTTCTAATATTAAAAGACCTTCGAAATTTTCAGATTCTCATAATAACACTACTGCTAATGTCCCTGACGCAGCTGAGTCGAGCAACTCTGCAAGTTAATAAGATTTCCGAGGAAAATGGATTTGTCGAAATAAATATGCGAGAAGTCGACATCGTAAACGAAACTATAACAATAGTCCACGTTATAGATATTGGTGAGGTGAGAAACATACTAGATACTATAGAGAAAAATATAGAAACTTTAGATATAAATAACCGAAATGTACTTGAAAATGAGGTACAACTTTTGAAATCAAAAATAAAAACTATAATACCGAAAGACAATAGGAAAAGGAGAGGATTGTTCAATTTTGGAGGAAGGGTATATAAATGGGTGTTTGGAACTATGGATGATGTGGATAGACGGGAAATATATGACCATTTGTCAGTCACTGATCAGAATTCCCATAAGGCTATAGAAACATTAAATAAACAAATAATCGTTAATGATTCTTTTAATAAATCTCTGGGGTATTTAAAATCCGCGTTAGAAGACGACAGGAAAAAAATATTAAACTATTTCGGAAAAATTAAAATGGACAACAATGAGTATATTTCAAGATTTTTCTTTCTGGATCAATTAGCAAAGCTTAAGAATTTGGAACACAAATTAGATCAGATCCAGGATAACATTGTGTCAGCAAAAAATAACATAATTCATCCCAGTATATTTTCTCCGCAGGAAATAAATTACTTTGAAATAGATTTTTATAAGTTAAAAATGTTAAAGGTAGGAATTATGACATTTAGTGACCAGGCTATCATTGTAGCAATACAAATCCCAAAAACTTTTATAAGAACTGAACTAAAACTAATTACTAGAATCCCCAATAAAAATAGCGTAGAAATAGATTCAGAAGACCAATATATAGTAGATATTAACGGCCAGAATTTAATTTACAAAGATAACGTAGCAATAAGAACCTTGAAGAAAAGCAAAAATTGTATTTTTTTTAATAATTGTAAATTTATATATAACAATGAAACGGAAATAGTTAATATAGACGAAGAAACCCTTATTGTTAAAAACTCTAATTATGTAAAAGTCGATCAAGATTGTGACGATAGAAAATTTAATCTTACAGGCAATTTTTTGATTATTTTCAACAATTGTAATATTTCTATGCTTAACGAAAGTTTTTCAAATAAAAAAGTTCTGTACAAGGAAAAATATTTTTATCCAAACAACAACAAATTAGATGTAACAAATATAGATTTTAAATTCAAAAACATTGCCACTGAACATTTTGAAAATATTAAGGAAATAAAAGAACTAAAATTCCACAGAAATGTGTCGTATGGGATAAGTTTGACACTTGTATCTGTAATTTTTGCTCTGTTCCTCATTTTATATTGTCTAACTAAGAAAAATAATGTAAAAGTAAATATTAGACAAGAAAGAGTCCAGGAAAACTTGCAAATTAGGGAAAGAGAAGTTTTGAACCCTTCGCCCCAGATAGGTGAAATAATCGCCAAATACTCAAAATAAAATATTTTTTTTTATTAATCATATATCACAAAAAAAAAGAAAAAAGATTATTGTCTTTAGAATATATAATTTAAGAAATGAAAAAAAAAAGGAAATTGTTAATAAAACAATTAAAAATAAAAACCGAATCAAATGAATAATAATAAAAATATAGAAGACTCAGGAGAGTCTTCATTCAAAAGGGGGAGAAGTTACGTATCCCCTCCACAACTAATTGTAACGGCTGGCAAAGTGTAGTGACCATTTAGAATCTTATTGCATTTTTGTATCGCAACATTTTTTGTATTATATTTCTGTTTTATTCCCACACTTTGCCAGACAGCAACGTAAGCATTTTTGTCTGCGTTGCTTAGCCCTAATTGTATTTTAAATATTTTTAAGCCTCAGTCTTAAGATTCATTTAAATAAAGATAGATATATCACAATTTTCTTTGTGTATTTTATTTTATCTATAATTCACCTGCCCGGCTAAGTCGTTTCCTGGAAAAAAAATGTGTTAATAAAAATTCCCAATGATCAGAGGAACGATACATACATACTTACCGAATAACCATGTGTATCGTAGCTCTTAGTAACTTCGATATACATGGGTCCGAATCCTGGGAAAGCTGAAAAGGGAAATAAGAAGATTATTAGAATTTTTGGAGGCTATAAAAAAACGGAGAAAAGAAATATTAAATACTTATAGAAGAAAATGTCAACCATACGCCTGTGAAATTGTTAATAACATATTTTCATGACTGTATAAAAGAGTAGGATTAGGGTGGCTGTTGTTAATTCTGTATGAGTCGTAACGTTTTTGTTAGTGTAACGTGAAAGGTTCATAGTAAAACGTTTTATGAATGGAGCCATGTTTTGTATATTGTTTTAAGGTGTTATTTTTGAATTTAGGGTGGTTTGAATCTAGGAAGATAAAACAGTGCAGAAATTAGAAATTTCATGTCCAAATCGGAAAGGGACAATTAGTATTACAGAATGTGTATATTAATGATGTAATAGAGTTTATTTAGACATGTATTTGTTAAATGGAATGGTAAGATAAATATGGGTCGGTTGGAAGGTATTGCGCCCAAGCTAGACATAGCCATATTGATTAAATAAGATCATTCGAGAAAGAGCCGGCAAGTAAGCAACTAAACTGCGGAAAAAGTAATTTGTTTGTTATAATTTTAGTTAAAATATTTGTGTTACCAAAATAAGTTGGATTAGTGAAGGTTCTTAATTGTGAAGTTTGTAAATTTTAAAGTGCCCCAAGTTGTGAAGGAAAATAATTAAAGGTGGGTAAATAGTTAAAGTGAAAATAAAAATAAAAAAAAATACATATATGGAAATTGAAGTTGAATTCGATATTTAGGTTAACCTGGATTAAGAGACTAGGAGCAAATTCAGCAGACACTCGTATATTAATATAAATAGTCCCTGAAACCCCGGAGGAAATAAACTGAGAACGTAAGTTAATAAAATGAAAGTATAGTTTGGAGATTTAGTGAAGTAATGAAATCTTTTCGAAATAGTTGGGTCTGGACTCCGTCAGGAACAGGGCCAGATTAAAGTTTTTGTGAGACCAGAGGCTTTACGGAAGCGCCCCTAAAGGTTCTCAGTGATTCAGCCCTGGAGGGGCGGGAAAATATCCCAAAGGGAAGTTACGAAGAAAATTTGCAAAATCCAGGTAACCTCATAAAAATTTTTTTTGTGTATATACAAGCCAAGAATAGCGGCATAACTAACGGCGGAAAGGATAGAAAAATCTATGCAGTGCAGAGTCTCAACTCAATAAGAGATTTTCGTCAGAAATTTAATCGTTTAGTAGTGTAGTTTAGATAGGTATATTATATTTAATTAAGTTAAGTAAAATTAGCGTTAAGAGTGTGAAGTTATAAAAAAAAAAATTGTGTAATCGATCCGTGTTAAATGGTTATCGTCATCGTATGATGAGTGTCTGAAATATATGGTAAATCGGTTAGATTCATAGTATAAAATTTAGATACGGTTAAAAAAAAAAAAAAAAGGAAAAAGTTGGCATTTGAAAACTAGTAAATATAAAAAGAGGTGTTTAGGGAGCTCCTTGAATCAGCTAATAGATATTTTGGTGTGGCAATAAATTATCCCCCATCGACGCGACCAATTAACACATTATCGTCGTAATTGTCATATAAAAAAAAATATTAGTGTAGAGTAAGTTCTTATTTTATGTTTAGTGTGAGTTACTTTTCCATTTGTTACATTAAAATATGTGATAATATATATGTATAAAGAAATGAAACATATCAGTGAGTAAGATAATTTTATGGGTGATGTGAGGTAAGTGGTGAAGAAAGAACGGATACAGGGGTCACTGGAAAACGGGTGGGTTACCTGGTGACCATGGTTGGGAGGGCGACTGGAGGACAACAACTTCCTCCCAATTTTGATGTGTGATGTTGTTATTTGTTTGTTTTTTTTTGTACAATTTATTGCTGCGGTTCCAGGGCTTGAATGATGGGAGGGATTCACACCCTATCGGATAGTCTTTCGCGGAGTAGTCGGCCCGTTTACATTTTAGTGCCAAAAAGGAGCCCGTAACAATATGGCGCCCAACCGAAAGAAATCGGCGTTTTTAACGCCTGGAAAAAAAAATTCGGACTTTCGTGTTGTGTGAGAAAAGCTAAACACAATAAAATAGCCCAATAGTATAACGTTATATAGCCCCAGATAGCCTTTCTAGAGCATTAGGATCAATTGTTTTTGTTTATAGTAATTGTAGCCACTCTGCATGCTTGTATAGAGGACAGTAGTACGATTATCAAAAAAAAAAAAAATAGGTCTCTAAGTTTTAGAAAAGAATATTGAAAAGCACAATGAGAGGGTACAGTAAAAGCCATTAGAGATCCAAAAAAAAGTGACCTTAGGCGTGTTTACTGTACACCAATCGAAAGAATTTAAAAATGAAATTAGTTTCAGCCTAGATACATCTAGCTTGTGGACCAATGAAGAGTTTGATAGCCGCTCAAGATTAAATCTTTGAGGTCAGATGTATCAAATTCATTTCATTAAATACCTGATATAGTCAAAACTAAGAGACTTGTCAAAGTACAAGCTAGACCAAGTTGTCTTTTATTTGTATTAAGTTGGAAAAAAGCACATCAAAATTGCTCTAAGAGAGAGTCAACAATAAAAATGATTATGAGGCCGTTCTAACCACTATCCATGCAATCACCCCGAAATCAATAAGTTCAGAAAAGAAATACGTTTGAGAAGTTTAAGATAATAAGAAAATTAGTTTTTGTTTTGTTTCAAGAAGATGAAGATAATAAATTTGGCTTGAATAGGATAGTTTTTTTTTTTTATTAATAATATACCAATATAATATTTTAAGTATAAAAAGGAGTATAAGTATTTAAGTAGTTAGTAATTTTAAAGCAAATATTAATTTTGTTTTGGATTTATTTATTTTTATTATATTTATTTATTTTTATTATATGTATTTATTTTTCTTATAATTATTTATATGCTGTTTGTCTGGCTTGTTTTTTTTTTTGGTAGAAATTTTTAGGTTTTATGTGTGTTTTGGTTACCTGTATAAACGCCTAGCAATTGAGTGAGGCATGAATATAAGTACTCGATCACAGTCCAAAAATAGAGAGAAACTTGGGCAAAGCGAAATTGATAGAGCTAGAAATCCACCTAGGGGTAAAAAGAGAGATAGACAGCCTGATTTTGACTTAAATAGGTCAACGCTTCATACTATACCAAAGTTTAGAAAGTTACAAAAACCACGAAATATTAATATGGCTAATGCCAACAGCAACCCCGATATAGGAACCCAATTCATGGATCTGTCGAGGACTATTATGTCAGGGGCAAATACTTCTTCCAACCAGCCATTGAATACAGGCTTTCAATTCCCTCCAGGCCATCCTAGTGTGGGGGAAGAAAGTTTAGCGCAAGGTGTGAGAGATTTAGTAGTTGATGAAGCCTTGGTAGTACAAAGATCTTTAGAAGATAAGGTTAGGCAAATGGTTCAAGAGGAGATGAGTGATGTCAGGAAAACGATAGGCGATCTAGCTAAAGCTGTTCAAGACCTAACAAAATTGACATCGGCTACTGGTCGAACGGCTAGAGTACCAAATGTCCCAATCGCGAATGACAACAACCAGGTGAACTACAATGGAAATAACTTTAACAATGCGAATAATAATCACGGAAATATAAACAACTTACCTGAAAGCTGCAATAACGCAACACCAAATATGCCTTTCCATTCGGCAGTAAACCCAAATGGAATCACCCCAAATGGTCAATATCAAAAGGATATTGAGATGAGGCCGAACGGAAATCATTCATTCGACTTAAAACAAATTAGAATCGATAAACTAGGGGCTATTTTCGATAGTAAGTCGATGAGTATTGAGGATTTTATATTCCGCTTAGAGCACCTCCAGGCTCATTATAATATTGCTTGGGAAGAAGTTGTGAGAGATTTCCATCTTTTAGTTTCTGGTCCAGCCAAAGATTGGTACTGGTTGTTTGTAGAAACACATGGGTTGCCCAGATGGCCAGTTTTGCGCCATGCTTTGCTCAGCCAATATCAAACTACGCGATCCAATTTTGAAGTTATGAGAGACCTGGTAGAAAGAAAGCAACAGGGAAATGAATCAATTGATATGTTTTTCCAAGTAATGTGTAAATTAAGATCCAGATTAGTACAGCCCATTCCGGAGTATGATATGATCAAAATCATGAAACGGAATGTGAATCAGAGCATCGCGAGGATAATTTACCCAATTGCTATGTCCTCGGTGGAGCAATTACGCATTGAGTGCAATGAAGCCGAGCGAAACTTTCCGAGAAGAGACGTAAGAAACATGTTACCACCACCTAGAACCAATAGGCAGATAAACGAGGTTTACTTTGATCCAGCAGAGTATCCGTACGAGGAAACTTCCGATGGTGATATTGAAAAGGTTGATGCGTTACGTCTAGGACCACAACAACAACAACTAAAACAGTCAATTATATGTTGGAATTGTAAAAGCACTGGTCACGTTTTCATGGAGTGTCCATCTGATCAATGTAGTCTATTCTGCTATAGATGTGGTAAGCCCAACGTCATCACACCAAAATGTACGTTTTGCCAGCAGAAAAACTCGCGGAATGGCGTCGGAATGACAGGGGACCAACGTCAAAAGGAGAACCCTGTATCCTTAAGAAACTAGACAACAATTCATCTGAAAATTACAAAAAATCCATGTTAGATAAAATCATAAATGCCAATCACACGACATACATACCCGAATTAAGACATTATCTTCCGCTGCAAACGCGAATGGAGAATTACGAAAAAGTTAAAGACAGAATTTTCAATGCCGAGGTAATTTATAAGCCAATTTCCAAACGAATTTTAAAACTCCGTCAAAAATTTACAGAACGTCGTCAGATAAAACGACATGTAGTCGATGCAATTCATAGAGCGCGTAAGGAAGGTGTTGATAGCAGAATTTTTGTCGATGTTGAGGTAGAGGGTAACATAATTAGAGGACTATTGGATTCAGGAGCGTCCGTTAGTTTTTTAGGAAAAGGTTGTAGAGAGCTAGTTGATAAGTTGAATCTTAATATAATACCGATGTTGACCAATGTGAAAACTGCCAGTGGTCAGCAACATCGGATATTAGGTAAAGCAAAATTATCCATAAAGTTCAAAGATCAAGAGCACAGAATGCAATTGTATCTTTGTCCAGATTTGGAACAAATTTTATACTTAGGTATAGATTTTTGGCGAAAGTTTGGTTTAGCGCCTGAAGTAGTAGGTGTGGAAGAGTTAGAAATAAGTAAATTACAGCGGGATCTAATTGATGATAAAGTAGAATATAGAATGAAGCCACATGTTTTAACATTAGAGCAGCAAAATGAGTTAAATGTAGTCGTTAAAAGTTTTGATACATTTGAAGATAAAGGTTTAGGGAAAACTAACCTGGAGAAACATACAATAAAATTAATAGATGGTTTTGTTCCTGTCAAGGATCGTCACTACCCTATCTCGCCGGCCGTACAGGAAATCACATATAATGAAATCGACACAATGCTAAAACTAAATGTCATCGAAGAAAGCGAGAGTCCTTGGAGTAATCGGACGACAGTGGTTCGTAAACCAGGAAAGAATCGTTTTTGCCTGGATGCGAGGAAGTTAAATAAACTTGCAATAAAGGGTGCATATGCTCTCCAAAATATTGATGGTATTTTAAGTAGTGTCGATCTGAAGTACGCGTTTTGGCAAATAGAGCTGGATGAGGAAAGTAAACCATTTACGACCTTCACTGTAGCTGGTCGCCCTCTTTATCAATTCAGAGTCATGTCATTTGGACTCTGTAACGCGGCTCAGCGACTCTGCCGATTAATGGATAAAGTGGTGCCACAGCGTATAAAGGAAAATGTCTTTATTTATTTAGATGATCTGCTAGTAATATCTAGTACATTTGAAGAGCATTTAAAAATATTAAAAGAAGTGGCGGAATGTCTAAGAAATGCAAATCTCACAATAGGTCTTAAAAAGTCTCAATTTTGCTTCCAGGAATTGAGGTACCTCGGTTTCATAATAGGAGGTGGAACTTTGAAAACAGACCCAGAGAAAATACGCGCAATTCGCGGTATAAAACTACCGAAAACAACACGAGAGGTCAGAAGTTTCCTTGGGACGGCGGGCTGGTACAGACGTTTCATTAAAGATTTCGCATCAATCGCTGCACCTTTAACGGAAACCTTAAAAAAAGCGAAAAAGTTCACTATGTCACCAGAGGCTATGGAGGCGTTTGAAAAACTAAAAAGAGCCCTGACAACTGCTCCAGTATTGATACATGCTGATTTCAATAAAAGATTTTGGATCCAGTGTGATGCGTCGGATTATGGCATTGGCGCTGTTCTTTATCAGTTGAACGAGAAGAAGGAAGAACATCCTATTGCATTCTATTCCCAAAAACTAAACTCATGTCAACGAAACTATAGTGTAACGGAAAAGGAATGCTTAGCAGCGGTAATGGCAATTCGAAAATTTAGGCCATATGTTGAAATGATGCCATTTACCGTGGTTACCGATCACGCCAGTTTGAAATGGCTAATGACCTTAAAAGATTTAAGTGGAAGGTTAGCGCGGTGGTCACTACAACTGCAGGCCTACGACTTCGAAATAGAGCACCGAAAAGGATCGGAGAACTTAGTAGCGGATATGTTATCAAGGGCACCGTTAGGCATTAGCATAGACGAGATAGAAAAAGAAGATCTACTAGATTTCGAAACAATAGAGTTTGAATGCGAAGAATATAAAGATCTAATCCAAAATGTTATGGAAAATAAAAACCGATTTCCGGATGTGAAAGTACAGGATGATTTGGTATTCAAGAAAACAGAATTTGATCAAGATATCGGAGAGCGTTGTATATGGAAACTTTGGATACCATCGAACATCACTCAAACAATCATAGAAAAAGATCACAATCCAACTACCGCTGCTCATGGTGGAATGGCTAAAACTTTGGAGAGAATAAAGCGTTTTTTTTATTGGCCAAAGATGACTCAGCAGGTTAAAAATTACGTAAAATCATGTCAAACGTGTAAGGAAGCTAAACCGGCGAATATGAACTTAATGCCAGAAATCGGACAATAAGTAGTGACAGAAAGACCTTTCCAAAAACTATACATCGACTTTTTAGGTAAATACCCGAGATCGAAAAACGGAAATTGCTATATATTTATCGTTGTGGATCATTCACGAAATTCACATTTTTAAAGGCCATGAAAGAGGCCACAACAAATAATGTAGTGCAATTTTTAGTGCAGGAAATATTTAATAAATTTGGTGTTCCAGAAGTGATCCACAGCGATAATGGAGCACAGTTTATAGCTAAAAGTTTTCAGAATATGATTGATGCTTACAAAATACGACACATGAAAACCGCAGTCTATAGTCCACAATCAAATGCTTCGGAGAGAGTTAACCAGTCGGTGTTAAATGCCATTAGGTCATATCTTGAGGAAGATCATCGCGATTGGGACATGTACCTATCGGAAATCGAGTGCGCCCTAAGAACGTCCGTACACTCAGCAACCGGTGTGAGGCCATTTTTCGCTCTGTTTGGGTTTCATATGTTTTCTAGCGGAAGCGATTATAAATTAGCCAGAAAACTTATGTCTTTATCGGATCATGAGATAAGTAAATTAAAGGGGAGTGAAAAATTGGAGTTGATTAGGGAGAAAATCAAAAATAACATGCATGAGGCATATGAAAGGTGTGCTGAAATAAGCGAGCACGTCATGTTCGATTTCTACCCGGTCAAGAGGTATATAGACGTAATACTGTATTGAGTGATTTCGAAAAGAATAGAAATGCGAAGTTCTGCAAAAAGTTCCTTAAATGTCGAATCCTAAAACCTGTAGGCAATAACATGTATGAGCTAGAGAACATGCAAGGGAAAATAATTGGGATTTATCATGCAAAGGATATTAAAGTGTAGGAGTAATGACAGATCTGTGATAAAAAAAAAAATTAATGAGTGCAATATTAGGAGATAAGAAACGAAAACTTTATACAAATATAAATAATTATACAATTTTTTTTTACAATTATAAAATTTTATGTGTTTTCGTTTACAAAATGTCCAATATTGTTCGTGATTTTTACCCAGTATTTGTCAAGTTTTTTTTATTTATATTTAATTTACCTTATTTAATATTTTGAGTGCAATATACGTGTGATTGATGAATTTCCAAAATATCCCATACCATGTAGATAATTGAATAAAGACCTGAAATGAATGAAGAAAACACAAGGTAAAATCTTTAGTAACAAATATATGAAATTTACATCCCTAATAGTCTCCCAGGTCGCCAAGTAGAAAATACCATATAGAATTTGTAGCTATATACGGAGGAATAGAAAGAAAAGCGTAAAACTCTCATTAGGTATAATTCAATCTGTGATAAGAAATGCAATAGTAGGATTAAGTTGACAAAATTAACTATATATGTGTAATTAATTTTGGCTATTAATCCGTGCTTGAAATTCTTTTGCACAGAATATAAAAATGATGATTATTAAGCTTACGGAAAAAAAACAAAAAAATTATAAATTGCTATAATTTCGCGCACCAGTCAGGCAAAAACAACTTTCTGCGGATACTTTCATATTTGCTCATAGTCGCCCATGTATAATTGGTCAACCAGAGGCCCGGCTAACGAGACGTCAGGGTGTGGGAGTTCCCCACGTGTACTTTCCTTGAAAAAGAACCACGCACACAGGTTTTGCCGTCAATGCTTAGCCAAAGCCTGTGTTTTGTTGCGGTGGCTCTCGAAGCACAAAGGCTATACTTAATACTTAATGAGCCCCAAGAAGTTTTTTTTTGTCAGAGCGGGGGCCAGCGTGCCAATTTCTTAATGGCAAAATTTTCTTTTTGTTGTAGCGTTCATAGAAGAAAGGGTGTTTTGTTTACGGGGGAGAGCCAATAAATTTTATTCTCCGCACCTGCCCGGCTAAGTCGTTTCCTGGAAAAAAAAAATGTGTTAATAAAAGTTCCCAATGATCAGAGGAACGATACATACATACTTACCGAATAAACATGTGTATCGTAGCTCTTAGTAACTTCGATATACATGGGTCCGAATCCTGGGAAAGCTGAAAAGGGAAATAAGAAGATTATTAGAATTTTTGGAGGCTATAAAAAAATGGAGAAAAGAAATATTAAATACTTATAGAAGAAAATGTCAACCATACTTGCCTGTGAAATTGTTAATAAAATATTTTCATAAAAGAGTAGGATTAGGGTGGCTGTTGTTAATTCTGTATGAGTCGTAACGTTTTTGTTAGTGTAACGTGAAAGGTTCATAGTAAAACGTTTTATGAATGGAGCCATGTTTTGTATATTGTTTTAAGGTGTTATATTTGAATTTAGGGTGGGTTGAATCTAGGAAGATAAAACAGTGCAGAAATTAGAAATTTCATGTCCAAATCGGAAAGGGACAAATAGTATTACAGAATGTGTATATTAGTGATGTAATAGAGTTTATTTAGACATGTATTTGTTAAATGGAATGGTAAGATAAATATGGCTCGGTTGGAAGGTATTGCGCCCAAGCTAGACATAGCCATATTGATTAAATAAGATCATTCGAGAAAGAGCCGGCAAGTAAGCAACTAAACTGCGGAAAAAGTAATTTGTTTGTTATAATTTTAGTTAAAATATTTGTGTTACCAAAATAAGTTTGGATTAGTGAAGGTTCTTAATTGTGAAGTTTGTAAATTTTAAAGTGCCCCAAGTTGTGAAGGAAAATAATTAAAGGTGGGTAAATAGTTAAAGTGAAAATAAAAATAAAAAAATACATATATGGAAATTGAAGTTGAATTCGATATTTAGGTTAACCTGGATTAAGAGACTAGGAGCAAATTCAGCAGACACTCGTATATTAATATAAATAGTCCCTGAAACCCCGAAGGAAATAAACTGAGAACGTAAGTTAATAAAATGAAAGTATAGTTTGGAGATTTAGTGAAGTAATGAAATCTTTTCGAAATAGTTGGGTCTGGACTCCGTCTGGAACAGGGCCAGATTAAAGTTTTTGTGAGACCAGAGGCTTTACGGAAGCGCCCCTAAAGGTTCTCAGTGATTCAGCCCTGGAGGGGCGGGAAAATATCCCAAAGGGAAGTTACGAAGAAAATTTGCAAAATCCAGGTAACCTCATAAAAATTTTTTTTGTGTATATACAAGCCAAGAATAGCGGCATAACTAACGGCGGAAAGGATAGAAAAATCTATGCAGTGCAGAGTCTCAACGCAATAAGAGATTTTCGTCAGAATTTTAATTGTTTAGTAGTGTAGTTTAGATAGGTATATTATATTTAATTAAGTTAAGTAAAATTAGCGTTAAGAGTGTGAAGTTATAAAAAAAAAAATTGTGTAATCGATCCGTGTTAAATGGTTATCGTCATCGGTGTATGAGTGTCCGAAATATATGGTAAATCGGTTAGATTCATAGTATAAAATTTAGATACGGTTAAAAAAAAAAAAAAAAAGGAAAAAGTTGGCATTTGAAAACTAGTAAATATAAAAAGAGGTGTTTAGGGAGCTCCTTCAGGCCTTATGTAGTTGAATCGTTATTTGAGGAAGAAGAGATATCCGGCAAGTTTGACCGTAAATAAAAAAAAAAGGTTACTGTGAATCAGCTAATAGATATTTTGGTGTGGCAATAAACTATCCCCCATCGACGGGACCAATTAACACATTATCGTCGTAATTGTCATATAAAAAAAATATTAGTGTAGAGTAAGTTCTTATTTTATGTTTAGTGTAAGTTACTTTTCCATTTGTTAGATTAAAATATGTGATAATATATATGTATAAAGAAATGAAACATATCAGTGAGTAAGATAATTTTAGGGGTGATGTGAGGTAAGTGGTGAAGAAAGAACGGATACAGGGGTCACTGGAAAACGGGTGGGTTACCTGGTGACCATGGTTGGGAGGGCGACTGGAGGACGACAACTTCCTCCCAATTTTGATGTGTGATGTTGTTATTTGTTTGTTTTTTTTTGTACAATTTATTGCTGCGGTTCCAGGGCTAGAATGATGGGAGGGATTCACACCCTATCGGAGAGTCTTTCGCGGAGTAGTCGGCCCGTTTACATTTTAGTGCCAAAAAGGAGCCCGTAACATATTAGTATTTTTATTGATAAATTTATATGACTTTTTGAAGTCTTCATAAAAAAATTGTATGTTATCGATAATTAGTTCCCATCTATCACTCATAATCTTCTATTAATGTTCCCATTATTATCATGACACCCCATTGGTAGTCCAAGGGCTTAGAGTTTCATATTATATATAGTTAATTGTCCCTTATAGATTCACGCTCTTCGGTCCTATATTCCGGTGGTCTAAAATCTTCCACTCCATTTATGAAATATCCTTCGTTGGTTACTCTTAATATTTCCCTATCTAATCTATCTAATAATCTTGAATTTGCGTTATGTTCCTCTTAAATTTCCTTAATTCTTGGGGGTTGTCTGTTCAATTTGGCTAGTATATGTTTTCTTGTCCGTCTAGGCATTATCTTTATTTCTCCTTATTTCCTTAATTTTATTTAACTCTATATTCAGTAATAAGTATTCTTCCTGTATCCTGGACTATTCAGGAGTTCCTACCTCTAGATGTTCAATTTTCTGTCTCAATTTCATAGATCCGTTCCTCATACGTTTTATAACGCCCCTCTTTTATTCCTTATTTGAGCTTATGTTTTCAATATTTTTCTTTATAGCCGGAAAACCTCTTTGCGGATAGTGGTTAGTTTTTCCTCTGCTTCACGTAGTTTTCTATATTCGAGTTGTCTTTTCCTGTGTTTTAGTATTGTTAATTTCTTTGGTCCAGCTTTATTCTGACCCATCTCTTTTAGTCTCAATAAATTTAAATCCTATCTAGATGATTTGCTATTGATCCGTCTCTAAAATAGTTCTTTCTTAGTGATTGCTTATGTAATTGGTATAATATTGCAGCTAATTGTGCTGATGTTATTACTATTATTATTATTATTATTATTATTATTATTATTATTATTATTATTATTATTATTATTATTATTATTATTATTATTATTATTATTATTATTATTATTATTATTATTATTATTATTATTATTATTATTATTATTATTATTATTATTATTATTATTATTATTATTATTATTATTATTATTATTATTATTATTATTATTATTATTATTATTATTATTATTATTATTATTATTATTATTATTATTATTATTATTATTATTATTATTATTATTATTATTATTATTATTATTATTATTATTATTATTATTATTATTATTATTATTATTATTATTATTATTATTATTATTATTATTATTATTATTATTATTATTATTATTATTATTATTATTATTATTATTATTATTATTATTATTATTATTATTATTATTATTATTATTATTATTATTATTATTATTATTATTATTATTATTATTATTATTATTATTATTATTATTATTATTATTATTATTATTATTATTATTATTATTATTATTATTATTATTATTATTATTATTATTATTATTATTATTATTATTATTATTATTATTATTATTATTATTATTATTATTATTATTATTATTATTATTATTATTATTATTATTATTATTATTATTATTATTATTATTATTATTATTATTATTATTATTATTATTATTATTATTATTATTATTATTATTATTATTATTATTATTATTATTATTATTATTATTATTATTATTATTATTATTATTATTATTATTATTATTATTATTATTATTATTATTATTATTATTATTATTATTATTATTATTATTATTATTATTATTATTATTATTATTATTATTATTATTATTATTATTATTATTATTATTATTATTATTATTATTATTATTATTATTATTATTATTATTATTATTATTATTATTATTATTATTATTATTATTATTATTATTATTATTATTATTATTATTATTATTATTATTATTATTATTATTATTATTATTATTATTATTATTATTATTATTATTATTATTATTATTATTATTATTATTATTATTATTATTATTATTATTATTATTATTATTATTATTATTATTATTATTATTATTATTATTATTATTATTATTATTATTATTATTATTATTATTATTATTATTATTATTATTATTATTATTATTATTATTATTATTATTATTATTATTATTATTATTATTATTATTATTATTATTATTATTATTATTATTATTATTATTATTATTATTATTATTATTATTATTATTATTATTATTATTATTATTATTATTATTATTATTATTATTATTATTATTATTATTATTATTATTATTATTATTATTATTATTATTATTATTATTATTATTATTATTATTATTATTATTATTATTATTATTATTATTATTATTATTATTATTATTATTATTATTATTATTATTATTATTATTATTATTATTATTATTATTATTATTATTATTATTATTATTATTATTATTATTATTATTATTATTATTATTATTATTATTATTATTATTATTATTATTATTATTATTATTATTATTATTATTATTATTATTATTATTATTATTATTATTATTATTATTATTATTATTATTATTATTATTATTATTATTATTATTATTATTATTATTATTATTATTATTATTATTATTATTATTATTATTATTATTATTATTATTATTATTATTATTATTATTATTATTATTATTATTATTATTATTATTATTATTATTATTATTATTATTATTATTATTATTATTATTATTATTATTATTATTATTATTATTATTATTATTATTATTATTATTATTATTATTATTATTATTATTATTATTATTATTATTATTATTATTATTATTATTATTATTATTATTATTATTATTATTATTATTATTATTATTATTATTATTATTATTATTATTATTATTATTATTATTATTATTATTATTATTATTATTATTATTATTATTATTATTATTATTATTATTATTATTATTATTATTATTATTATTATTATTATTATTATTATTATTATTATTATTATTATTATTATTATTATTATTATTATTATTATTATTATTATTATTATTATTATTATTATTATTATTATTATTATTATTATTATTATTATTATTATTATTATTATTATTATTATTATTATTATTATTATTATTATTATTATTATTATTATTATTATTATTATTATTATTATTATTATTATTATTATTATTATTATTATTATTATTATTATTATTATTATTATTATTATTATTATTATTATTATTATTATTATTATTATTATTATTATTATTATTATTATTATTATTATTATTATTATTATTATTATTATTATTATTATTATTATTATTATTATTATTATTATTATTATTATTATTATTATTATTATTATTATTATTATTATTATTATTATTATTATTATTATTATTATTATTATTATTATTATTATTATTATTATTATTATTATTATTATTATTATTATTATTATTATTATTATTATTATTATTATTATTATTATTATTATTATTATTATTATTATTATTATTATTATTATTATTATTATTATTATTATTATTATTATTATTATTATTATTATTATTATTATTATTATTATTATTATTATTATTATTATTATTATTATTATTATTATTATTATTATTATTATTATTATTATTATTATTATTATTATTATTATTATTATTATTATTATTATTATTATTATTATTATTATTATTATTATTATTATTATTATTATTATTATTATTATTATTATTATTATTATTATTATTATTATTATTATTATTATTATTATTATTATTATTATTATTATTATTATTATTATTATTATTATTATTATTATTATTATTATTATTATTATTATTATTATTATTATTATTATTATTATTATTATTATTATTATTATTATTATTATTATTATTATTATTATTATTATTATTATTATTATTATTATTATTATTATTATTATTATTATTATTATTATTATTATTATTATTATTATTATTATTATTATTATTATTATTATTATTATTATTATTATTATTATTATTATTATTATTATTATTATTATTATTATTATTATTATTATTATTATTATTATTATTATTATTATTATTATTATTATTATTATTATTATTATTATTATTATTATTATTATTATTATTATTATTATTATTATTATTATTATTATTATTATTATTATTATTATTATTATTATTATTATTATTATTATTATTATTATTATTATTATTATTATTATTATTATTATTATTATTATTATTATTATTATTATTATTATTATTATTATTATTATTATTATTATTATTATTATTATTATTATTATTATTATTATTATTATTATTATTATTATTATTATTATTATTATTATTATTATTATTATTATTATTATTATTATTATTATTATTATTATTATTATTATTATTATTATTATTATTATTATTATTATTATTATTATTATTATTATTATTATTATTATTATTATTATTATTATTATTATTATTATTATTATTATTATTATTATTATTATTATTATTATTATTATTATTATTATTATTATTATTATTATTATTATTATTATTATTATTATTATTATTATTATTATTATTATTATTATTATTATTATTATTATTATTATTATTATTATTATTATTATTATTATTATTATTATTATTATTATTATTATTATTATTATTATTATTATTATTATTATTATTATTATTATTATTATTATTATTATTATTATTATTATTATTATTATTATTATTATTATTATTATTATTATTATTATTATTATTATTATTATTATTATTATTATTATTATTATTATTATTATTATTATTATTATTATTATTATTATTATTATTATTATTATTATTATTATTATTATTATTATTATTATTATTATTATTATTATTATTATTATTATTATTATTATTATTATTATTATTATTATTATTATTATTATTATTATTATTATTATTATATTATTATTATTATTATTATTATTATTATTATTATTATTATTATTATTATTATTATTATTATTATTATTATTATTATTATTATTATTATTATTATTATTATTATTATTATTATTATTATTATTATTATTATTATTATTATTATTATTATTATTATTATTATTATTATTATTATTATTATTATTATTATTATTATTATTATTATTATTATTATTATTATTATTATTATTATTATTATTATTATTATTATTATTATTATTATTATTATTATTATTATTATTATTATTATTATTATTATTATTATTATTATTATTATTATTATTATTATTATTATTATTATTATTATTATTATTATTATTATTATTATTATTATTATTATTATTATTATTATTATTATTATTATTATTATTATTATTATTATTATTATTATTATTATTATTATTATTATTATTATTATTATTATTATTATTATTATTATTATTATTATTATTATTATTATTATTATTATTATTATTATTATTATTATTATTATTATTATTATTATTATTATTATTATTATTATTATTATTATTATTATTATTATTATTATTATTATTATTATTATTATTATTATTATTATTATTATTATTATTATTATTATTATTATTATTATTATTATTATTATTATTATTATTATTATTATTATTATTATTATTATTATTATTATTATTATTATTATTATTATTATTATTATTATTATTATTATTATTATTATTATTATTATTATTATTATTATTATTATTATTATTATTATTATTATTATTATTATTATTATTATTATTATTATTATTATTATTATTATTATTATTATTATTATTATTATTATTATTATTATTATTATTATTATTATTATTATTATTATTATTATTATTATTATTATTATTATTATTATTATTATTATTATTATTATTATTATTATTATTATTATTATTATTATTATTATTATTATTATTATTATTATTATTATTATTATTATTATTATTATTATTATTATTATTATTATTATTATTATTATTATTATTATTATTATTATTATTATTATTATTATTATTATTATTATTATTATTATTATTATTATTATTATTATTATTATTATTATTATTATTATTATTATTATTATTATTATTATTATTATTATTATTATTATTATTATTATTATTATTATTATTATTATTATTATTATTATTATTATTATTATTATTATTATTATTATTATTATTATTATTATTATTATTATTATTATTATTATTATTATTATTATTATTATTATTATTATTATTATTATTATTATTATTATTATTATTATTATTATTATTATTATTATTATTATTATTATTATTATTATTATTATTATTATTATTATTATTATTATTATTATTATTATTATTATTATTATTATTATTATTATTATTATTATTATTATTATTATTATTATTATTATTATTATTATTATTATTATTATTATTATTATTATTATTATTATTATTATTATTATTATTATTATTATTATTATTATTATTATTATTATTATTATTATTATTATTATTATTATTATTATTATTATTATTATTATTATTATTATTATTATTATTATTATTATTATTATTATTATTATTATTATTATTATTATTATTATTATTATTATTATTATTATTATTATTATTATTATTATTATTATTATTATTATTATTATTATTATTATTATTATTATTATTATTATTATTATTATTATTATTATTATTATTATTATTATTATTATTATTATTATTATTATTATTATTATTATTATTATTATTATTATTATTATTATTATTATTATTATTATTATTATTATTATTATTATTATTATTATTATTATTATTATTATTATTATTATTATTATTATTATTATTATTATTATTATTATTATTATTATTATTATTATTATTATTATTATTATTATTATTATTATTATTATTATTATTATTATTATTATTATTATTATTATTATTATTATTATTATTATTATTATTATTATTATTATTATTATTATTATTATTATTATTATTATTATTATTATTATTATTATTATTATTATTATTATTATTATTATTATTATTATTATTATTATTATTATTATTATTATTATTATTATTATTATTATTATTATTATTATTATTATTATTATTATTATTATTATTATTATTATTATTATTATTATTATTATTATTATTATTATTATTATTATTATTATTATTATTATTATTATTATTATTATTATTATTATTATTATTATTATTATTATTATTATTATTATTATTATTATTATTATTATTATTATTATTATTATTATTATTATTATTATTATTATTATTATTATTATTATTATTATTATTATTATTATTATTATTATTATTATTATTATTATTATTATTATTATTATTATTATTATTATTATTATTATTATTATTATTATTATTATTATTATTATTATTATTATTATTATTATTATTATTATTATTATTATTATTATTATTATTATTATTATTATTATTATTATTATTATTATTATTATTATTATTATTATTATTATTATTATTATTATTATTATTATTATTATTATTATTATTATTATTATTATTATTATTATTATTATTATTATTATTATTATTATTATTATTATTATTATTATTATTATTATTATTATTATTATTATTATTATTATTATTATTATTATTATTATTATTATTATTATTATTATTATTATTATTATTATTATTATTATTATTATTATTATTATTATTATTATTATTATTATTATTATTATTATTATTATTATTATTATTATTATTATTATTATTATTATTATTATTATTATTATTATTATTATTATTATTATTATTATTATTATTATTATTATTATTATTATTATTATTATTATTATTATTATTATTATTATTATTATTATTATTATTATTATTATTATTATTATTATTATTATTATTATTATTATTATTATTATTATTATTATTATTATTATTATTATTATTATTATATTATTATTATTATTATTATTATTATTATTATTATTATTATTATTATTATTATTATTATTATTATTATTATTATTATTATTATTATTATTATTATATTATTATTATTATTATTATTATTATTATTATTATTATTATTATTATTATTATTATTATTATTATTATTATTATTATTATTATTATTATTATATTATTATTATTATTATTATTATTATTATTATTATTATTATTATTATTATTATTATTATTATTATTATTATATTATTATTATTATTATTATTATTATTATTATTATTATTATTATTATTATTATTATTATTATTATTATTATTATTATTATTATTATTATTATTATTATTATTATTATTATTATTATTATTATTATTATTATTATTATTATTATTATTATTATTATTTATTATTATTATTATTATTATTATTATTATTATTATTATTATTATTATTATTATTATTATTATTATTATTATTATTATTATTATTATTATTATTATTATTATTATTATTATTATTATTATTATTATTATTATTATTATTATTATTATTATTATTATTATTATATTATTATTATTATTATTATTATTATTATTATATTATTATTATTATTATTATTATTATTATTATTATTATTATTATTATTATTATTATTATTATTATTATTATTATTATTATTATTATTATTATTATTATTATTATTATTATTATTATTATTATTATTATTATTATTATTATTATTATTATTATTATTATTATTATTATTATTATTATTATTATTATTATTATTATTATTATTATTATTATTATTATTATTATTATTATTATTATTATTATTATTATTATTATTATTATTATTATATTATTATTATTATTATTATTATTATTATTATTATTATTATTATTATTATTATTATTATTATTATTATTATTATTATTATTATTATTATTATTATTATTATTATTATTATTATTATTATTATTATTATTATTATTATTATTATTATTATTATTATTATTATTATTATTATTATTATTATTATTATTATTATTATTATTATTATTATTATTATTATTATTATTATTATTATTATTATTATTATTATTATTATATTATTATTATTATTATTATTATTATTATTATTATTATTATTATTATTATTATTATTATTATTATTATTATTATTATTATTATTATTATTATTATTATTATTATTATTATTATTATTATTATTATTATTATTATTATTATATTATTATTATTATTATTATTATTATTATTATTATTATTATTTTATTATTATTATTATTATTATTATTATTATTATTATTATTATTATTATTATTATTATTATTATTATTATTATTATATTATTATTATTATTATTATTATTATTATTATTATTATTATTATTATTATTATTATTATTATTATTATTATTATTATTATTATTATTATTATTATTATTATTATTATTATTATTATTATTATTATTATTATTATTATTATTATTATTATTATTATTATTATTATTATTATTATTATTATTATTATTATTATTATTATTATTATTATTATTATTATTATTATTATTATATTATTATTATTATTATTATTATTATTATTATTATTATTATTATTATTATTATTATTATTATTATTATTATTATTATTATTATTATTATTATTATTATTATTATTATTATTATTATTATTATTATTATTATTATTATTATTATTATTATATTATTATTATTATTATTATTATTATTATTATTATTATTTTATTATTATTATTATTATTATTATTATTATTATTATTATTATTATTATTATTATTATTATTATTATTATTATTATATTATTATTATTATTATTATTATTATTATTATTATTATTATTATTATTATTATTATTATTATTATTATTATTATTATTATTATATTATTATTATTATTATTATTATTATTATTATTATTATTATTATTATTATTATTATTATTATTATTATTATATTATTATTATTATTATTATTATTATTATTATTATTATTATTATTATTATTATTATTATTATTATTATTATTATTATTATTATTATTATTATTATTATTATATTATTATTATTATTATTATTATTATTATTATTATTATTATTATTATTATTATTATTATTATTTATTATTATTATTATTATTATTATTATTATTATTATTATTATTATTATTATTATTATTATTATTATTATTATTATTATTATTATTATTATTATTATTATTATTATTATTATTATTATTATTATTATTATTATTATTATTATTATTATTATTATTATTATTATTATTATTATTATTATTATTATTTATTATTATTATTATTATTATTATTATTATTATTATTATTATTATTATTATTATTATTATTATTATTATTATTATTATTATTATTATTATTATTATTATTATTATTATTATTATTATTATTATTATTATTATTATTATTATATTATTATTATTATTATTATTATTATTATTATTATTATTATTATTATTATTAATTATTATTATTATTATTATTATTATTATTATTATTATTATTATTATTATTATTATTATTATTATTATTATTATTATTATTATTATTATTATTATTATTATTATTATTATTATTATTATTATTATTATTATTATTATTATTATTATTATTATTATTATTATTATTATTATTATTATATTATTATTATTATTATTATTATTATTATTATTATTATTATTATTATTATTATTATTATTATTATTATTATTATTATTATTATTATTATTATTATTATTATTATTATTATTATTATTATTATTATTATTATTATTATTATTATTATTATTATTATTATTATTATTATTATTATTATTATTATTATTATTATTATTATTATTATTATTATTATTATTATTATTATTATTATTATTATTATTATTATTATTATTATTATTATTATTATTATTATTATTATTATTATTATTATTATTATTATTATTATTATTATTATTATTATTATTATTATTATTATTATTATTATTATTATTATTATTATTATATTATTATTATTATTATTATTATTATTATTATTATTAATTATTATTATTATTATTATTATTTATTATTATTATTATTATTATTATTATTATTATTATATTATTATATTATTATTATTAATATTATTATTATTATTATATTATTATTTTAGTATTATTATTATTATTATTATTATTATTATTATTATTATTATTATTTATTATTATTATTATTATTATTATTATTATTATTATTATTATTATTATTTATTATTATATATTATTATTATATATTATTATTATTTATTATTTATTATTATTATTATTATTATTATTATTATTATTATTATTATTATTATTATTATTATTATTATTATTATTATTATTATTATTATTATTATTATTTATTATTATTATTATTTATTATTATTATTTATTATTATTATTATTATTATTATTATTATTATTATTATTATTATTATATTATTATTATTATTATTATTATTATTATATTATTATTATTATTATTATTATTATTATTATTTTATTATTATTATTATTATTAATATTATTATTATTATTATTATTCTAATTATTAT